>JAYKKI010000006.1:32840000-33440000 GCA_039881145.1 Druceiella hillmani
GCAATATTTAACGAGATACTAAACATATTTGATAAACTCCCTTATAATGAATGCTAAATAACTGGCCAGTGACGTCATAAGCCAGTTGTGTTTTGTATGGGGCGTTTTCGCGCGAATTGTAGTTCGTCAGTTTTTAAGTCGTTTTAATTTTGTGATGAAAGTCCTAGATACGATATATTTATTTTAACTATTTTTAATGTTATTACTTATTCTATTCTAGTAATAAAAAATAGTCAAATACCGTATTGTTTCTTTTCTCCTTCTACAAAATATTTTTCCTTATTTCCATAAGATATCGGAGTAACTAATTTCCCGATGTTACCAGATAAAAATTACATTTGACTTTTAAACTCTAAATGTTACCTGGCATGTGTCTTTTCCACGTGTGTAGGTACAAATCTGTCTCTGTGTCAGAGCACCCCAAGACGTGCGACACGTATTTTGGTCGATGATGTTGAGTTCCACTTTACGGAGGACATCCGAGGTCGGTCCGCCGGTACTTGTCGAACCCCAGCCTGGAAATATAACGAACTTGAATTTTAATTTTGTACACCAGTATAAATATAACTACCGTTATATTCCATTGTATACTTATGTCTGAAAAACGTTACCCTGATTCAGGTTAATTTTAAAATTCTTTGGCTTATTTTATGGTAAAGATTTGGTTTATTTTACATCCTGTGAATTTAGGGGAATGTGAATAGGGTATAAATATCCAGTAATTTGGAGGCGGGAGGTATATTAGTGTAACCTAACTTGTTTAGTTTGTATTTTGTAAATAATAGCAAATAAATACTCTATCAAATTTAGCATCTGTATCAGTAACCTATTTATTGCTTATAAACCTCGTGCTTAGTTTACAGATTTACTTAAAGCATTTGGACTATAGAAATAAATTGTTATAAAATAAAATACTAACAACAAAGGATAAGACGGACCTCTAATCAATGATCAATCGTGAATTATCAAAAAACTTCAAATCCCCATCTCCGAAGTGGTAAACAGAGTAAAAATAAAGACTGGGCGTAAATCAAAATACTATATCGAACACTGTGAGCACATGGGAGACAGATGAATGCTCTAAAATATTCGTGCGCGCTCTAGGCATGTGAAATAAATAATAACTTCGACCTCTAATGTAGCAGCCAGGAGTATAAAGCATTCCTAAACTGGTGTTACTAACCATGAATATTTTTTTCAGCATGAGGATATGAGTAGTTTCATAAAGAGACTTGGTGATAGCATTCGCTTCAAGAATACTACGAATTAAAGGGTTAAACAAAGCCACAATGAATTCGATACCATGAAAATCGTGGTAATGCCATATTATGAATCCTATTACCATGTAGGCTTTCTGACAGATTTAAATGAAATTACTATAATACATGAAATGATCATTCATAATTACGCTAAGATCTCGTAGGATGAAGTCTTTTCAAGCATAGTTCCGCCTAGCTCATAACTATACCAGACAGGAACTCTTCAAGGGGGTAATGAACACCATATAAAAAAACTCTTGACAATTATAAGTAAATAGTCAAACACATTAAATTTACGATTTAAATTATTGATCACGTCTGGTCGACATCTATTGGTCTAGTTATTTTTCAATATATCTAGTGTGTTAGTAGTTTAATAATGAACACATATCAAAAGCGATATTTTTTAAAACGGTAACTGTGTCGTTCAGAGGAGATTGTGTATTTACTTATATCAAGTAAACTTAATAAAACATTTGAAGATTGAATAAATGTTTTTTGGATTGGTGAAGAAGTTTGATTTTCTTATTTTTTAGAAGTTGTTTGGTTTTGTGGATTCTAAAGTAATAAAAAAATGGGTGAAGTCACGCGTACTGTCCGCCTACAGCAAGTAAATGTCTATAGAAGGTTTAAGGTTATCGCTTTGAAATTTGAATTGGTTACAAGCAGTACGCAGACATATATTCAGAATTTGCTACACTAGGTCTGAGAAAAAACTAATGAAACCAACAAAAAAATGTATATGTCCTTCGTCCTCTTTATGTTCGAGGTAAATTAGTCACAAAATAATGAAAATAGTAATAAAAAAGGGTGATTACGGAAAAAAACAAAAGTCACTTTTGAAATATTTGTTGTCACACGGAACTCTCGATACGCGAATCGAACTCGCGCTTAACCGATTTTATTCATTCGGGAAATGATCAATTCCATAAATTGATACATTTGTTTTGTATAGTGATAACTATAGCGTTTATTTAGAATTATTCAACAACGTAAAAACTGTAAACAATTTATTGTAAACAAATTTGTTGTTTCTTAAAAGACTTATAAACAATATTTTTTTTATGAAACAATTTTAGCGCGTGCTACTAAGTGCATGTAACAGAAGTGAAACTTCTTTAGGGATCTAAATTTCGATTTGTAAGATGTAGTATGGAGTGAAACGGCAGAGAGAGAGAGAGAGAGAGAATATACTAATAGAGAATATATGACGATAGAATATACGAGAGAATATATAAATACGTCCCGACTTCTTTCAGCCGCATTTAGCCGTATTCTAATACTGGCATCGCGGCTATTTTTTTCAATTGACGATTGTCTATGTAAATTTATACGAAAATGTTATTAGATGTTTACGTTGATTTTTAATGACATTTATCAATCTTTTTATGAATATATATATATATATATATATATATATATATATATATATATATATATATATATTCAATTTTGTAAAATGTTAATAAATATGTTAAATCTTAAGTTCATTATACGTAAATTTGCCTACTACAAAAATAATAAGGGAGCCATAATTATATAAATTATATATATATTCATGAAAAGATTGATAAATGTTATTAAAAATCAACGTAAACATCTAATACAATTTTCGTATAAATTTACATAGACAATCGTCAATTACAAAAAATAGCCGCGATGCCAGTATTAGAATACGGCTAAATGCGGCTGAAGGAAGTCGGGACGTATTTATTGCTCTAGTTGTAAATTATATTTATGATAAAAATATGTGCGGTTTTATAAAAAAATAAGTACATATGTTGCTAGTCTGGTAATGGATGAAGTCGACGCGAAATTACTAATAAATTAATCATAAATAGATAAATAAATCGACAAAATTTTGACTGTTTACTTTTGACACACATAACGTACAAAACAGCTGATAGCAGTAGTGAGCGCTATTTTTTTTATTTCCACGCATGCGTACATTTCTTGTCTTATTCTATCTCTCCGGGTTGTTATCTATCTGTCTCGGTTGTTAGCTAAGTACCTATTTTTCTTGCGATTGATTCGTTACATTCAGACATAACTAAACGTTGCATAAAAACGTTTCATTAAATTCGATCTTGCCATTTTACTCATATCGCACCCAAAGAAGTTTCGCTTCAAACGTATTTTTTATTGTCTACATAAAATCATGTCTGTATAGAATATGTCGGTATTCATCAAGAGATAAATATTTATAGGGTTTTCACGCGATACTCGATATTCTTTGTTGACGTGATTAAAAATGTTTCCAAAGATTTTGTTTACAGTTCATGAATAAATATTAATCACAGTTTCCATTTTTGCTTAAATTGCTATCTACTTAAGTCTTGTACAAACACTCGCCTATGATATACTTTCGTGATTTGATTTATGTTTCTTTCCAATTTGCGTTTTCAGAACCACTTTATTGGAAGATGCGATCAGGTAATATGCTTTTATAAGAAAATAAATGCAACTTGACGCGGGATTTTACTTAAAATAAAAAAAAACAAAAACATCAATACGTACCTAAAGCGGTGACAATATTTCCGGCGAAACTGTTCGATGTACGTCCGAAGGGCAGGCACACTGGTCCGACGCCTTCGCTGAACACTATGTTCGTTTGGGTGCGAATTATGCCAATGTCATAGTCGTATGATAAACTGAAATAAAATTATGTTAATAATTAATTGTTAATTAGTGGTAATTAATGTTTAATTACCTAAAAAATATTGGACAACAATTCACTTATATAATTACGACCGGAAATCCTTCCATTGCTAAATAAATTAAAAAATTAATAAATTGCGCAAAAATTACGACAACGACCATTTAGAAAATTATGGCTGCCTTATTATTTTTGCGGTAGGCAAATTTACGTATAATGAACTTAAGATTTATCATATTTATTAACATTTTACAAAATTGAAGTAAAAGTGACATTTAATTTGGAATTTAGTGGTCACTAAAAAATGATTATTACATATAACAATTAACTATAAAAAATGACGCGGAAATTATGAATTAGTAACAAGATTACTGCTGGTATTGTGTATTGAGACATATTTTTTTTGCAAAAATCAAAAAACATCGTTTAAAGTAAATCAAAAAATTTGTCACGATATATTGGATTGTTATGAGATTTCTGCCGTTGGTGATAATTATGCTAATTAAGTTCAAAATTTGAATTTCATTTAAAAAAATATCTCTACTGCGGTTATTCGTATTTCTGTACTGACTGATATTATTATCACTACTCTATCATATCTTAATTAACCCTCACAGTCCATCTTATCTTTCAACAAAATTCACAGCCCTTTCTAGCCATTGCCTGCGTCTACGTTCTGACAAACTTCTCACGCTCCTTATCCCGAAACATTCTACTTCTTTCTATGAGCGTTAGTTCACTGTTCACGCTGCCAAATTATGGACTAAACTGAATTCTGACATCAGACTTTCACCGTCACTTTTAACTTTCAAAAGCCCTCTGAAAAAATTATACCTTCCTTAACTTTAGTTTAAACATTCTATTTCTCATATACCTCACTTCCTTTAACTCTTTTCATTACCCATCCGTCCTTTCAATCCAGATCTAAAACCCCATCAGACATATCAAATTATATTTTTGTTTTGTTTTGTTTTCTTTGGTCTCTTTTTTTGGTTTCTATTATTTTTAACTTTTAAACATTATTGTAATATGTGACTTTCTGCCTATACTTTTTTTGTTTCTTTTTTTGGTTTCGATTATTTTATCTTCTACATATTGTTATAATGTGTAGCTTTATGCCCATCCCACTTTGTTTTTATTATATTGTAACTCTGGTTAACTCCAAGAGATTGCTCCTGTAGCAATAAGTTCGCCAGTTGAATGTTCGCCAAAGTTTTATAAATAAATAAATATTATAAAAAGTTATTTAGAATTATAATTTGGAATCCAATTTTAATATAGACATTTAAAATACCCCTCAAGTGTGAGATGAACTCATACGCCGAAGTTTCTAGACCCAGGAGAGTACATAAATATTGTGCATGATTGAAATTTCCTCAATCACTATTAACAGTTACGCCTAATATTAATAAATAAGTGATTATAAGTATTATCACTTATAATCACTTATTTATTAATATGAAGCATGACTGTTAATGGTGATTGAAGAAATTTCAATCACGCCATATAGCAAATACGTAAAATGTAATTTATTTCTAAACACATTTTATTTACATAATATACTTTTATTTGACTAATTACATAATTTTTAATATTTAACCTATTTATTTGCAGTATTTTAAAATGTGAAGTACGTCAAGTATAATTTATTTATTAACGCATTGTGTTTATAAAAATTATTTTTATGCTAAAAACTATGTACAGTTTTTAATATTTATCGGATTTGTGTTACATATTAAATTTAGAAAAAAACAATTTTCTATAAACTTATGCTTGGTTTACTTCACTCGACGCTAATTATACTGTTCTATTAAAATTGTTGTTTGTCGCGAGTTTAGATAAAATGTTAAGTATTTGTAACGAGTTATTAATTAACTTTTATGTGATAATTACTTGTTTAATCTAAATTGGGATAAGTGCGAACCTCTTTTGGGACGATAATAGGCCAGCGGATACGTATATACCTCATAATCTAGGACCAAATTCTGCTTATATACTTCCTATATTTTGTATTCGATGATAATATTATTAGCCGAAAATAAGAGGAATGTCTAAGGAAGATATTTACAAAACCAATAATAAACAAGTGAGATTATTTTAAAATATAATTCTATTAAAAATGACATCCAAGACAATCCAAAAGAAGATTGCTTTGCGTATGTAACCGGCAACGACTATTGTCCTCATGCAGCTGCCCGTGTTCAGATTGCTTATTTTATTATATTGTCGCGCCTCTCGCTCACATGCAGTCGTACGTTGGACACAAACATTTTTATTTCAGATTTTTCGGTTTGCAAACTTTGGTGATTTGGGCGTTGGATTATTTGCCTATTTTTCGTTAAAATCAAAGAACTATGCGGCTTAAAATTATAAGAAAGTTCTTCAATTGACCTTATTGCTTGAGTTTTAAATCTGAACATCTTATTTTGAATCGCTTTTTGAATAAAAACGTTTCCAAAATTCTCTCCATAATGTTTTTTTTACCATTTCAACACAGAACCTTGTAAACCGAATATGGGTTAATCGTATCGCTTTTTTTTTCAATATATTTTGATGTCGAGTGGCACAAAGATTTATTTCTTTATTTACCTATGGCCGTCCGCGACTCCACTTCACCTTAAAGCCGGTAAGATGTCACAAGATTTACACGGACATTTTGGATAAACATGTTCAAATAATTTTTATTCTGACAACTAGGCCCTACAACATGGGAAAGGACAAAACAAACAAGCGGTCTAGAGTAAAGTCAGACGTATTTTTCACCGGAATGACATTTAGTAACGTTTTAAATAAAAATTTAAATAATTTCGGTCTTTGATAAAAATGGGAATTAATTAGTTTTTATAACACGTGATTCAAACGTCTTGTGTCTGTTATAAAATAAATGCTGAATCACAATCATAACTAGCAAGCAATAAAGTTATTTTTTTGCCTTTATCTCAGGATATATTTTCCCCTATTTAGTTAAAGAAATAGATATCATCTATGGATCGATATGGATCTAATAGAAATAGGTATAATCTATGGATCTAATAGAAATAGGTATCATCTATGGATCTGGCTTCAATCCGAATAATTTTTCTTTAGTTTTTGTAGGATATAGTCTTAAAATATTCGGTGGCATAATTCAAAGACTGCACGCATTTCCGAACTGGGAAATGTATGATTTTGTTTATACTGCTAAACACTATCAAATAAAAAAACTTCGAAGACAATCGAATGTTCGCTTCAGATTTGATAATTCTTTGAAAGCACATGTATGTACGTACGTACGTACTCGTACGTACATACATACATACGTACAGACTTCGATATGATTTGTGTTCATCCATTAACATTTCCTTTCTTTACTTTCATTGAACCCTCCTGGATTCTGACACGTTTCTTTCATTATTTTGAATGGACGAAAGAGCGAATGACGCTCACGGTTTATAAAAAATGCAGTAAAATAATCGAGAGAATAGCTTCCGGTTTTTATGGTAATAATATTTTTATGCACAAGATATTTAAGATCACTTTCAGGAAAATTACTTTTATTTATGAATCTTTTGAGCGTTTTTTGCGCTGCGTATTTCCACAACAAACGTCGATTTTAAATTTCAGAAAAAAAAATTAACATTAGCATTCATCACAAGTGCTGTATTTACAATTGTACTGTAATAATATAGGCATTTTCATGTTTACGGCATTTTATCAATTTGAACATCGTAAACAAAAAAAAAATTGTAATACATTTGCAAAAGCGAATCAATTAAAAAAATTCATTGACTTTTGATTAGTTTTCAATCTGATAAAACACTCACTTCAATACCATATTTTGGAATAAGAAGTTATGAATATAGTATTATCAGGGTGAACAAGTATTTTTACGTAAATGAATTATTCAGTTGCTTTTAATAATATAATATTAATTTTATAATACATAAAAGGACAAACTTGGTCAGATGATGGGCTTCGCGTAGGATGAAAACCTTTTGAAAATCAAATCAGGAGATCTCGAATTATAGGGATCGTTCAAAAAAATATCAGTGCTAAGTCAATAAAACTTTATAAGTGCAATGCCATGTTTTTGTGTGAAGTTTCCATAGAGCACAAACAATATTATTTTAATGCTTAAATATGTTTTTGTGTATTATATAAAAGGTTACCCTAAATTATTATCATAAACATTTCTAAATGTCAATAATTAAAAATTCACCAGTATCTTTCTATAGATTATAGAATGCTAGTGTTTTTGCACCATGGAAAGCGTATAAACGAAATATATGCACTTATTACGTTAGAAAATGTTCATGAATATATTTTTTCATCAATTATTGAATACTGCATAAAAACAATATAGTTCGAAATAATTTCAACAGTCTATGCATGTGTCTATGGATGGCTGCGAGTCTGTATGTGGGCATAGATATTCTATTCTAGGGAATAAACTGCATCCTTGATTTTGACAAATGAGATATTGTTGCATTCGTCTTAGCATTCAGCGTTTTATCAAAATACAATATGGCGTCGATTGGCTGTCAAATTGTTTTGGATTATATCATAATATTTAAACAACACCGGAAATAAACTAAAGGTTTAAATTATAAGATTCAAATGATAATTGTAGTATGCATGTATGGATATGTGCGGAATGTTCCGTCATAACATTTAAACCACTAAACTGATTTGCAGAAACAAACGATTTTTATGAAATTTTAATAATTAACGTTTGTCAAATATTTATTTAACAATAGAGCTGAATTAAATCATGCTGTGACATATTTTCAAAAACACTCACTCTAAAATGAATTGCACCCTGATAGAAAATATGATTTGTTAACTTACGTAGTAAACAGTGGATGGATGATGAAAGCGGAGGCCCTTACCATTTGGATGAATGGTGACGTGTCGTCTGAAAAATTAAATAGAAATCGCATGTTGAGAAAATTATGGAAACCTGATAGGCCTCTTTCGCCATCGACTATTTATTACAGATTTTAGAAAAACACTATTGATGGTTAAAAAAGTTCTGTAGGGTTTGGCAAAACGATTATAAAGTGGTAATAAAATAATGTATGTGGAGTGCATAGTACGATAAATAGAACCTTGAATCCTTTCGAATCGACTTAATTTCCACGTGGTTTCCTATTCAAGTATCGACCACAATCGATATGGTAACATTTTGCAATATTAAATAAATAGCTGTATGTTCAAAAACCTTCGCATTTATTAATTAATCTGGGACCTATTTCAACACGGCGTGCACTGGTCTACATTATTTTATGTAGTTCATCTAAAAATATTTTCTATGTAATTTCTGTAATGTAAAGTGACTTTTAATTTACACGCGACAATGTGGTGTTCAGTAACACTGAAATAAAAGTGTAACTGAACATGATGAATTATTGTAACAATACAACTCAATTTTAGTTTAGTTCATTTAACTTTGCTTTTACTTTAGTTTTACTGAACGTCGCATCATAGTATGTAAATTAAATATCCTTTTACATAACATAAAGGGACCTTTTTCAACAAGGAGTGCATTAGTCTTCATTCTTTTATGTAGTTCATCTAAAAATATTTTCTATGTAATTTCTGTAATGTAAAGTTACTTTTAATTTACACGCGACAATGTGGTGTTCAGTAACACTGAAATAAAAGTGTAACTGAACATGATGAATTATTGTAACAATACAACTCAATTTTAGTTTAGTTCATTTAACTTTGCTTTTACTTTAGATTTACTGAACGTCGCATCATAGTATGTAAATTAAATATCCCTTTACATAACATAAAGTGTTTGGTAAATATTCTCAGGTAAGTAAAAGAATTAATGAATGCATTGAAGAGAATACCGAATAGAAGGAAATTCCAAGACGATACTTGCTGACATTTAGAAAATATAGAAACTGAAAGATTGGCATTAAAGATATATATGGAGAAATTTAATGGGAAACCATGTACAAAACATGATTCGTATGGAAGGAGTCATGCAAGAACTGGGGCATTACGCAGTTAAAATGAATGAATAGCATAAAGGAAATTTGGCAAATTTAAAGTATATGAATAAATAAGTATTTCACGGTCACTGTTGACTTGGTTTAAAATGGAAAATGATATGAAAGTATTCATTATGGTCACTGTCACTGTTATATACAATTTACCAAAAGTGAATCGTATTTCTATAAATGAGAAGTGACATCGTAGTTAATCAAAGTAACTGTTAATTACAATGTACACATTTATCGCGCGTTATAAAATACGTTATTAAAATGGTCGTTGAAATTATATTTACAATAAGTATAAACAGATAAATTAATTAATCAAATTTAGAATTAAAAGTGAAAAGTAATTGTTATTTATGAGAATTGCACGTACTTCGAGCAGTTTGCTGTATTGATTTTAATGTTATATGCACAGAGGATTACAACAATAGTAACCCGATCGCTTTGACAGAAACTGTCAAAGACTACGTAATCACGCTTACAATCAAAAGTATTTATTTATTTATTATTTATTTATCTACTTTAATGTATCTAATTGATACATATGGCCGACTTATTGCTACAAGATCAATCTCTTACAGCCAACCACAACACCAAGTCCAGCCTCGTTCGACGAACGGCCGGGAATCGAACCCGGGTCGCCGCGGTGCGTCGCATCGTCAAAGGCCGTATGCCTTGTGATCAACCCAACACACCACGGCGACGACAGGTAAAGTAACAGATAAAGTAAAATTCACAGTCACATTCACAATGAAAGTTATAGTAAAAGTCAAGTAACAGTTACAGTGAAAGTCTGGTATTCTAGAAGTAACTGTTATTGTGACCAATCGTCACAAAATTAAAGGTTACTTTTAGATATCGCAGTTATTCGCAACCTGGGAAATCGAATTTGATGTTGTGAGTACAAAGGACAAAAGTAATATTGGCCAGGTTGCGTTGCTAGAAAGTGGCACAATGATGACATCGACGCTATCGCAATTACGGTCACAGTAGAGAGTAACAGATAAAATAAGTTACAACCACAGTTACTGGCTTTTTTTATGCATATCGAATATGACGTCAAAGTAGTAACTATTGCTGTTATAAAAATGATATTAAAGTTACAATAAGATTTACTTTTTGAAGGCACAAAGCAGTCTGGTGTGTCGATTATGATATTGTGTTCACACGCGATCATACTGGACAAGTTGCGTTGATAGACAGATATAGTAGTTTGATAGTCGTTGCTACCAAAATTAAAATTAGAGTCGTAAGTAACAAGAGTTACAATAAAAGTTGAAAGAAGTGTCTTCAGTCACAGAATGTTAGTTAAAAAGATTGTAAATAGACGGCGCTGTTTTAAATAATTACTATCGGGCAGGTTAGTTAAGCAGATTGTTACTAGATGGCCTTTAAACACTTTTGAGAAATAATATACAAAGAATTAAAAATTGAAATAAAAAAATTAATTTTGAATTGTTTGTCTATTTTTTGTTAATAGCGGGGGACATAAGCTTTAAAATGATGTTTGAATTATTAATTTTGATGTAGAATTAAGGGAGATATGGCGTTGACACAAAACACCTTTGAGAAATAATATATATGATTTTAGACATACCGATTCTGATGTTGTGCTCACCGACTACCACTGCAGTGCTGCCCATGTTGCGCTGATAGAGGCAGTGGGCGGCAGTCAGTACATAGCGGGTAGCGATGATGACGCCACCGCACGTGACGTCCCGGCTGGGCAAATTGATTATACCAGCCATCATTGTGTACTCGTTGCGACCGGTTTCAGTTCCTCCCACTATGCGGGACTAAAAAGAGAATTTGGATTAATGTGACTTTATGTTCACAGCAAGTCGCATAAATTATTTATTCAAATTTTGGCTCACCCCATATTTGTAACCGCATTGGCAAGTAGGTTGAGGGGTGGAACCCTGGATGGCCACTAGGGTGCAGCTGAATCTGCTTCCCGTGCTACTGGCTGTTGTCACAAATCCTGCGAGTAAGTTAAATATAATTTTAACAACATTGTTGGTTAGTTTTACTGTGTGATAAAACTATAGCAGACAGTATTACAGCAGACAGTATTACATTTCACAAGTGTTATATTTGTAAAGATCATATGTTTAACCACCGACGAAGAAAAAAAACAAAAAGCGTTATGTATTTAAATCCATATATTTTACATGTTACTTAGAGCTCTGTACGTCATATTGAAAAAAAAACGCCGTAAGAGTGGGTGCACATTAGCAGATATCACAAGGGCAGAACGATCGGGCTGGTATCGTGAGCTATAATGTGCGCCATTCCTTATACTGCTTTGTCATTGATCATAAAGACTAAACTGTTTACGCGTCAAAAGTCTCCAATGTGCGTCCGCTCTTATGATTATAATTTTAGAACCCTTTTATGAAAATATACCAAGTTTGAACACTAACTAAAATAATAGTAATGCTTTTGATAATGAAAACAATACTACAATTATAAAATATGACCACATGTTAAAAACAATTTAATGTCTTATGTATAATACATATAATATTATTATAGAATTGTCTTGCAATGTAATGTAAAGATGTATTACAATATACAGTATATTGAAGATATTTAAGGTAAAATGATTTAGGGGATCATAATTAAAGCAATAGAACACAAAAATATTGTTTATATAGTTTTTGTCTGTTTATCCGTTCGTCCGTTTGAGTATTTTTAAGCACGCATCATGTAAAAATGGCTAATTCAGTCCAGATGGAAATCCCACCCTTATTTTTAAAAAAATAGGGGTTGACTTAACGTAACTTAATCAAAAGATATCCGCATTTAGTATTTTCGGAAATCAATTTACATTGCTTTAGTACAACAACAACAAAGAAATCACTACCTACTCGACGCATAGATATTATAGAAATGTTTAGTATATGTACATACATCGATAGATGGCGCTTTGTGTACTTTATAACGCGCAATAATTTTTTTTATTCAGATATACATTACCGAAATGGACATGACCAGAAGGAAGGGTGGAATGGTGCGGTATGTGTGTTAAGTGTGTGAGTAAGAAACCCAAATGCGGGCGGACGCATGAGGGTAGACAACGTTATTCATCGTCTTTCGTACGTCAGTTTTTTTAATGTTGTATGTTTTTATGTTGTAGTAATTCTATGGTATGTCTTCAATTTCTATGAATAGGTTCTAACAAAATTTTCATGGGACTATACTGGGAGTGTATCTTACCAGGAAACAAGAATAATTCACATTAGTTGAGAAATACCGGATATATGAGGTGAATTACAGAAAAAATATACTAGAATTAAGATATATATACATATATGTGTGTATATATATATATATATATATATATATACATATACATAAATATATATATATATATATATATATATATATATATATATACACATAGCCACATAGATCCACAGATTCATAGCTATGTAAACTATAACTGGTTTTGAATAGAGGAAGGAAAAACTAAGTTAGGTGTTATAAGAAATTATGAGAGGCGCAACTTTTCGAGATTATCCTTAAATGCGTACATAGAGACAGCATTTTGTATGTCTGAGTGTAAATTATTAGCATTCGCAATACTACTAGTAATAATTTGTAAATAATCTTTTATCTAACTATTAACGTCACTGTCTATTCATTATCAACGTGGCATCAACGACATGATTGAAGATATCGATAAATGTACTGAAATGGGTACTGTATACTTAATTGAATATTGTTTATATAGCAAGTTGATTGAAATATTTTTTTATCAGGTATTTAAGTTCTACTTAATTTATTTAACATATTTAAGATTTATTGGTTAGATTATAATTCGTGGAAAACATCGATAAAGAAACGAAAATGAGACATTTCTTAAAATGTATTTTATGTAGTCTTATCACGTGGCTAGTTGTATAGCTACAACGGAAAGTTTTCAGAAACAATATAATGTTTGTTATATTGTTAGCTGTTGTTTTAGCTAGCTATCTGGGTGAAGGGACCTTATTATTCCTTCATTCTATCTGCTCAAGACATGACTTTTTAGATATAATTTTATTTATCTTAATCATGAACCTCTAAGGGTAGATCCCTTAGAGGCCAGTGCTACCAGATGTCTAGTATTCGCCGCTGATTTAAAGTTGTTTCTGAGAATAATTATGATTATGAGATCATCCTCCAGAAAGTCATCAGCTCATAAACGCACTGAATATTATGGATTATAATGGAGTCACACTATATTTTAATTTATGTTAGTACGTAGTGCTGACTTATTTATTTCCCTGAGTCTCTGTCATCAATAAATATATATTAGCAGGTTCTAGACTTGCGTTGGTTGGATTTTTCGGTATCTCGATGTGGCTACATATTATAGAGACAACTGATTTTCATTTTACCTTAACACTAGTGATTCTCATGACCATATTGAGAATTTGTTTTAAATATTTACAAATTTTGCGTTACCAAATGTGTCAGGATCGCGTTTAATTCTCTTGTTTGTATTAAATTGGACACAAACTCAATCGTTTGGTCTGTATATAAGGTAACTTATATCCTTATTTTGGTGAAAATATAAAAAAAATTCGTCAGTTGATTCTGGAATTTTAATTTGTGCATGGTCGGATTTAACCCTCTTCAAGTGTGTAGAATACTGAACCTGGCCTTTGTAATGTTGACTCGTTATATCAACAGCTTAGGAGTGTCGGAATTGACGTTGTTTTTATCCTGGACTGCTCGTAAACCGCATGCGCGTACCACATCAGAATAAACGCATCGTGTATATGACTATTTCTGTGTACAGTATGAACTATAAGTTATTACAGAAAAAGTGAATAAAGTCGGACTCTTGAACCAGACGTCGGACGTAGAAACAAACATTTTTAGAAGAGAGCTTAATGGAGAAATTGAAAAGGGTATGGTAATTTTTTCAAGGTAGGAAAGAACCCAAAAGTGTTTTACTTTTCACACCACATTTGTTGTATTGAAGTTATCCACAATTACCGTATATCGGTATTTAGCTATCAACTAAAAGTTTAAATGTCATCCAAATACCAGATACTAAACAAATCGTAAAAGTAAACAGGCTCCTGGAAAAGATATTTCAGAAAAAAATAATCCGATATCATCAAAATACTAGATACAATATAAATCGTACGAATAAGCTGGCTCAGGGAAAAGATATTTCAGTAACAAATAATCTGATATCATCAAAATATCAGATACTATATAAATCGTAAGAGTAAGTTGGCTCCAGGAAAAGATCACAGTGATCTTTACGGAATAATACAAAATTTAGGAATGGATAAATATTAAAGTATGGTTATTCCCGCATTTCCTGTTATATTTTCAATGTTTTCTTTGTTTCTTGTCGGTTTTGTAACCGATCTTCTAGAAGTTCCTCTGTTTGATCCAATCGAATATCGCTGTTAACAATTTCTTTACGACTTTTCTCCTGTACCTACCATTTTTGAAAGCTTTTTCTATTCATTCATTCAGCATGGCAGAACCACCTCAATACTCCTTTTTTTCGTTAAATTTGTATACCCAATTTTATTGTGTAAATTTTTCCGCAGATATTCTTCAGTGATATCAGCCGTTCTTTGACGCATATTCTTAAATAATTCAACTGTTTTCAATTTACTTTCGTCTACGTTTTGTGTTATCTAATATTCTTGTAAGTAATTCTTTAAATCAACTACAACTGACCTTGCACTAAAACACTGATGCCCAACCTGTTATTTAAAGAAGAATTTACTTAGACAGAAGACTTCACGTCTCCTGTTTTGTTGTTAGTGTCTGTATAATTTACATTTAATTGGACGTATGTTCTAGTTCTAAGTTGACGTTTTAAATTTAAACATTCTATTTTACTGAAAAAGTTTTAATGACAGATAATTCTGACAGAAATAAAAAATTTACACCTTAATGACAGATTTTATCATTACGGTGTAAATTTTTCATTTGTTTTGTTTCTTATCACGAGTATCTATAAAAAAAACCATTTTACCCAATCAGATGAAAAAAAAATTGTCTTTGTCTCTTTGTCACGAGTGATGGAAGCTCTCAGATAAAAAAACGGGAAAATTGTTTGTCTAATTGTCACCGCCCAGATAATGGTAAGTTCTGTATTACATTAAGACAAAGATGAATGAAGAAGATGTAAAAGATAATGATGTAAATATGATGAAGAAGATGTAAGATATTATTGGTATCTACGGTAATAACATAAGACATAATTTGTCAATCTTTTAATTTTCGATATTCTCAAAGAATTCGTAAATTAAGCGATAGCCTCGTTGACTTTCAAATTATTATAACTGATCAATCCGTTAATCTGTAGTTTGTCCTATAAACGTGTTTTATTGTATGTTATTGAATGTAGCTCCGTTTAAATCTGATCACAATTTCCAGGCCGAGTAAGAGAGGTATAGCAAAAATCAAAATTTTAAATGTCTTTACAATTTTTTATCCTAAAATTATTTTAGTGTTTTTATAAATTTTTATTTTAAAATTATTTTAGTGTTTTTATAATTTTGTATTCTAAAGTCATTTTAACAACAAAAATGACTTACCGATGACCATCCTCTGCCCCGTAGATTCTACGGTGGTTGAACCAACGCCGCAAAAGACGTCCGCATAGCGTGGATCGAGCGCGGGGTCGCCCGTTCTAGATACCAGGAGGCGATCTTGAGCACAGCCCGTAGTCTGGTGGAAGTAGTTAATTGTTGAGTTAGGTCATTTCAGAGGCATTGTTTTGAGTGCAGTCATAAATTAAAAAATTGATTATTACGTATATATATTCAAATTAAGTAGGGTATTTTTTTTAAAACCAGAATAAGAATTTAACGTAAATCCATTGAGGTTGATTGACATGATTTGAGGTCCATTTACCCACAATTAAAAAGGTTTTCAGTGATTTCTTTTTTTTCCGTTTTAATGCTTGACGTGTTTATCAATATTAATAGAAATCGATAAACTTGTATTCTATTAAACCTGCAAATTGTATATAGTACAAGTTGTTATGAAACGTACGTACATTGTATATCAGAATTTTAATTTAAAATAGGATTAATTTATTAACATGCATAAGATAATTTATTAAGCTTTCAAATGTGTTTGTTTAAATTGAAATTTTTCACAAGAGACTGCTGGTTGAAATACTGACCGACAAATTTGATCAAAAAATTGTATTTGACAATCTAGTAGTAAGAAACCGCATTATGACGACGGTGCTAGACCAATTTAAAAAATATATTTTTGTGGAAGCCTGTAGTAGTTAATATAGTCTGAAATTTACTGGAAGTGATCAAGAAAACCATTTTTAAAGCATTAACTAAATAAAGCAAGGTTTGAGTTGAAGTCACACCTAGCTGTTAAGATAGTAGAGAGCTGAAGGAAGTTAATTTGTTGATCGGCTGGGTTCCAGTTATATATAAGATGAACTCAGTAGTGATGGAATATCAATAGTGACTAATACATATGAAATAAAATAATAGTTATGAATATTGTAACGTATCTAGTATTCAAACTGTCGACTAAAGAAATACCAACTGTGGAAGCCACAATTGCATTTTTCCACAATGCTAGATTCAGCAATTCTGATGTCAAATACATAGACCGTGAAATCCTTCGTTGACATCAAAAATCAATTACAGAGCGGAAGAAATTGGTAATTGTCATAAAATTAATATTAGAAGCTGAAATGCTAGGGCCCGAATTGGAGAAAGCGAGTTTTTAGACGGACGGATTATCCTTTTGGACTTTTTGCCGATGTCAGAATTTTATTTCAGAATTTTATTTCAGTTTAATAAATTAGTGTGGCGGCTTCAATAATAGATACGGTATGCTTCATCAGAAGAATACCGTATCTATTATCTTATAGGCAAATGGCTTTTACATAATGTATGAAATCTTGAATATATTAAAGTCAAGGTAAAATGGTACTCACCTGCATCACATCGATGACTGAACATGAAAGCCTCGCCCTGTACCCGGTCGGTGCTGTTGCTTGCCAGCGGCAGGATTGATTTGGTGGTTCGTAGTAGGGATATCGCTGCGAGTACACATAGTACGTTTGACCTGGTGTCAGCTGTAATATTTAGTTACTTGTTTATAGTAAAATCCCAATTTAGCATTATTGTGCAGTTTAGTGCTTTAGATTGTTTAATAATAAATACTAATTAATATCTTAAAGTAAGGGGCAAAATTGTGTTTAAAGATACACATATAATAGATAATGAATACAAGTCTAGACAAGAGGTATTTGACTTGCATTTTAAACGTCTCTTCATTTTGTTTGGCTTAAATAAAATTAAAATTATGTCAACAGTTTTCGCACATACTTTTTAGCTCTAATAAGTATTTATAATCCTGAGTCCACCATATTCGAATCACTTAAATTCGTTGTCATATTAGTTCTAAATACAATACTAAATATAATATAATGATTAATATAATTAGTTCTAAATATAATCTATTAATACTAAAAATCTTATAGATTTTTCAAACCATGTTATATCACTTTCTACCTCAATATCTCGGTTAAAATCATAAAATTTATGGTAATTGTATACCGTGAGTCGTTAACTCGAATGCAACTACATTTGAAGGTCGTTTTAGATTGAAGAAATGTGGGTTATTATAATACAATCTGTGGGTTTTTTCAGGATGTTATTACTATAATTTTTATCTACCTGATGTCCTTGCTTGGTCAAAGACCTGTTGGATATTTATGGTTATTTGTTTATTTATTTCTGTACATATCTTAAAAATAAGTTAGTAGTGTGTTGATATTATTTTCTCCTGGCCACGGCAAAAATAGCTCTTTACATTCCACAAGATGATAACACGATCGACGCAGACTTGATGTTATACATGACGTTATCTTGTGACGACAATTAGATGTTGTCACGTTTCAAAATTACGGTCGTGTCTTAACATAACCTTTTTTTATTTAGTTTACGCTACTACTTTTACCATTTTTGGATTTTTAATAAATAATTGAAAGAATTTCACCAATCAATATAAAGCTGAATAGTAAAAATCGTCCAATCAGTATGAAAGTAGTTCGACTGCTGCGATTGGTATTGTGGTAGGTCTAAATTTGCTATAAATATTCCTCGTTTATAAATGGTTCTGTATTCAAAACCATCTAGTTTTGCAATTTAATGTATATCTTTGTTATTAGTATAGTAACGTGGGGTGGTAAACATTTTAATAATATTTTCAGATTTTTTTTCTCGGGGCTAGTGAACGTTCTAATAATATTTTCAGAATTTTTTTCTCTTTATTCGCGAGGTTAGAGTCTCACTTTTATTGTTTAGTTATCACATCTTCGGGCATTCTGATGTCATCCTGAAGTCGGGAATTTTTTAAATTTTCACCATGTATCAATAACTAGGAAAAATGGCTTGTTAAAATTTTGCACACGTACAAGTGTGTGTATGTTTTCATCCATTTATTGACAAAATTTCCGTAAGCGATACGTTTCAGACATAGCCGCGAAATAGATGTATGTCGTTATTGAAAATGGGCAAAATCAAGCAAATGCAAGTGTCTGATATTGCACTGACAAGTTGCATAAAATTCATAAATTTTGCATTATTTTTAGATCTATAAAATAATAGTAACAAACTTTTAAATACAACATTTGTTACTATTGGTTCCAAACTCGCCACGGCCAACATTTTTCGATAAATCGATGCATCGTGAGACGGTGATAAAATACAGTTCAGTAGGGTCCCGCGGTTCCATGTCCCGCCTTGTCTTTGTTGTTTATAAATCGGTAGTCGAAAAGACTTAATGTGGTATGGCATACTCATCCTATAGGATGAGTATGTACTGTGCTCGACTATGGATATTTTTTTTATTCTCTAATAAAATAAATTATCCATAGTCGAGTAAACTGTAATTATATGGCTGTGATTATATGGCGTTCGTAATTTTAAGTTATTGATGCTGCATATTTTAGGTTATCTTTATCTTTGATTATATGGCGTTCGTAATTTTAAGTTATCAATAATCCATAGTCGAGTTAACTGTCAATAACAAGTGACAGTTTATTCTTACTTGTAATTTGCCGTATCTGCATACTACACTTATTTTGTTTCGTTTCGTAACTTTTTAAAATTTTTCGTGTTTATATTCGTTTGTTACTTTTCTGGGAATCAGTTGACATTCGGGTTAACTAGCTGAAGGTGAAGGGCTAGAGGATTAACTAACTGATGCGGCATATTTTAAGTTATCAAATGTATTTATGTTTGTGTAGATTTAACTGGACAGTTACTTGATGGATAACATATTTACCAACAAAATTTCCTACCGAAGTGTCATAGGGTAAAAATACTCCATGACTTTAGGGTATCGAGCAATAAAATACAATACACAGTAAATTAAGTGGTAAAAATAGAAATTTTCTTTTTGCTTTTCGTGAATGAAACGAAATTAAGGTTTATAAGCAAATTTAATAATTGAAGGCAAGTACAAGTTTTGCTTGCTATTTTTCTCAGGTTAGATATAATGACGTTAACAAAAATAGTTCGCCATTAACTATCTATATTCTCATGCGGTCAGGGTTAGTTAGCTTTGAAAACTTGCATTATTCTTCAGTTTAAAACTACGATATTGCAAGGTAGCTGTGTAGACGAACATCGGTCTGGAGTAAAGCCGGAAAGAACTGTCTTGCTTTACTATTTCTAAATTGGGCTTTTGATAGAAACTTTATTTTTACTAAATTTTTTATACAACAGTTGATTTAACTTCACATGATTGTTACAAAATAATGGATTCAGCAGCAACTGGAAAGAAAAAAAAATTGTTTTTTGCTTTGCCTCCGGAAATACTTATTATAACTAAAAACAATAAGTACCATATATGGGTTAATACGAATAGCTTGTAATTTATCTGCTTCCAATCCAGTTAGCTTTTTTCACTTTTTGTGGAACACAGCTTTAAAATTTTGAGTGGAATTACTCAAGGTGGAATCGGTTTTCCAAGCTCGTTTTATTCGTTCTGTTGAGCTCATTAAAAGTTCTAAGACAATCGGATGTTCTTTTCTGGTTTTATAAACCCTTGAAAGCTCGCGTACATACGTACTTATGTACGTACATACGTACAACACAATCTACTAACATTTGCTTCAACCCTTAATTTAATTAACCCCCTCCTGGATCGCAATACATTCATCATTTTTATGAAAATAAAAAATATCACATACGATAAATGTGAAATTTGAAATAATGTTCACCCAAAAAGCTTGTGAAAACTGAAAACTTATGTCGTAAGTACATTTGTTATGTTCACTCAGTCATCGTAATTATGTATAAAGTATATGCCAATTGATTACTTAGATTGTCGAAAATTCGTATTACCCAATACGAAATTGAGACTATGGTCGTCACAAGATTACGAAAATCACTGATGAATCGGTTATGATAACCTAAATTGATGATGTCATTAAATCTTGCCACTCGCCATGCAACTACAATCATAGTGCCTAAATTGCTGATTATTCCTAGATTTACCTGTTGGTAGTAATCACAGCTTTGAGCCGCCGCATATCCCAAGAGGCACACCAAAAGCACAATTTGAATATCCCACACTGTAATAAAAACAACATAATTGATATTAGTGTCTTTAGTAATAAACTAGGAAAATAACTCAAAGTTAGTCAATTGTAAATATATGGATCTCAATTTGGATATATGGATCGGCATTTACGTATATGCCGATGAATTTTGTTTAGTAGCTATTGTGAATAAGTTCGAAATGGAATACTTGAAAATCGTAAAATTGAATATATTTGGAATTAATTTTGTAGAAATTAATTATTCATAATTAAATGAAATTACGTGATGTAGTATTATTTCTACTTTCTTTAAGTTTTTTACCACGACCTAGGTTTCATTGCATTACAACATCTTCAGGTGGCCTATTAGCAAAGATTCTATCTAATCTTGAAGATCTTTGCTAATAGCATACCTGAAGATGTTGTAATACAACGAAACTTAGGTCGTGGTAAAGAACTTAAAGAAAGTTGAAATAATACTACATCACGTAGTTTCATTTAATTGTGAATCGTAAAATTACCAAACTAGATTTATTACAAATTATTGGATGTCTTTGATATTAAAAAGGTACGTTATATCTACAAGTAACAGTTAGCAAAATGGTTTTGTGGATTAATTATGTTTCGATTGCGGTAAAAATATGCCCACAAGAAAATAAAAATATAAAATTCGCGGAAAATCAAACTCGATATACGTACGATGCACCGATTTATCGAAAAACAATTGCAGTAAGCTGATCGGATGCATTGACTATAAGAGCTAAGAATAAAATGACATACGACGAAAGCGACTGTCAAGTATTGAAGATCACGTGTCTTGAATATGGCAGTAGATGGATGAGAGTCAAATGAACTAACACTTTCGTGTTGTCATGAAACATTTTCGTGTCTTTCCTATAATATAAATAAATAAAAAAACCGTCTGTCTCCGATTATAAAATTTTCACTCTTTAAATATTTTTTTCTGTTGGCATATTGATTATTAAAACGAAATCACTTTGTCTGTCTGTCTGTATTCTTGTATATACGAACGGACTTAATTCGAAATCTAAACTTTTGACATAATTTTTCCAGGAGATAATATTTAAATATGTTAAAGATAGTATTGCTGGAACAAATTTATTTGTTGTTTCATCGTTATATCTCACATAGATAGGAAAATAGAATGATTTAAATGTTACTTGAAAAATTAAATAAAATCTTCGCCGTACGAATGGTGATCAGCGACGGGATGAGGAATATGGAGAGCGGGCAGGGGAACGGGGGGATGGAGCGCAATTCAATCAGCGCAGAATTAAAACTAAACACATTGTTGGTGTCTAATATAAGATCATAAAATAAACGCATTAAAACACTGCACTTGCATTTTTGAATACCACGCAGACGAAGTCGCATTGTACTGCTGGTTTTGATAAAATATATGACGTGGTACAATTTGATGGGCGATTATAAATGATTTATATAATCGAATGATTTACTAATGACATATTCCTATAATCGATTATGAAATTAGTAATCGAATGATTCCTATAATCGAAATATCATATACTTATCATTCGATTTTGAAGAACTCTCTCTACTCGTTTGTACGTTTGTTCTGTTTCTATCATATTCACGATGACGCCGGTTGTGTAGGGCTCGGAAGACGTCGAGTTTTATTAAAATAAATATACATATTTTGAATGTTTCGATTTATAATTGTTTGTATTATATTAGTCACTGCAATGTATGTCAATCAAACGCACCTGAGCAATGCTCGTACTTTGTTGAATTAGTAGATACCAATGTACATACGTTTTTTTGTTTCTGTCTTACTTATATTGACACCCGTTTGTGTAGAGCTTGAAAGACGTCGAGTTTTATTAAAATAAATATACATATTTTGAATGTTTCGATTTATAATTGTTTGTATTATATTAGTCACTGCAATGTATGTCAATCAAACGCACCTGAGCAATGCTCGTACTTTGTTGAATTAGTAGATACCAATGTACATACGTTTTTTTGTTTCTGTCTTACTTATATTGACACCCGTTTGTGTAGAGCTTGAAAGACGTCGAGTTTTATTAGCAAAATATACATATTTTGTAGGTTTTGATTAATAATTGTTTGTATTATATTAGTTACTGCAATGTATGTCAATCAAACGCACCTGAGCAATGCTCGTTCTTTGTTGAATTAGTAGATATCGGTATTATTTAGTATGCTATCGGTTTTGATCAAAATATCTTAAGACTTGTTATGATTGAACGATTCCATTGATGTGTTTGTAATTGCCTAATAAAAATCCAAAAGCCCTATTGGGCGATTATAAATGATATTAACGGAACTATTATATTATTATTCTACGAGCAATAGTTTCTCTCCGTATATTATTATTCATATTATATTAACCAGTAGTATGGAATATTGTGCGGAGATTTATAAATTTTATTTTTATGTCTGGTATTGGCGTAAATATCTAATACCGCACCTTATGGGATTGGATTTTTGATTGTTCAAAAGTTTTTATTATTTTTTTTAATCGGTTCATCTTTCTCTTATAGAATTTCAAGGAGATTTATCAAATTTAGTACAATTTATAATTATTCTTAAGTTATAAGTTATTTTTTTTAAGTTATAAGTTAATTATTCTTAAGTTATAAGTTAATTTATTCTTAAGTTATAAGTTAATTTTAAATTTGATAAATTTCAAGGAGATTTATCAAATTTAGTACGATTTATAATTATTCTTAAGTTATAAGTTAATCAAGTATCTGGTTTGGGTATAAGTTATTTTTTTAAAGGAAGTACTATAATTCTCTAAAAAATCGAGCTCGTGTTTCTGATAGAAATAGAACACGCTGTTTTAATAAAGTTTAAAAAGGTCTAGGTAGGTAGGTGCACAAATAGGTGTGTGTGACAAAAGAACTAGTGCGATGAAATTCAGATCTGGACAAAATTCTGTTCTGGATGAAATTTGACTTGGACGAAATTTGGTGTTTGACAGTTGTCGTTAACCATGTTTAGCTTTACATTTTTTATAAATTCAGTATTAAAGTTGCTTTCTATAAGAAAAAAAGTGAAAAAATCCGATTTTCTCAAAAATTGCCTGGCCTTTTCTCAACAATTTTTTTTAATATTCCACCTAATTTTAAATATATTTGGCGTAAATTTTGTAGAAATACAACGAAACCTAGGTCGTAGTAAAGAAATTAAAGAAAGTAGAAATAATACTACATCACGTAGTTTCATTTAGTTGTTCCACCTAATTATTAAATAAAATACTTAACAATACAGGATAATTGCATTTTCTTTCAATATGTATATATATATATATATATATATATATATATATATATATAAATATATAAATATATAAATATACATATATACATATATATATATATATATATATATATATATATATATATATATATATTTATTTATATATATTTATATATTAGTTCTATTCAATTTTGATTTAGGCCGTATAAGGAGAAAGTACATACAGTCTCGTCGTATAGTTTATTTTAATAAATATTTAACAATCCATTATTCCACAAACCACGAGATTTTTATTCCACAAACCAAAATTAAAATACAAGGGAACATAAACGTACATACAAAATTGCAGTGCAATTGCAATTAAAACAATTTTTACTATTTTAAAAATTTTTGTTGCTATTCTTAATTGTTTTTAAGTCTAAATTACTGACTAAGAAACATACTTTGGTTATTAAAGATATATCTTTCATTGCTTATTATTATTTAGTTTTAATATAAGTATTGTGACGAAACAATATTATTGGTGTCAATTCAGTCAGTGGATGTGCCACTAAGCCAGAATTAAAGTATTACTTTAATACAAACAACAATTTTAACCTCTATTAAAACACATCAAGCCAACACGTTTCTGAACCTGTTGCCGAAGAAAATATTTTTATGGTTCCGCTGGCAACGTCTTCGCCGTTAACAATACGATTATAACATTTTCGGTATACTTCCGCTCGGTTACGGTAAATCATAGTAAAACTCGAAAAAAAAACGACTTCAATAGTCGTGTTTTTCGAGTTTTACCTGTATGGTTTCACTTCCGTATAATATTTTTGTATGTCAGTATATTCAGGCCACGTATCACCTTGGCAGGGTAGATGCTGACAGTGGAACGATATGCTTTTCTATCTTAAATATCTCATTCTCATCAAACTTTATCATGTATGCCTTCAAATACGTTTTTATATTTTTATGGCCTTTGGTATTGCCATTTTTAAGACAGTCACATCTTGGTTAACCATGTACGAAGAAAGTGATGTGGATTGAAATGATACTTTACTTAAAACTAATGTCAAAAAAGATTTGGATGAAACTTTTATCAATATTTAGTGGTATCAGTTCGGCACATGCCAAAGTAGTTGTATTTTATATTTTTCCGTTCGTTTTTCCGTATTTTTCATCACCAGAAATATTTATTTTCTTTCTAAAAAAAGTGAACAAAAGATGATATTAATGAAGGTATTGTCGGCAAATTAGAAAAAAGGAAAACGATAGGATAGTCTAATGGAAAACAAAAAGTGAAGAATGTCGTAATCTGGAGAAATAAGGTAAGGAAAAGAATTGTTTGGAAGGATATTGCGACTTAGGCTAAGAGTAGCAAAGGTCTATAGCGCTGAGAGAAGATGTTCTTCTTGGTCTTCAACATTTTCCTCTCATTTTTGTCTTCTTTCTCACTACTAAAATAATTACTCTTCTTTCTCAAAAAAGAGATATTTGAGAAGGGTGGATAAGGAAAAAATAGTGTAGCTATATAAATATGTCTACATAGTGAAGAAGGACAAATTAGTGTTGATGATGTGCCATACACCGCAACGTAGGCATGTTTCGATTTTAAAACCTTTAATTAACATAAATAAGGAGCAGACACTATCTCGTGATCGACACCTGCTGTCGAATTTTTTAATAAATTAGTTTGGATTTATTTTAAATAATCACTAATAAGATAGAAACCTTATTACATAGATTACGACTATTTGTTCTTATTGAAATTAACTGAAGTAATAAATTTTATCTGGCAGTTGATGACTATCATACATTTAATATATTTTAAAGTTCTGGCTAAATAGTTCTACTGACTCGGATGTCCAGTTTTCATATAGATCATATTCTATAATGTGCATTGTGTAAAGGTCAGCATGAAATTGATGTGTATCTGTGTATTATTTTTGCTATTGTCCTAATTTTAACAACGCATTACAGCCTACTATAGCAATATATCTATTTTATGTGCAAGTCGTTTATATTAAAGTTTTTAAAGAAAAAACGTACAATTTTAGCTGCTTAGTATATTGGGTTCGAATTCCGCTATTATCACCTTGTCTTTGGTGCATTGTGTAAAGGTCAGCATGAAAATGATGTGTATCTGTGTATTATTTTTGCTATTGTCCTAATTTCAACAACGCATTACAGCCTACTATAGCAATATATCTATTTTATGTGCAAGTCGTTTACATTAAAGTTTTTAAAGAAAAAACGTACAATTTTAGCTGCTTAGTATATTGGGTTCGAATTCCGCTATTATCACCTTGTCTTGGGGCATTGTGTTAAGGTCAGCACGAAATTGTTTTGTATCTGTGTATTATTTTTACGACTGCCCTAATTTGAACAACGCCTTACAGCCTACTAAAGCAATATATCTAATTTATGTGCACGTCGTTTACATTAAAGCTTTTAAAGAAAAACACAATTTTAGCTGCTTAGTAAATTAGGTTTGAATTCCGCTATTATCATCTTGTCTTTGGTGCATTGTGTAAAGGTCAGCATGAAAATGATGTGTATCTGTGTATTATTTTTGCTATTGTCCTAATTTCAACAACGCATTACAGCATACTATAGCAATATATCTGTTTTATATGCAAGTCGTTTACATTAAAGCTTTTAAAGAAAAAAAACGTACAATTTTAGCTGCTTAGTATATTGGGTTAGAATTCCGCTATTGTCACCTTGTCTTTGGTGCATTGTGTAAAGGGCAGCATGAAATTGTTGTGTGTATGTGTATTATTTTTACGACTGCCCTAATTTGAACAACGCATTACAGCATACTATAGCAATATATCTGTTTTATGTGCAAGTCGTTTACATTAAAGTTTTTAAAGAATAACATACAATTTTAGCTGCTTAGTATATTGGGTTTGAATTCCGCTATTATCACCTTGTCTTTGGTGCATTGTGTAAAGGGCAGCATGAAATTGTTGTATATCTGTGTATTATTTTTGCTATTATTCTAATTTCAACAACGCATTACAGCCTACTATAGCAATATATCTGTATTATGTGCAAGTCGTTTACATTAAAGCTTTTAAAGAAAAAAAACGTAAAATTTTAGCTGCTTAGTATATTGGGTTTGAATTTTGCTATTATCACCTTGTCTTTGGTGCATTTTGTAAAGCTCAGCCTGAAATTGTTGTGTGTATGTGTATTATTTTTACGACTGCCCTAATTTGAACAACGCATTACAGCATACTATAGCAATATATCTGTTTTATGTGCAAGTCGTTTACATTAAAGCTTTTAAAGAAAAAAAACGTACAATTTTAGCTGCTTAGTATATTGGGTTAGAATTCCGCTATTGTCACCTTGTCTTTGGTGCATTGTGTAAAGGGCAGCATGAAATTGTTGTGTGTATGTGTATTATTTTTACGACTGCCCTAATTTGAACAACGCATTACAGCATACTATAGCAATATATCTGTTTTATGTGCAAGTCGTTTACATTAAAGTTTTTAAAGAATAACATACAATTTTAGCTGCTTAGTATATTGGGTTTGAATTCCGCTATTATCACCTTGTCTTTGGTGCATTGTGTAAAGGGCAGCATGAAATTGTTGTATATCTGTGTATTATTTTTACTACTGCCCTAATTTGAATAACGCCTTACAGCCTACTATAGCAATATATCTGTTTTATGTGCACGTCGTTTACATTAAAGCTTTTAAAGAAAAACATACAATTTTAGCTGCTTAGTATATTGGGTTTGAATTCCGCTATTATCACCTTGTCTTTGGTGCATTGTGTAAAAGGCAGCATGAAATTGTTGTATATCTGTGTATTATTTTTACTACTGCCCTAATTTGAATAACGCCTTACAGCCTACTATAGCAATATATCTGTTTTATGTGCAAGTCGTTTACATTAAAGCTTTTAAAGAAAAACATACAATTTTAGCTGCTTAGTATATTGAGTTTGAATTCCGCTATTATCACCTTGTCTTTGTTGTACTGTGTTACGCTTATCAGCACTGTTTACGTCAAACTGATGAATGCAATTAGTTGCTACTTTGTTTAAGTGCAAGTCCGTTACTGTAACCTTAAGTTACGCCACTCTATGTAATTGTTTTTGAAAATTATTTCCGCGAAATTGTGTTATCGCAAGACGCTTCCACGCGCGCTTCTTAACACATGTCATTTAGATTCATATCACATTGTAATTAAAAAAATAACAATATATAATTATTTCACATAACAACAATTAAATCGTATTGCAAAGGATCAAAGTATGAAAAACGATAAACCTATGATAAAAAGTAAATACGAAACTGTAATAAAGATAAGTTTAATCATGTGGCAATAAAGAAAGCGAATTAATTTTTTCATTTCTGTATCGCTCAGAAGACTGCGATAGGAAAAATATTTTTTGAAGTAAAACTTCTTTAAAAGCATTGTAAGCTGGTGAATGCGTGACGAGAGCGTTACGAAAACTGCGATCGGGCGAGGCGAACGAAAGTTGAGAAGGAGATATCAGTTAGTGAAGACAGAAAGAGAGAGAGTTACGTTTCGTATATTACTATAGGGGCAAGAGAGAGAGGTGGGAGCACACATTTTCTTTCTCTCTTTCTCTCATAGCCAGATATATTTCGTATATCTAAAACACAGTGCAAGCTTATTGCCTGTATCACACTGTAGGAGCATGAGAGAGCGCAGTGCGCGCGCAAATTTTCTTTCTCTTCTTCTCATAGCCAGTGCATGAAAAAAAAAAAAAAATGTATATATATATATATATATATATATATATATATATATATATATATATATATATGCGAGTTCGCTAGCATTACGCGAGCGGTGATTTTTTGATTATTTTGTAATTTCATTTTGTTCTTGAACAATTTTATAAATCATTATTTTGTTCAATACATTAAATATTCTACGTTTAAAGTGAATAAAATTGTAAATTCATTTTAAAGTTCATATTCTGTGAATTTGAAGTTTTACTTCAGTCGTGTGGTCTAAAGCACACTCGTTTTTTTTTTAAACGGAATCTCAAAAAAAATCTTTTTCCTATTTCAATCAACGTAAAAACATCGATAGATAAAACGTTGAAGGGTAATTCATTTAAAGTTTAACCGACACACGAGGATATGACGTTCTCCTAAGGCCATTTATCAACCAATTTATATAAGTATTTCTATAATACTCTGGTATTCATTGAGCTGCTCATGTGTTTAACCGCCACAACAAAGAAAGAGGTTTTCTAATCCAACCGCATATATTTTCTTTAATATTTATTAATTTGCCTTTAAATGGTACGATATATCTATCTTCCAGGCACCCCCCACTTATGGCCAGGAACTCACGATGAGCTAGACCTCAACGGATGAGAATACAAGACCATTTTAAAAATTTGATACTCGTATTTGAACTCATTTTACAAATATACCCTTTTGCAAAAAAAAAAACGGGCACTTATAGGAATAAACCATATCAGAGTTATTTTATTATTATTTGATGCATTTTATATGGCGATATGATGAGAATATTGTTATTTATTATTGAGATATCGTTTTTACCTACTTCAGTTATTAAAAATGTGAATAAATAAAAAAAACGATGTAAAGTCCACAAACGAGCGTTTTCATACTGGTACATTAAAAATGGCTAAAGTTTATTTTTGAATATTTTTCATTAATTTAACATAAAATTTGAAAATTTAGTAACGAGTGGGGCCTCCTCTAGCTAAAATCAACGCCCTTAATCTGCTAGGCATACTTTCGACGACGTTTTTTATCATTTCCTGAGGAATACGTTCCCATTCAGCGACGATCACATTTTTAAGGGCCTGAATGTTTTCTGGAGCTGGTTTTACGGCTCTGACGCGTCGTTTCAGATTGTTCCATATGTGTTATATCGGATTGAGGTCGGGATGTCTAGCTGGCCAGTCTAACCGACGAATTCCGGCCTCCTGCATATACGCATCAACGTCTCTAGAGTGGTGTGCGCGAGCGTTGTCGTCCATAAAAATGGACTCGCCTCCAACAGCTGTTAATGCGGGTTGGGCATAAGGAATAAGAAACTCTGTTATGTACCTTTGCGCATTAAGTTTGCCATTTTCAATAAAAACTAACTCGGTACGGTCATCTGAGTTAATACCACCCCAAAACATTACGGAGCCTCCAACCTAAGGGGTGATTTGCTCAAAGCACACTTCTGCAAAGGTTTCTTCAGGTCTCCGTAAGACTCGCCGACGTCGATTCTCACCACTAATCGATATACGAGCTTCATAGGAGAATGAAACACTATTCCTTAACTGAAAATTTATTCTTAGTCTTGTTGAGTCCGTAACTAAAAATTTTTAGCGAATCTCAATCTGGCAACTCGATGCTTACGGAGCAATGTAGGGCCCCGAGCTGGGCGATAGTTACGTATATTGACGGCCCGAAGTCTCCTTCTGACTAAGTCCATAGTAAGTCCATAGGCTTACTCGTGTACCTCTGACATCCTCGAGGTTCTGTTTGTGATCCACGTACGTAACTTGACGATTTCGTAGCGCTTGACTGACTATGAAGCGGTCGTCCCGTGGCTTAGTGCACCGTTTTCTTCCAGAACCGGGCCTTCTACTGACGGCGCCCGTTTCTTGGTATCGTTGCCAGGTCCTTTGGACGGTGGAACGGCTCACATTATACTGCTGAGACACATAACATTGGCTACAGCCTTCTTCAAGCAGCCCAATAATTTTACTAGCTCTTATAGTTCTTTCAACCATACCGAGAACAGCAAACTGAAGTGAACTAATGCAGCAAACAGCAGAAATTTAATTAAAATTTATTCGTTAAAATAAAAAAACGTAACAAATGAAAAAGAACTTAATGAGAGTTGGATTTCATTTACCGCCAAAAAACACGTTTTGTCAGTGAAAGAGAATTTTCATTCAAAAAGAATAAATTTCAAATTTAGAACGTTCGTTTTTACGTGCCAGAATACACTATACCTGCCAGTAACAATTACAATTAAAACAACCTCTTAATAAATAATATTTTGTTAATAATATGACAAAATCAAAACTGTCCATTTTTTATGCAAAAGAGTGTACTTAGTTACAGATGGTAGCACGAATAATATACACATTTTTATTATATCTATATAGATATCTTGTTTGATTTCTATTTTCTAACGATACTGATATTTGGCAGTTCACTCGTCCCAGTTTATTGATCCTAAGTTAACTGGCACTGAAAACTACTGTTTAAATACATAAGCTATTTACATGTATGTAAAAAGTGTAATTTCTACATTGAAATGACTAGAGTCAAAAGCTGATTAGAAGAGTGAAAACTAATCGGAAATTGAAAATAAAGTATATATAATGATAGATGTATACTTAATTTAATTGTGGATGTTTTGGAAATGGAAAGGGAGAAAAGTTGTAAAAGTAGAAAATAGATTGGAATGAAAGGAAAAGCAAAAAGATATAGCTTGAATACGTAAGTAACGATCTTGATACAACATTCAATGATTGGAAAAGCCTATTCAAAGAGGGGCAGGACACAAGAAGAAAAGATAAGAAGGACGTAAGTCGACTTTAGTCGCTGAACTTCTTTTAATCAGAGATATTAATGTGATAAAGATCTAAATATCATATGATACAAAGCACGTGTGAACGCCTCCAAATATAAGGCCATTTCGCAGAAATTGTTTAACAAAATTACATGAAGTGAAGTTGGCAAAGATTACACGAGAATGACGAAGTGTGTACTTGAAACAAAGTAGCAGCTGAAAATGTATTTGTTTCTTTAAAAACTTAATGTAATCAAGTAAGTATAATATAATGTGACAAAGATAACGGGATAATATTTGAATTCGTATGCAATGGGTATACTTAAAACTAAGAAGCAGCTGAAAATGTATTTGTTTGTTTAAAAACTTAATGTAATCAACTAAGTGTAATATAATGTGACAAAGACAACGGGATAATATTGGAATTCGTATCCAATAGGTATACTTAAAACTAAGTAGCAGTTGAAATGTTATTTACATTTTGGTTTTCAAGGTTTAATGTTAATAATTAGCGTATAACATTGATATGTTACTGTGGTAGATTGAGGGTATACTATATATTACTGCGATACATTGAGTGTACTATATATTACTGTGGTAGATTGAATATTCGAATTAAGGGAATAGGAAATAGAATACAAAGGATACGCAATAATTTCAAGCAGTTATTTTGGTCAGGTGCAATGTAAACTTTATCGCCAGAAATTTCGGTCAAGCGAACTGGGGAACATGAAATAACGAATCGAATGAATCCATAACAATAGGTGCGATGCTTTTTATTTTGAAAGAATGAAAAATTTGGTTTTCATGATGTATAATAAATATGGAATCCGAAAGATAGATAGACGAGATACATAATTCATAAGGATAAGTTTCACTTATACGATAGAGGATACATAATATATACGAGTAAGTGCGACAAGTGAAACAGTAGAGGATACTTAATACATAAGTATGTTAGGTGAAACGATACAGGATACATAATCCATAAGTATGATAAATGAAACGAAAGAGGAAAAGGACACTCGTTGTCAAAGTGAAAAAAAAGAATATTTTTATTCAAAAATAGTTTCATTTTAATTCAATTTGAATTAAAATAAAAATATTTTTTTTAAATATTTATAGTATTTTTCACGTTTTAATTAGTCCAGGGATATTTTTTCTATAATATTCTGCTGACTACTAGTTTTATGCCATTATATGTATTTTTAAGGGCAATCTCTTTATTATTAATCTGTCAAAGCACGGGCTTAGTAATACGTTTTCGTGACTATTAATTAATGCAAAATAATTGTAAATGGAAAACATTTTAGATTTACTAATATTATTATCATATGGCCATAATTTTTCGTTATTCAATTTAATGTATTATGTGTTAAATTATAAATGGTTCATTGCCATTGTTCTGTGTTAAAAAATGACTTCGAAGTTATCAGTAATTTTTCAAGCCGCCCTGCATCCATTTGTTACTGCTAGTATTATGACGTCATGTTGCTCGTGACGTCATGCATAATAACACATTTTTAACCAGCTTTTATTAGATTTAATGGTATATAACTATATATGGAAAACAAATTATTAAATTTCACCCACTTCTAGTTACTTTTTATTAACAAATAATTAAACTTTGTTTAAGGTCAGCAATTTTTAATAAAACGTGTTTATTTATAATGGTAACATTTAGAAAAGGACAATTTTTCCTTAAAAACATCGCAATAATTTCGGAAAATTTGTTATAAATTAGTTAATAAAATAATAAACATCATACAAAGAAGAAACGGCTCCAATACTTTTGTCAAAATTTATTGTATATTTCAAATGATTCAGCGAAAAAGTTCACTGGTATATTTTAATTCTTGTAACTATTTTATAGTAAAGTGAACTAAAAAAGGAATCATTAACAAATAATAAAGAGTTAAACAGGAAACTAAACGGTCTAATTATGGTATCGAAATTTAGTGTATCTTTCAAAATACACAGTAAAAAGTTTATGCGCACATTTAAATTTTTTCAACTATTTGAAATATTTTATAGCAAAGGTGAATTAATAAGAATCGTTACCTAATAATAAAGAGTCAAACTGAAAACTAAACGTTCCAATTAAGGTATCGATATTTAGCGTATCTTCCAAAATATTCAGCAAAATAATCATGTTTAAATTTTTTCAACTACTTTAAACACTTCATAGTTAACGTGAATTAATAAGAATCGTTACCTAATAATAAAGAAACAAACATAAAACTAAATGGTCTCATTACGGTATCGATATTTAGCGTATCTTCCAAAATATTCAGTAAAATGTTCATGTTTAAATTTTTTCAACTACTTTAAATACTTCATAGATGACGTGAATTAATAAAGAATCGTTAACTAATAATAAAGAGTCAAACCGAAAACTAAACGGTCTAATTAAGGTATCGATATTTAGTGTATCTTTTAAAATATTCAGCAAACAGTTCATGCACATATTTAAATTTTTTTGACCATTTTAAAATATTTTATAGCAAACGTCAATTAATAAAGACGCATTAACTAATAATAAAGAGTTAAACAACAACTAAATGGTCTAATTATGGTATCGAAATTCAGCGTATTTTTCAAAACATTCAGCGAAAAAGTCTGGCATATCTTTTAATTTTTAAACTATTCGATACCCTCTATAAAGAACATTAATTAAAAAAAGAATTCTAAGAAACAAAACCTCAACCATATTGACACAAAAAACTGGAAAGTGAAAAATAAAATGGGTATTTCCTTGCCAATCCAACTACGCTACTTTAATCTGAATAGTTTTATGTTGGAATAACGTCGAAATAAAAATAATTACGAAGTGAAATTCTAAAACTGCATTTTAAAAGTAACCGTTTTACAGTTAAACATAATTTTAATAAAATCGTTAAGCGCGTATCCGAACACCAAGAGTAGACCTCTTTTGACATCCCACATAAACGGGATAAACGGGGCATTTAATTTATAGGGCAAGTGTTCGATTTATCTAAATAGTTTTCTTTTAGAATAACTAAAGTCTAAATAAAAAGCAATTTGCGCAGTGTAATCCAAAAATCTATATTAAAAGGTAACAGTTTTACTCTTATATGTAATTTTAATAAAACCATCAATTGTGTCATCATCAAACATTAAAAACCTTCAACAAATTGACTCAGAAAATGGGAAAGTGGAAGATAAACGGGGCCTTTTCTTTATAGAGCAACAATATTCGATTAATCGGAATAGTTTTCTTATAGAATAAGTAAAGCATAAAAGCAATTTGAGCAGTATAATCGTAAAATCGATGTTGAAAGGTAACCGTTTTACTCTTATAGGTAATTTTAATAAAACCATCAATCGTGTCTCAGAACAGGCAAAAGCTTGTTTCTGTAATCAGTCCACTAAAACAAACATAAAAAATCTCGTCCATATTAACTTAGAAAATTGGAAAATGAACATAAACGGGTCCTTTTCTTTATAGAACAATAATTTTCGATCAATCTAAATAGATTTTTTTAGAATAAGTAAAGTCTAAACTAAAATCAATTTTCGACTTGCACACTGATTCAATAAACTGGAAAGTGAAGATAAACGAGGCCTCTTCTTTACAGTGCAACATCTTTCGTTAAATCTGGATAGTATTCTGTTAGAATATGTAAAGTCTCAATTAAAAGCAATTTGCGACTTGCATATTGATTCAGAAACTGGAAAGTGAAGATAAACGCATATTTTTACAGTGCGACATCATTCGTTAAATCTGAATAGTATTCAGTTAGAATGGGTAAAGTTGAAATAAGAGCAATTTACTCAGTTTAGTTGTAAAATTAATTTTTAAAGATAATTGCTGTTGTATATTTCTATTATATTGATTATAATTCTACACACGTAAAACTGCAAGACACATTTAGACAATATTTAATTACGTCTACCTTTTTCATAATTCAATTTACAGAATCTGAAGAGGAGACGAGATTCTTGAAAAGTTGGTTTACATCGATAATATTGAATGCAAGAGAACATGATGTCGATTGTCCATACGAGGATCTGATCAAGTTAAAAATTTATCTCCTTTAGCTAAATTTACAAAGAGGCGAGGGCGAATTGATGGAGACGGATTAACCAATCAAATAAACCCTATGATTAGGATCCTCAATAATGAGAGACTGACCAGAAAGGAACTAATAGTTTACTATATTGCCAAATTAATTTAGATTTTCAGAACCAATACGTAATTAGCAGCAAGTCAACTAATTTGTTCAAGTCTAAAATTTAGTTTCTCGTGGCTATAAACAATATTTTTGACGCATAAATAAATTTACAAATCCATTTATATACGTTTATTGTAAACAATGCTAAAATATGTATTTCGATTTGAAATAAATATAATTTTTTCATAATGTTTATATTGTAAGAAAAATAAAATCATAATATAAACCGTGTGTCAAAAAACCGGAAACATTTATTTCTAACGATTTCTGCGTTCAAAAACACTGGAGTTATGTAAATTTAATTTAAATTGTATTTCGTTTATATAAATTAAAGATATGTATTTTTACATATATTTATACATATATAATATTTTTTTTACATTTTTATTTATATATTTGCTATATTTATAGTTTATTTTAAAATTGCACCATTGAGATATATTTCCTATTTTACAAATTTAATTTGCCTTTGATTTAAAAGCTAACCGAACCTGGGTGTATTTTTATGATTAACTCAGTAATTTGAAAGTTATAACTATTATATTTTATGATAACTGGAAATTCATATACTTCCATATTTTTTTCTGATAATTAAACAAATTTCACAATAAAGTAATATTTTATTACAATGATGCAAATAAACAGCATAATATTTTTAATCTATGGCTTACAAATGTTATTGAGATAAAAAAACACACGCGTGCAAAGCTGCAGGGCAATAAACTATAGGATACAGCATGTTTTTTTTATTATAGTAAGAAGAAGTTTAAAATAAAAGAGTTAAAAACAACTGGGAGCAGAAAAAAAGACGAGAAGGTCGGTAAAACTGGAGACCAAGAACAGTTGCCCGAAACGTTGTACGATTGACGTTGTACGAAAAAAAGGAGTTTTTATAGAAAATTGTTAATACTTATTAAACTATTTGACAACCAATTGTGAAAAACAAAATGCTTCTATTCATGTCCTTATACGAGCTATATAAATACGAAAAGCTATACGACCAGTTGATTACTTGTAACATTATCCGAGTTATATTAAATTCTATCGTCAAAACTCTATGTGGGTGCGCTACTCAATAATAAAGCACACAACCGCGAGGTACAAAATACCCAATATCCGTCGTACATGTAACGATATAAGTATTCAAACTATCTGTGTACTGTTAATCAAGAGAAATGAATACCTTTATAGACATTAATGGCACACGTTGATTAATTACATATTTTGGTTTCCCATAAGTAAATTGTTTTTCTTAATATTTATAATAAGAGAAAAAAACCAATTGAATGCATATTTATTTTGTACTTAAGAAAATTTGGAAAAGTGCTTGCGTTCGAAAAATTTGAAATATTTTGAAACGTCGAAAGAATTTTAGAAGTAGACCATATATATTCAATGGATTTTACGTACAAAATATTAAAAAAAAAAAATTAAAAACACATTTCCCATTGGAAGCTATTCACAAATTTTAATTTTCAAAAATTTTTTAAAATCTGTTTTAATTCCAATTTATTTACAGCAAATGAAAGTAAATTTAAGATGAAAAAAAAAGAACATATAAAATGTACCGAATTTTTTTTATATTTTATAAACAAGTTTATCAACTTAGAATAAATCTTGCATAAACTAAAAATCAAATAGGTGACGTGTATGCTTTTTAATAAGAAAAATAATTAAATTTTTTATATTAAATACCAACATAAATTTAACAGCAATTCTAATTAAATAAAATACATAACATGCCTTCTGCATGTAAATCAAAACACGTAACAAAAAATAAATAAAAACTTACTCATGAAACACAACTATAACTCTGAATTGGTATTAATTTTTTGTCCAAATTATATTTTAAACGTAAAACAAAATAAAAAAAATTTAAAAATAAACTCTGAACCCACAACGAACACGACTTGTCCGACTTAACTTTTGATCGAAATTACAAATTATACAATATTTTAATTAAAAAACTTAAAATATAACTGTATAAACCTCTTCCGAGTGGAAGTGGGTTATTGAGCAAGTGCAACGGTGTCAAACACGGCCGCACAGCTTGCTCTAGAGAATGTGACCAATGTCATTACCATACATTGATTGTCATTAAATCACGTTGATAACAGCAAATAAGTGAAATATTGATAGCGGTTACAGAATATAATTAATTTTTTGACCCCTGCTTGTCCGATGGTTACCAGTTTTTTAGGTTTCGATCTTATTAGAGACGCAACGTTTTAGAGCAGAGAAAGTGTCTTAACAGTCAGTGGAAGTCGAAACGCATTGGGAATACGCAATTGGTTACTCGCCATTGTCCAGTAACTAGGAGACAGTTGTACTCTGTTTTCATGGGAGAAGTCGACAAGAATGACTAAATGCTAGTCGGGCTTCGTGCCAATAATATTCTTGATTCGATAAAGAACAAGTTTGTTTATAAATCGGTATATATTCTGTTGAAGAGGAAGATATTGTTTTTGTGTAATATTATAATTCTCCTGATACCTCAGCATAGAACTGAATTCCATAGAGAATTCTTTAACTACTACTATATGTTACTGGATTATGAAATCAACTGAATATACAAACTGCGACCTCATTGTCTTGGTTTAAAGATGTCTAAAATTAGATTACCTGGAAATGGCAGATAGAAACCCCACCTATTCCCTATATTTATCTTATTTATCCCTAACTGATGTTATTTTGCTTTTGCTTTCATTAGCCTTTACTAATAATTTACAGATTATCACAGCCCTTGTTTGATTCATTGTTATTAGCTATGAGAGACTGCTCATGCAGTAATAAGTTAGTCACTTCACACTTTATTTTGTAAGTTTTGCAATGCAATATGATATATATATATATATATATATATATATGTATATGTATATATGTATATATACACACACACACACACACATATATATATATATATATATATATATATATATATATATAATAAAATCGTAAAATAAACTGGGTTTGTTTATTGAATATTATTAAATAAAACTAAATGTTACCTATTAAAGACACGCTACTAAAAACGGTTTTTACATTTTTTGTCTGTTTGTAGATTTGTCTGTTTGTCTGTACACATCTTATATTTATATATATTAGCGTGCACAATGCACGCTAATCTCAGCACCGGCTGGGCCGATTTGGATGCGGTTTTCAGTGTATTTAGATTAGCTTGGGTTAACATTTAGACTTTATTTAACATTAGGTTTCATTTCATTCGGTTCACAAATAAAAATATACGTCAATTTTTAGTTTACGTTCGTTGTTCACGGTGATATCAGAACTGGCGGAACTGATTGACTGCTAACGCTATCTATTGGCGTTTTTAGTAAATTTGATGCTAATAGAGTTCTGAGAGAAAAAAAGCAAAACGTTCCTAATAACTTTTCTAGCTCAGAATTTCACGCGAACGAAATCGCAGGGGCAGCTAATAATTTTAATAAATAAATACAATATTACACTTTTAAAAGGTTATTATTTTAAATGTAAATTACATATTGAATGGTGTAATGTTTATGTGATATTACATATGATATGGGGCCGTTTATATCTTACTTTTTTCCTTAAAACTGTCAAATATAATCAAACTTTCATCTACTCTTTAAAATTAACTCTTCTCGTCACCGTGGTGTGTTGGGTTGATCATAAGGCATACGGCCTTTGACTGCGTGGCCGCACCGCGAGGACCCGTGTTCGATTCCTGGCCGCTCGACGAGCGGGGCTGGACTGGTGTTCTGATTGGCTGTAAGAGATTGCTCTCGTAGCAACAAGTCCGCCATATGTACCAATTTGATATATTAAAGTACATAAATAAATAATAAATAAATAAAAAAAACAGTGACCCGGCGGGACGCCTGGCAGATGTGAAACATCGTGTTCGTACAAGTAATATGCATAAAAGACAAGATTATTACAGGAACTAAATATAGCATAATGAAAAAATATAGTATTACAAATTTCTTACAGAAAATGGTGGCTTTATTTAATAAACATTTATTTACAATTAATACAAAAATAATAAAGCACAGGTTATGTGTACCGTAGTAAACAACAGCGTCGAACTGAGTGAGGAGGAGGTCGCGTAGTCGGTTGCGCATGGCGACACGTCGTAACACCGTACACTCTACTACATATAGACTATATATATACCTTAGTATAGCGTGGCGACCCGTCGCCACGGCAAGCGTCGCCACGCCAACGATCCGGTTTATACCTGCGCCTATAGATGTTTCACATCAATAAATATCACAGTAATCACATTGTAGCTTTGAACCAGTTCCGTTACAAAACTTGACACTGACTCCATTTTGATATGGATTCACATAAAGGCTCAGAATAAGAATTTACACGCTTCATTTTTCGAACATTGCTCGTTGAAGTTGAAGTACACAACACTTTGTCTATTTCCGGTGTGAATAAAATATATTTGACTTTAGAAGCATTTAAAACATAGACATAGTAAGTGTTGCAATCGTAAACGTCGATGAAAGTAGCACGGATGACGTTACAGTGGTGGGGGGGGGGGGGGGGGTGAATTTTTAGATAAAAATCTGCAAAGGTTTTGGCACTCTACATTGTTAAATGTTAGCCATTTTCAATTTATACGTGTAAAGAGTGTCTAAAACGTTCGCTTTACGAAACTGAGTACGAATTTCGTAAGGTGAATCCTTTGAAAAAGCTATAATTACGATTTAAAAAGCAAAGAATTTGGACTCAACTTGTAAGATTTAATTTTTTTTTCTCCTTGAAGCATTTCATACTAAAAATCGATTTTGTTTTCATTCGGCCTTAAAGGGTTAAATACCTGAAAGGATTCAGGTGCGAGGAACATATGAGATAAGAAATGATAAGGAGAATATTGAATTTAAAACTAGCTACAAGAACCGCCTTACCATTCAGTTGGTTTGTTTCGAAATAAATTGTTCCTCACGATATACAAGGCATAGAATTTTAAAAAGGTATCATCGATGTTAGGTTTATCATCCCCAGGAAGGCATGGTATTAGGGAAACAAGAATATTATGAAATAACACATTGCACATTTCATGTACTTAGCACCCCACATACATATTATTTTCCATACATTTTTCGTCATAACATACATAATTAGCTGTCTCAATTAATGCTACTTTTTCACTCTAACAAAACAGTTGTCCCAGAATAATTGATTTGCAATATAAAAGCAAAACAAGAACTTTAATATCAGATATTGCAGTAGTTATATTCATTAAAACGTTAATCTTATAATTTATATTGAAATGAAATGAAATCATTGTTTTGAATCCTATAATTTATATAAAACTTATATTTATTGAATTCAGAATGGAACGTATAAGCGGTAGGATACATATGGGTTTTGAAATCATTTGAATACCTCTTGCAAATGTCACAACAGCGCAAATTTTCATCTACTCTTTAAAATGAGACCAAGCTGTCGGCGCTATGTATATGTTTTTAGTCGAGTTATGTAAGTTTGAAATTACTTCAACTGAAACTGTCGCTCATTTGGGCGCAATTACCTCTCCGAATCTTTAAATCATACGTTACTTCTTTGTTACACGAAACTGAAATATGATTAACGTATTTCGTGTACCAGTGTATGTACATATTTCTGGATACGTGCAGGTAAATCTTTTTGTCACCATTTGGGCTCTAAACTCTATCGACTTTTTTAAATATTAGGTTGGCAATTAATAAACTCGCCGTTTAGTTTATCAGTGTAGGTTGGCGCATGTGGTAGTAAAGAGAATATTACCACCTCTTCCCCAAAGATACAAGAGTAGATCTACCAGATAATTAGAACTCAACCTACGACCTGTTAAAAAGGGGCTTTTTGATTTTTCTAAATTTAATGTAGGTGTTTAGCCTGGATGAAGATTGTCGGAAAGATCAATATTTCTTTTTTGAATCTTTAGAATCAACACTTGGCTGATTCTAAAGATGGAGAGTGCACCTTCAGCCATCGTTGTGTTGTTCCGGACGCTTGTCACACGAAATGGAATTCATGAAGCTGAAGTACTCCTAAATTTTCATATTTTGTTTGTTCTTCACTTGTGAAAACTCAGTACTTAACTCAGTTTATATTTTTTTAATAAGTAAGGCATAAGACAAAACAAGCAGCAAAATTTATACATCAATTTTTATAAATCGTAAGTGTTGATGATCAATATTCTGGAATAGTTTTTTTTAGAGTGAAAAAATAGTATTAATAGCATAGCAAAAAAAATATGTTAAGTTAAAAAAAATATAGCATAGCAAAAAAGTTATGTTGGTTATTAGTTTTTATTTTAAGGTTTCTCCAAATATTTTTATATACACTATTAGAGTATTACTTTTGCCTTTTAAGTTGATTTTCAGCACTTATGATCCATGAAAATTTATGTCTTTCCAAGAAATGTTTTATGGTTTTTGAATCTTTTTCATTCTGTGTGCTACTGTTAGGCTCTTTTTCTAATTATGGACGAAACTTGTCTGGCAAACAAAATAAAAATTTAGAAATTTTTTTTATTATTGGCCAATGCACTGTTATTGGTCTCTCAATTACCAGCTCTTTACTAAGTAAACTTTTAGTTATTTTTTTTTAACGCCGCTTTGCGGAAGAACGAATAGAAAGCCATATTATTTGTTTTACACCAACGAGTATACTAGACAATTTATTTACACAGTGAAAAGTATACGTTTGTTTATTATTTGTATCGTTTTTTAATTGTAGGCAACACGAAATGTATTAGTAGAATCTAAGTACATTTCAGTTTTTATGCCTACATTTCAGTTTTTATGCCCACACAGCACAGTTTAGGTGCTGCTTAAGTAGCTGGCGAAAGGGAAGTCAACATTTCTGCGAGAGAATCTATGGTCATAATCTATTTACAACAATTTTGTAGTTTTGTAAAACTTTAAGATGTAATAATGTATTGCACTTCTTCTACTTAGAAAACTAATGATTTTGAGAAAATTGCTGTTAAACAAACTAACCGAAAGGCTTGCCGTTTATATTACGTTGGCGACGCTTCTTGGATCCAGGATTTGTTTTTGATTGTCAATTTACTTTTATCATATCTGATAGAGGGAGTAAATGAAGTATTGTTGTCTTTGCTAAGCCGATAAACAATGAATAAATAAAACCAATTAACGATATGTCTTGTTGTGCTTTATTGACAGGGGAAGGTAGCCAAATTCGGGATGATTGTTTTATGAATGTTTTGTAACTCTTTATTAAGCAAAATGTTGAATAATGGAGTTTTACTATCCTCAACTGATTTTATTGTTAATTTTTTACAAATGCTATTCATAAAGTATGTAGTTTCATGAACAGGTGATTTTATATTTTAGTGTCGCTCGAAGTTAACAAGGGGTTGTTATCCTATGGCGTATACCGTTTATGTACGTATTTCAAAAAAATGTTAAGTAGGTTGCAATTATTCATTCGTAATTTTTTTAACGGGAAAATGTCATTAAAATGAATACCGTATAACGGGAGGTAATCGGGTTCAAATGAGCGACAGTTTCTGTCGAGTCATTTTAAACTAAAAAAAACCAGTTACAGCGCTGTCTTCTTGATTTCGTTTTAAAAATGGAACTTTATGACAATACTATTCCAATATTCGTGTTCAATAAAAAAATAAGTATTTTGACATTTATTTAAAAAAATAAGCTATAAATAACCGGTAATCAATTTAAAAGAAAGTAACTTTATGATCATCCAACGTAATTATCATGAAATGGAATCTTCCAAAGTAGGAACTTGCATACGATTCTTTTTCTGTTATTAAATTCTCCAGAGTTTCATTCACATAATTCAGCGTAAGTTATATTAAATAAAAACATTAACTTTGACGTTTATTTGACCAATACCTAATTTTAAAATAACCCATACCTTTGATAGGTATTTCCCTCAAAAAGTTTTTCATCTATTTAGCATTAACGATAGTCTATAAAATAATGGACGCTCACTAATCTCAAAGTATATTGTTAAACGTATTCCGTAATAATTTTTCCATTCTTCCAAAAAATTCCAGTTACATGACATTTTGGAAAAAAGAGTTTTGACGGCTACGTTTTCATGCGTTTTTCAAACGTAAAAATTTAACAAAAGTAATACTTTTTAAAGGGGAGAAGTGAAACTTCTCCGCTGGCGGTGTTTCCACAAGATGTCCCGTTAACGTACTGCCCGTCATCGATTTTGTTTTATAGCTGCAGTATCGAGTAATAAAACAAAACTTGCATTACGAGGTTTCGTAAACGTACAAAAATATGAGGCTATATACAGTTTCTATTAAATTTATTTATAAATATGCCTATAATTTTTTTATTTTTTAGAATAACATATTGCTTTTTATTTTCACAGGTGGAAAAGTATCGTGAATTTCTAAAGAATAGGCACATGTGAATATGTCATCAAAAACAAATCCCCAAAAATAGAATGGTGTCAAGTGTAGATTGTATAATAATATGCATTATTATTTATTTAACTTACAAACTAGCTATGGTTATGGTACATATTTTATATAGTTTTTTTTTTCTTTTCTCACATCCGTCACAATAATAGTGTGGCGGATGGGAGTAATAATGCTCACTCTACACAATGGCTCACTCTCGATAGAATAAATGTACCAGAGTCGCATAAGTTTTTCGATATTTTGAAAACCTTCTAGTTATTATTAGTAAGGGTGGCGTATTCCGTAATATTGGTAATCAGAGATTTTAAAGATTGCACGACATGATATTTCAAACAATATAAAAAAAGTTAATGAACGTCAATGGCCTTGTTCAACTTCCATCTTTGTCCCCAAGATTTAATTAGTTATTCCTTAGATTTATACAAAAGAAAATAAGTTGCATTGAGGCATAACTACTTTAAATATGATGCAGTGTATTACAGAGACGCTGGTATTCCATTTTGTATTAAACTATAACAATTTCAGACTTAGCAGGACATCCTTCTTATTATGATGTTTACTTTGTCTTATTCATGACTTAACACAATGTTTAATTGCTTTGTTTTATACCGTTTTATTATACCTTTGAGCTTGTCTTATCTACTAATCTATGACAACTTTTCACTTTTCATGGAGGCGGTTTTGTTTGTTACGCCCAACAGGCTTGGCTCTTCGCGATAAGCGAATTGGACAAAACATTTTTTAAAATTAGCTTTTGTTCAGTCTTTATGCGATAAGTTGACACGCGTAATTTTTGTGCGATAATTATCAACTGAAACAAGTTTTTAAAACTATGGGCGATGTAATTTTGCCTCCGTCTTCGTGATAAGTAAATTGGACAAAAACAGTTTTTAAAATTAGTTTTGTCCGGTCTTTATGCGATAATTTGTAATGCGTAGTTTGTGTGGGATAAATATCAACGAAGACCGACATTTTAAAACTGTGGGAGATGTTAATATGTCTTAACTTTCATGATAAGTTCGTTGGACGAAATCAGCTTTTAAAATTTGCTTTTGTCCGGTTTTTACCCGATAAGTTGATTAGAGTAATTTGTGTGCGACAAATATCAATAGAAACAGAGTTTTTAAAATTGCAGACGAAGTTATTTTACCTCTATCTAACTAACAACTTTTGTCTGGTCTTTATACATTAAGTTGATATGCTTAATTCGTGTGGGATAAATATCAACTAATACAAAGATCTTAAAACTGCGAAAGACGTTATTGTGCCTCAATAATTATGAGAAATAAATTGGACTAAAATATTTTTTTAATCAGCTTTTATTTGACCATTATACGATAAGTTGTTATGCAAATTTAGTGTGCGACAAATATAAACTAAAACAGAGATTTTAAAACTGTGGATGATATTATTGTACCGTGATAAGTAAATTGAACAGAAACATTTTTTAAACTGATTTTTGTCGGGTTTTTATGCGATACGTTGTTATGCGTAGTTCGTGTGGAACAAATATAAATTAACAAAGATATTAAGACTGAGATATATGTTATTATGTCTCTATATCTGAGATACAGGTTGAATGGCTCTCTGTACGATAAGTTGAATGTTAAAAAAGCAACTGGTTTATGTCGAATCACACGTAGAGCAATGTAGAGAGTAAGATATCTATATCCTCTTAATTATTTCGTGAACTGTATATCTTTATGAGTATTCAAAAGGGACACAGAACTTAAGTGCATTTCATTATTAATTTATTTCATTTAAAATTATTGACAAGACAATAGCTAGAGACAATGTTGATTGACAAGACAATAGCTAGAGACAATGTTGATTGACAAGACAATAGCTAGAGACAATGTTGATCGACAAGACAATAGTTAGAGACAATGTTAATTGACAAGACAATAACTAGAGACAATGTTGATTGACAAGACAATAGCTAGAGACAATGTTGATTGACAAGACAATAGCTAGAGACAATCTGTCACAGTCATCTCGTGATACTTGAGATTTGGCATAGGACATTTTAAAATAGTTATACGTTAATTTTGAGTGGATAATAATTAATCAAAAATTGTTTTCTTTTTTAATTTCATGCCATGGAGCATGGGGATATTGCTTGAAAGATATTTCTCAAAAATATTCCCCTACCCCATTTTTGAAAGTCCTAAATTCGATAATTACAAATATAACAGGAGGTCTAGAAGCATACTTATAGTTTATGGAAAAAAAAACTAAAACGATCGCCCTAGGTTATATAACTTTAGAGAAATTCATAATATTACGCGGTCGGTGAATTTTATTACCACTACCATATTTAAGTAATTCATGATGGTAAAGAATATTTTGTTCGAGATTTGATTTCGCTTTGATAAGAGTAAAAACATTGCCCACTACTATGACATTCGAAGTGTGTAGGTGGGATGTCAAACCGAAAATGATTAGTGTAACTATGAACATTATTATCGAATGTAGGATAATGTACTAAGGAACATAGTAGATCCTCTTTGGTATATTAAAGGTAGCGACATCCACAAAGACCTAGTGATTAACACTGTTAAATAGATTATCATCAAATGAGCCACAATCATGAAGAAAGGTACCATCAATACTCGAGGACCTCCAGCTCGTTGAAAACATCAACTAAATCAGACGACTGAAGGGGACTAAATGAGTTGGCGTAGTGAAGTGAGTTCACAAAAGAACCGTGAGGTAGTGTATGTGAAAAACCGTGCATAAATAAGTGATAAACAAATGAAAAAAATAAGTGGGACTTTAGGTTAAGAGACTCCGTATTAAATTAGATTAGAAACAAATTACTCATAGTTCAAATACGTGAGGATTTTAATATCACTTAAAAAAATTTTATATGACGAGTTGAGATTTCTTTATGTCTAACGAATTTATATTTTAATATTGATAACCCGTGTTACATGAAGCTTTGATAAGGCTACTCTAGTACTGCGTAGAGCACTGAAACCTGAATATCAAAATATTTTCCGTAATTATTCTTCTAAGTAGTTTCTATAAAATTTTCATTGCCATGAAGGGGCTGTTCTTTTCTATAATGTAAAATTTTCACATTGACAGAACTTGTCATTAAGTTTCAGAAGATAGCTTGGCCTTTACCATGGGCGTGATGAAAATTAAGAAGGTCTTCTAATTTACTTTAATCTTTCTTTACGCATTCGATTGCAGTTTGCCAGAATACTGTTTAATTATTTTTTGGCGTTTGGTTGGCTAAAAGAGATTAGTTTCAGGTAAACTTCCTGAAATATTGGTTACACTTGTAGTATCTTGCATTCAAATATACAACATATTAATTGATCAACTTTACGTTAAAAGCAAATCTAAAGATATTGATGAAATTTGTTCTGTAATACCTTCTTTAAATCGAAAGATAAATGTTTAGGTCTTCACTTTGTAAATGCTCACTGAGTCTCTGAGAAAAGTCAGCCAAGGTAGGTATGGTCATCCAGGTACCCTACCTTTAAATAACACTATTTCTTTTTTTTTGTGAAATGTTGCGAACCCTAGATTGTTCTTACAGTATTAATTGCAGTGATTCTTCCAAATCTCTAAGCTGTTCATTCTATTTAAAAATCCATCTAATGTCAAATGTCAAAACATATCAAACTTTTTTATTACACCTACTTGACTATGAAGATATATGCCATCCAAATCCTATAAACCAATTACTTAACAAACTATAAAAACTTTAAAAAGTATGTGTCCATCACGAATTTTGTCTCGAAAAATATGATCACATTTTTAGATTACGATTAAATGTTCGATCGTGATCGTGATCGGTTTCTATTGATCGTGATCGGTGCAATGTTCATTGTCTTTCCTTATTTTAAATATTTCATACAATCAATAGAAACCTTTTTACTTCGGTGCCATATTGATGGACTAATCTGCCCATGGCCTTTGTTTACATTTCGAAAACCTGCGGATATGTCTCATCCATGAACATTGTTCGTTCTTTTATAATTGTTTCTTTACGACACTAAGTTATGAAATTCATTGGATATTAACATCAGAAATATGCTTTCAAAATTCGTTTGAAAAAAATACATCTCGACTTAACCAGCACCACTTTTCTCCCGCCACATCCTGTTTTCCTTGATGTTTCATTCTTTTCCTTTTTTTTCCACCGAAATTATTCGTTTTTTAAATTTTATTTCCATTCCATGTGCGTTGTTTATAGCAACTCTATAACGGTATCTTTACATCATGAATGTACATTTAATAGAAATGTATATTTAATAGATATGAAAAGGAAAAGAAGTCAAATTTATACGATCGGTCGTTTATCTGTCTGTTGGTTTGTCACGGTTAGCTGTGTTCTTCAGAAACGTCATTTTGATTTAAAAAAAAATTGTTGACCCAAGTAATATTCGGGTGAAATAAAACAAAATTTCGCAAAAAGTTTTATCAAAATGTGGTAAAGTGTGAGTCAAACTAATAAACATGTGACAGTCACAATTGAATACTAAAACAATTAACATCGTATTATGTCATAAACATAGTTGAACGATTTCGCGTCAAGAGTATCGGCCTATCCTTAAAGAATAATCTCTAGGATCTGTACGTCAAACGACATAACCACAGCAACGGCATTAACGCGGCAGTCATCTTTATTTATATATGCGCGTGCAGCGTGCGACCTACCTGTAACTTTGTAATTTTTTGACTTCACCTTGAGAAAAAGTTTTCTGATTATAACTAAAATCAGTATATAGGTACCATCTATGAACTAAGATGAAAATACTGTTATTCCGTTTCCAACTAATTATTTTTTCTTTAGTTTCTGCAGTATGTAGATTTAAACTTTTCGGTGGCATAACTCAAGGGCAGAACTTATCGTTTTGTTCCTTTGAAAATATCCGTCGTCCTTCACGTTCATTGCGCTACTCGTAGATATTGATACAATACTTTCAACATTTTGGTGGAAGCCATATAATTATAAAAAATCCATATTCATTTAAAGCTGACTACGTATCTACTGAACAGATGTTTATTTACAAACATAAAGGAGAGCAGAAACGGTCGATCTGGGGTTGGCCTTAGATCCAACACTATATGGACAGTTTACACTATTATAGATAAGCAATAAGAAAAGGAAAAAAAAATAAGCCCTTTCAAAGTTTTATTTAAATCTCCAGTCAGAGAAATGATGAATTATTAATTTTTTTTATGAAATCAAGTTATGTTTAATTATAGCTTGTAAATATTATTCCTGCGGAATTTTTTATACCAGTGAGATGGAACAAGTGTAGATTGTGCCTCATTGTATGCTCCATATACAGATGTAACATACTAATCCATGAATCTCGTAATATCGACAGGGTCATAAAAAACTACATAAAACTCGAAAAGAACGGAATAGACAACATAGAATGAATGTATTGACAATAAATGTGGCTACACATTGAAAGAAAGCAAATGGCATTGATTATTTTTTGTAATCGTTTTTAAAAAGTTAAGATGTACTCCAAAGGATTTTTACATTATTTTGTTTTCAATACTTAATACACTAAAAAATACGTTTCACAAAATAGTTTTTTCGTTTTACGAGTATATTATGGTTGCAAATTGTATTTTATTTTTTGTCAATTCCTGAATTGTTTGGTTTTATACATTCTGAATGTTTCAGTTTCTTTCAAAAAAAAAATCTCTTTGTTTAATCACAGGCCCATTTCCGTCCAGTTCCTTTCTGAAATGTGATTTGTGTAGAGTTTGTAAGATTAAAATGCTCGTCTACAAACAAAATAGCGTTATGAGATACGGGACACATTTGACTTAACGAAAGTGTGTAAGCTCTCAAAATTGAAAATTGGTTGATAAGGTCCACAATTTTAGTTACACTTGTATCGATCATTGAGCAAAGCACTGGACACCTTATTTTTGAGGATTTCGTCTACAGCCGTTTGGAAATCAGTTGCAGCCTTATTTAAGTGAATACCTGGGAAATATAAATGAAAATCTGATTGATGATGAAAACGAAATCGTCGAAAATAATTGAAAATCTTAGGGTAACAGATCGGAACTATACGGTGAATGATTAATTAATGTTATTCGACTATTATTTACCGAATTTCCAGATCCTTTGTAGATACTAGTTTACATGATAGTGTTGGGGGTTTCTCTTTGTTTTCGGGATATAGGTTTTGCGCAAAGTTTCGTGATTCGTATATGTTCTCGTAATATATTTTGTACTCGAATCATACCAATACCCAAAGAAGGTCGCATCTGCACATAGGTGATTTTTTGTCTGCTTCTAAAGCCAGTCACATATCATTCATGTTTGTCTTCGATCGCAGCTGTTGCTGGGCATTTTTTTAGAATATCGTTGCTGAAGTAAATAGGATTGAATACATAAAATCAGTTGTTAACAGCAGTGCAGAACTGAGGTTTATCACTAAATACTGCTCCAACTCTTCAGTAACTTTCTTGCTGACTTGTTATAGTAATTTTCTTGCATTAAATTCAGTTTTCCACAAACGTAAGTATCAAATTGATATCAGTAGGGAAAATCAAAGAAAGACAGAGGTTGATCCGTAGTCTATGAGTTACTTTTGTTAGATAAACTAAGGTTAGAATAATGATAAAAATTATCATTATTTTAACTATAACGACAAAAATAAGATATTTTGTTTACGTCTTTGCCAACATTAATATAAATATTTTAACGACAGCGAATATGGGATTAAATTTTTGACAAAGTAAACACTGTATTGTTTTTATGAGTTATAAAAATGAGTTTGTACAATACACTACACTATATTTAGGCATTTTAAATAATTTCGATTAATTACAATTACATGCTACGGGGAATTCAAACGAAAAATTGACAGCAGCGTAATAAAAAATTTATTATTTTATCGCCAGATGGCACCATGAACAATTTTTATATTACGAAAACAGTGATTCGTAAATTAAAAAATATGTAATGAAGGAATTCCATTTTCAAAGTTGAAGTACACGTTTCGATGACATAATATTAAATGGTCAATTTTAATGGCTTTCAGTGTTACTTAGTACAGGGTTCCCAATAGTACCGAAAATACTTGCTATTGCTCTGATTTAATGCTTAATTACTTGCTTAATACTTGTAATAAAATTCAAAAGTTTAACAGGTTACATTAGGACAACTACATTCACAGTGACTGATATTCAAAACTAGATTACATTCACAGTGACTGATATTCAAAATTAGATTACATTCACAGTGACCAATATTCAAAAAAATTCTAGAACAACTACATTCACAGTGACTGATATTCAAAATTAGATTACACTCACAGTGACTGATATTCAAAAAAATTCTAGCTGTAATAATATTCACAAAGCCACTCGATTAATTGTTTACGCACCTCAGACTTATCTGTGTGATTAATTTGTTTTTCTCGTTTATTTAATTATGTTTGGACAATAAAACTAAATTGTTTACGTAACAAAAAACTAGTCTACTGATTTGAGTATAAACGTTGCCTTTGTCGGCGTCATTATGATAAGCAATACTTTTTGATAATATGTTATACAAAACAATAGTTCACCACAGATAATAACCATGATTTTTATAAACGATATTGATTTGTTATTCTAATCTTTTGATAACGAAATTTCAGAAATGTTTTTATGAAGAATTCTTTATGAAAATATTTTTAGATGTTAGGTTATTTAAATATAAAATATTCGATAACCTCAAATACCAAGTTCGATTCCCGACCCCTGTAATTACAATATGATAGTTTCTTTTAAATTGCGAAAATAAGTCATTGGTCTATCTATCTATCAGTCGTATGTTTTGTTTCAGTTTACGTATCGAAATATATTTTACAGAATAAATTTCCTAAGTTATGAATAAGTAAAAATTCGGATTGTTTCCGAATATGGGTTTCTTCCGGGAAAGAAGCAGGAGGGACAAGTTCGTCACAAATTAAACAACCGTCAGAAAAGAAATCGTTTCGAATTTATTTATTAATCTTTCTTGGAGTATATTTACATATATATATATATATATATATATATATATATATATATATATACATATATATATAAATATGTATATATATATATATATATATATATATAAATATGTATATATATATATATATATATATATATATATATTTTTTTTTTATATTTATATGTGATAGATAAGTGATTATAACTCGGATAATGTTACAAATAATCAATAATCAAAATAGCTTCTTTCTATTAAAGAGATCTATGTAAAAAAATCACACCATTTTTTAATTCTTTTTAATATTTAAAAACTGACATGTGTCTCCGTCCGTTGATTTGTACGTGTTGTATGTGTTACAATACACTACAGGTCGCAATTTTAGACCGATTTTGGTATTATGTCGATTTTATGTCGATTGGTTAACTATTAGAATAGAAGTTTATTGATTTTTACAATGACTTGTCAAATATTTATTAACGATTTTCTACAAAAACTTCGTTTTTTTTCGTACTCGGTAACTATTTCCGGTCTCCGTTTTTACAGAATTTCTTGCCTTTCTCTCTGTTGCTAATAGTTTTTAACATAAAAAAAAAACAAGATATAATAAAAACATGGTGTCTCCACATTTAGTTACACCAACGATCTATAAAATATTTCCAGGCACAGGTACACTAGTTTACGGCTTGCTGTTTTGCACGCATCTTTTTTGTTCTGAATAATATTTGTAAACTACGGATTTAAAATATCATGTTGTATATTCATTGTATATGTCTCCGTTGTAATAAAACATTGCGTTGTTGTAGTAATTGTTGCATTTTTTACAGAAAAAAATATAGTTATATGAATATCCATTGATTATAAGATATGATGTTTATATCTCTCAACAAACTGAGTTAATCAGAAAAATTATATTCAGATTCGGTTAGATTATAAATCAAATATGCCACAGACGGAATATTTCTCGCTGCTAAAATTTTAAAGTAAACTAAAAATATAGCAAATAGATAAATATAAATATAAAGAGAATAGTATATATACATTAAACACATGCTTGCTTTAATTTATATAAACCAAAGACATTTTAAATTAAATTTACATAACTCCAATGTTTTCGAACGCAGGGAACGTAAGAAATAAATGTATCCGGTTTTTTACACTTTGATTTTATTTTCCTTTTATTATAAATATTGTGAAAAAAATATATTTATTCAAGTCGAAATACATATTTTATCAGAATTTATTTTAAATTTATTTATACGTCAAAAATATTTTTTACAACCACAAGAAACTAAATTTTGGACTTGCCCAAACTATTTACTTCTAGTTACTTATTGGGTCTAAAATTCTAAATTAATTTGGCAAAATTGTAAACTATAAATCTCTATCAGGTCGGTCTCTCATTACTGAGGATCCTGTCACAGAGTTTATTTGATGGAATAATCCGTCTCCATCGATTCACCCTTACCTATTGTTAGAGTTGGCTGGTAGAGGTAACTTTGGCAGATCCTCATATTCACAATCGACATAATGTTCTCTTGCATTCAATATTACCGACATTCACAAACTTTTCAAGATTCTCGGTTCCTCATCTCATTTTGTGGCCAAAATATATCAGTATGCGGTATAAAACTAAAACAGACAAGGAGATTTTGACATTAATTTATGAAAATGTAGACGAATTTATATACTCAAACATTCAGGATATCCTTAACATTCGCAACCAGCATCACATTTCAGATAAACCTATCCTCTGTTTTCCCTAGCTCGGATCGCTAATGTCTCCATTCCGTATAAGAAAATTACTGTATTATTAGATACTAAATGTGTACCGCAATTTTACCCGCGTAGAATTATTTTAATACGTTACTTTCGTTAGCCAAAACACATCGATCTTAGGAGTCGGCGGTACATCGACGGGGATATTTGGAATCATCAGTCAAAAAATAAGCCGGCCCTCGATCTCGCACCGTTTAAGCTGTGTCCTGACATTTATTACACAGATTGTCCCTGCTTTATTCATATGAATCGGAGCGTGAATATGTATACTCTTTATATATTCCCCAAATTATGGGCTTTATATAATAAAAATAATGTTTGAAATCAGACGTGTCTTTGAGATATTAATGCGAACAGACAAATCTAACTAAGATCAATATAGATTCAGATTACAATTTTTCGGATTGCGTAGCCATCCTTACAACTTCGGTATGTCCATCCGTCTCTCTCTAACATCAGCTTCTGCAATTTGTACCTATCTGCATGGACGATAGGTACAAATGGCAGAAGCTGATGATGGCAGAGATGCTACTAAGAAAAGTCTTAAATAATATGCAGCAAAATAACTAAATGTTTTTTTAAACACCTCTCCAAATAAAAAAAGTGCTAACGATTTTTTTCGCACACCTGAATGAATAAAATGTTCACTTTTGCATATTCGTAAAGCAAAACGGTTACCTTTAAAAATGAATTTATATAACTACACTTCACATAAAATTGCTTTTATTTCGACTTTACCACTTCTAACAGAGTACCATTCAGACTTCACGAATGATGTTGCATTGTAAAGAAAATCCCCTTTTTATTTTCACTTTCCAATTTTCTGAGTTAATGTGGATTATTATTTAATTTTTAATTTTTCAGTTTTCTGATTCAATGTGGACGAGACTTTTAATGATATATTTAGTGGAATGATTACAGAAGTATACTATTGCCTGTATCGCCACACAATTGATAGTTTTATTAGAATTATAAATAAAAGTAAAAAGGTTACATAAAAAGATGTCGCTTTTACGACTATATTGGGCAAATTGCTCTTAATTTAGACTTTACTTTAAAAGTATTCATATGAATTAAACGTTGTTGCTCTATAAAGAAAAGGTCACATTTATCTTTCATTTTCCAGTTTTCTGAGTATATATGTATGAGGTTTTTAAAGTTTGTTACAGTGGAATGACAAAAAAGTCTACTTTTATGTGTCCGGATACGCGCTTGACGATTTTATTAAAATTATGTATAAATTTGAAACGGTTACTTTTGGAATTGATTTTTAGCATTATACTTCGATAATTGTTTATATTTAAACCTTGTTTTAACATAACGCTATTCAAATTAAAATAATGTTTTTGGACTGCGAAGGAAATTTCCGTTTTCTGCTGAAAAGAATTAAAAATATAAACGATCTTTTTCGCTGAATGTTTTGAAAGATATATTGCTTGATATATACCTTGTTTTAACGTAACGCTATTCAAATTAAAATAATGTTTTTGGACTGCAAAGGAAATTTCCGTTTTCTGCTGAAAAAAATTAAAAATATAAACGATCTTTTTCGCTGAATGTTTTGAAAGATATATTGAATTTCGACACATTAATTAAACCGCTTAGTTTTTTGTTTGACTTTTTATTATTAGTTAAAAATTCTTGTTAATTCACGTTTGCTATAAAGGATATCAAATTGTTTAACATATTAAAATATACTCCTGAAATTTTTCGCTGAATCATTTGAACACAATAAATTTTGATAAAGCAATTAGAGCTGTTTCGTTTTTTTTTTATATTTTATCATTTGTTAAGTAATATATCGTCAATTTTTCGAGAGTGTTCGAGATGTTTTTTTAGTGACAAAATTACCGTTACCCAATTTTACCATTATGAATAAACATATTTTATTAAAAATACAAATTTCTAGAATCTCAAAATTATATGAATACAAAGTTAAAAAATAATGCATCGTTTTGGAGATATAGACAAGTCCAATTTATGATGAACTCTCATGGTCGACCATGTTAAATAGGGATTAGCTTACTGGTTCTTCGATCGTTAGTCGGGCGCGGCTGGCCTATGTAAAGCGCACCGCGAGTCGCGCCTCGCCTATATAGCATTGGACGATTCACAGCGAACCCACGTATTCGAAGACGCGCGGAGCACCCTGATAACAGTAAGACTCGGTAACGCAAAGTCTAGCTGGTGAATCTCTTGAATTATCTATTTATTAGTTTGAAAATAATTAAATTTCACATAATTTATGAAGACTATTCTGTACGTATATCTTTAGAAAAAAGCTTTACATATAACTTTCGTTGGTTAAATTGTGTTTGACTAAACTACCTCATTCTACATGAAAGTATATATATATATATATATATATATATATATATATATATATATATATATAATAACTTCATTCTACATCAGAGTATATATAATAATAATATATAATAATATTTACTTCATACTACATAAGAGTATTTACAATTATAATACATAATAATAATTACTTCATTTTGACATAAGAGTAACCATAATAAGTAGGGTGTCATTAAGTTGGTAAGGGTTTTTATTTTTATTGTGTTTGTAGATATGGTATATATTTTTATTTTCTTATAATTTGAGTATATGTAGATGGACAAATACGTGACTTTTTATCACTACAAGAAAATCTGATAAAAGCAAAACCGAAGTCCACGCGAATGAAGTCGCGGGCAACAGCTAGTTACTAATAATGTCAATGTGACATTTTAACATGAACCAATGATAATGACCAATTTATAATATAACACATAATTCATCGAATTAAATTAAGGAAAATTATGGTCGTTTGATAATCATATTAATAAATCTGAAAATTTACCACATACGATTATTTTGCGTTAATTAATAATTGAGGAAACTCATTACTACAGATGTGCTTTGACTATAAACTTTAGATTAATAAAAAAGGGTAAAGGTTAATAAATATAATTGCATACGACTACTACTCAGAAGAATACTATAGAATAGACATTACTATGTACTAATTACAGCGTGAGAAAATAGTTTGAATGTTTTAATAAAAATTATTTTAATTGGTTTAAAATAAAACTATTTTAAATAAAAGTATTCTCCCGAGCTGTTTATAATATAATTTCAAACAAGGATATTCTTTTTCATTTTGACAACGAATGTTTCCTTTCCAGTCGACTGTTATTTTTCTCTATTGTTCACTACTGTTTCTTAATACTTATTTATTATTTATCCTCTGTTGTTTCACTTGTCGTACTTACATATTATTCGTCCCCTGTTGTTTTATTTATCATACCTATGTATTATGTACCCTCTGTTGTTTCACTTATCGTACTTACGTATTATACGTCCTCCTTTGTTTCATATGTCATACTTATGTATTACGTACCCTCTGTTGTTTTACTTATCGTACTCATATATTACGTATTTCGTCCTTTCACTTGTCATAATTATGTATCATGTAACCTCTTTTGCTTCAGTTGCCGTACTTATGTATTACATATCTTCTATTTTTGAAGTGAAAACTTCTTTAGCTTCGTTGTGATTTGAAAGTCCATGAAACGAAAAAGCGACAGTAAAAAGAGACAGACACATAAATTCATAAGATTTAACGTGGGAGAAAATGAGATAGGAAGCATTATACAGTGTTTCTTACGTTCGTGGTTCTCTTTGTGCTCTGCTTCGTACCCCCTCCACTCGTGTTTACCAAGGCATAGCGAGAGTTTGCTTGGGTCTCAGCGTTGTACGTGTGTTAATACGTGTTTATGCGCGCAATTGAAAATGATATTGTGAATAATGATTGTGAGTACTTGTATGTAAATTTTCATAAAATTTAAATTTGTGTGTATTCAATCATTTTCTGAATTAAAAAAAAAACATGGATGTGCAAAAAATATTAAATAAGAGATTAATTTAATTTAATTATAAAATTAGATGAAATTTATCAATTTTATTTACATATTATTAATTATAAATACTTTTCTAATTATTTTAGTTTTTATCAAAATTAAAAATTGATATTAAACTTAAAAATTAAAATTTAAAATTTTTGAAGGTTTCACTTCTATTACGTGTGAATTGCATACATGATTTTTTTTTATTTATCTTACTTATGTATTATGTATCCTCTGTTGTTTCACTTGTCGGGCTTATACATTATGTAGCTTTTGCAGTTTCACTTATCGTATTTTTGTATTATGTATCCTCTGTTGTTTTTCTTATTGATTATGTACCTTTTATTATTTAACTAGTCGTACTTATGTATTATGTACCCTCTATTATTCCACTTGTCTTACTTATGTATTCTTAAATATCATAATGAATCAATTTATTATCGGTATAATATACTAAGTAATGAACTTTCCAACGTCAATGGAAGCAAGATGGATTCTTTATGTAGTAGCTACTAAACAGTGCATAGAAATAACGGAATACCACTAGTCTCTATTTGACATTATTTTTCATTTCTGACATTTATATCGACGCAAATCGATTTTAGAAACTTTCAGATTTGCATATTTATATACACTGCAGAGATTGGTTTTGGTTTCACAGCCAAAACGGATTTTGAAGATTCCATGTCAAAAATCATGAAAATTAAATTCCTTATTCTTCAAAAATAAAAAGCATTGGACCCATTTTTTTACTTGTTTCAGTATTTTACTTGCCCAAGTTCATACAGCGCTTGACCGAAATTTCTGGCGATAAAGTTTAAATTGCACCCGACATGCACACCGTTCTCGCCGAAATCGCTAAAGAGGACAAGTTTACATTATTAATTCCAAACTATTATATTTTGATTTGAAATGCGAAAAAAATGAGAAAATGCTCAACGAAAATATAGTTTAAATCTTCCATACCAATGGTACGTTACAACACATCGGTAAGCCATTATACCCCGAGATTCGCTGGTTTCGCTGGTCGTGGTCGGTTGTGTGATCCGGCCGCTCTGAATAAAAATATTTCTCGATCTCGGCTACACTATTAATGTATTTATAGTTAGATTGATCATTCTAAATGCTCAAGCTGCTGAAACAAATTTATCGGAAAAATTCATATATATTAAAATAAAAAAATAGAAGTATTATAGTTATAAGAGAACGTATTATAGTTTTGTTCTTCCCTCTCACTATTAATTAAAAGCGGAAAAATATTCAGTTTCTGTTAATTTTAAAATTATCAATGTGGTAAATCCCAAAGATAAATTTTTCGAATAAAAATTTTCGATATTGTTTTTCTACCATATACTACTTGTTAAGATAATTTTAATTTTAACATCAGAAGTAAAAGTACAAATGATTGTACTTTTACTTCTTTTAAACCACCTGTGAACGCTCAAAAAATGAAATTAAAAAAACGAGCAAAGCAGATTTTTGAAGCTATAAAGCTAATTTTTATCTCGTAGCCAACACATTAATATTACATGTATTGACTACGAGATGATAAATCTATTTTTTGTATCACTGTTATTGTACTTGTAATACTTGTATATTACCTGTGTCCCACCGTTTTATTCGCATGAATTCGAAATAAGAAAAGTTAATGGAATTTGTTCTCCCTTACATGTTGTTTTTGGTTATAAACTATTACCATACCAAATTTCATCAAAATCCGTCCAGTAGATTTTGCGTGATTGACGAACAAATTAACAGACAGAGAGACAAAAATTCTAAAAACAGATTTGTAACTCTAAATATTTTCGCTAAATGCATTAAATATCTCTTAAAATGCAAAGATTCTGTAAACAACACATGGAAATATATCCATAACACAGAACTTAAAATACAATAAATAGTTCATGTATACATTTGTTTCATTATCGTTTCATTGCTTTGTGATTTTTCAATTTAGGCAGATGGTTGCTACAAAAAAACGCTATTTTGTTACGATGTTGACGCGTCAACTAAATATATCACAAATATATCAACTGTACGCCCTCAACTAAATATATCATAAATGTATCAACTGTACGCCGTCAACTAAATATATCATAAATATATCAACTGTACGCCGTCAACTAAATATATCATAAATATATCAACTGTACGCCGTCAACTAAATATATCATAAATATATCAACTGTACGCCGTCAACTAAATATATCATAAATATATCAACTGTACGCCGTCAACTAAATATATCATAAATATATCAAATGTACGCCGTCAACTAAATATATAATAAATATATCAACTGTACGCCGTCAACTAAATATATCATAAATATATCAACTGTATGCCGTCAACTAAATATATCAACTAAATAATTAACTAAAGCGCAGTAAACATATTATTTACAACATTAGATTTGGGAATATTAAGAAAATTGTAACATGGTTAATTCTCTACATTGAAAATATTTTAAACAGAATTATTAATTTAGGGTACAATGACGTTTTTTTTTCTTCTACGATACGTGCGCTTGATTTCTGAGAAACATTATGTGTTGACGTTGGACAGTCCTGACACTAGAGCAAATTAAATATCAGTAAAATACACATATTTTCAGTACCATGTTATTCTTTAGAGAGATAATTTTGTGAATTTGAAAACACACAAAAGCTACTAACTTTCAGGTTTAAAACGTTATCTCGAACGTGCAGATATATTTAATAGAAACATTTCAACAGGTAAAAATAATAAAGTACAATAAAATATTTTTTAAAAACCGACATAAAAAATAGAACTAAAAAGTAAAAAATAATTACCTACTTATTCGCAATAAATAAGTTACTTATTTTTGAAGTCGGCGCCAGCAACCTACTAAATCAATCTACTAAAACACATTTATAAAATTTAATTCAATTTATAATGTAAATTTAAGATCACTTTTGATTTACTCGCAATACGAAATATGCGATTATTTATAATATAAAATTTTACATTTGCTTAAGTTAATCGGCGGTGCTGACGTCGACTTCAAAAATAAGTAACATATTTATTGCAAGTAGGTATTTATTTTGAGTTAATTATTTTTTACTTTTTAGTGTCTACCTTTTTTGAAGTCGGTTTTTTAAAATATATTTTATTTTAGAATTTTTTAGTACTATTATAATAACATTAATCATCACGCTATAACTAATATTCAATTATTTTCTTTCTTAGAATATTGTATAATTGTTAACAGTCACGGACAAAATCTAGTATATAGATAATTTCCTTTTTGTCTAAAGTTGGTTATCAATAACATACGGAAACGAAGCGACAGTAATAGCGGACAGTGATTAGCTGTTAACTGTTAAAGAGTTCCTTTCCCCATATCTAAAATTTAATATCAGGTTTTGTAAAGTAACAAGTAACCAGTAGCAAATATATTGAATCACGATTGATTTATTACATACCGATTGATTTACTACCATAAAAAAAGAAAAAGAAACGAATAAATAAAATGGGAGATATATACAGTTAGTGGTATAACCTTGTTCTAACTTTCAGATACCCTTGCTATTGTATAAATATATTACCGAGAATAACTTCCATTTAATTTTATTACATACACCGGGACATTTGCATTGTACAACCTCGTAGAATAACATCAATTTAATTTATTACCCTCACTACAATACTTGTATATCGTATAACTCTCGGAAGTATAATAAAACCTACACAGCTCCCCTACAATAAACTCACTAACATAAGCAGTGGGAAAACCCAAACAAACCCGCCTTCCGCTATTGTTTTGAAACATATAAATGCTGTTGGATGTTCCTAAGAGTTAATCTTTGCTAACAGCCCACCTGAAGATGCTGTAATACAACGAAACCTAGGTCGTGCTAAATAATTTAAAGAAAGTAGAAATAATACTACATCATAATTGTGAATATTGAATTTCTACAAAATTAACGCCAAGTACATTCAAAATTACTACCATCTATTAAGAAGTTGCGTTATTTACCTCCAAAACTCATTATCAGGCCCTGACCTTGTCGATGGTGTAACTATTCTTCAAACTAAAAATTACCAGTAGTAAAAATATCTTGAAATATGTTTCATTTATCACTGTTAAGGGGTATCATTGTTCATCTCTAGAATTCAGCATCAGACTCTGACACGGTCGACGGTGTAGTTATTTTGCAACGTAAAAACTACCAGTAGTAAATATTTTGAATCACGTTTAATTTAATACCATCCGTTAAGGAGTTTTATTATCTATTTCCAGACCTCATCAGCAGATCATCATCATATTTATATGAGACCACCCCTAAACTACTCTCTTTCAAATAAAATTATCGAAAACGGTCACTCGGTAAAGAATTATCGCTGAACATATATAAAAAAAGATTCCGACGAATTGAAAACTTCTCCATTTATGAAGTCGGTTAAAAATGACATTTTTTGAATGTTTGAATTCAGGTAAGCGCATGCGAAAGGGCTGGCCCATGCGAAAATTAAACGATGCTGGATTTTTTACTTTGGAACCCTAGAGAAGATTCTGATAAAGGTTCTGATTTCAGCAAAATAAAAAACGGTGCAGCAACGAAATTTTTTTAGGTTTCATATGGAATGATTTAATAAAAATAACTATCAACCAGAGCACACAAAATATACTCATTTTACTAACATTCATAGGGAATAAAACTCGATGTCTTTCGTGCTGTCCACAACCGGGCAGCAATGTAAAATGAAAATAGAACAAACATGTGTCTACATGAGTGGAGTAGGATCCTAAAAATCAAACAATTAGTATTTGATTATTCGATTATGAGACTCGGTCAACTACCATCTAATTGTATCATATCAAATATTGTACCAATAACTAGTGAGACAGTGTGACTTCGTCCGCATGGGATTCCAAAATGCAGGTGCAGTATTTTAATGCGTTTATTTTACCCTCTTATATTAGACACAAACAAATTGTTTAGTTGAAATCCTGCGCGGATCGACTTGCGCTCCACCCACCCCCCCGTTTCCCTGCCCGCTCCCGTGTTTTCTTACAGTCCGCCCCTGGTCCCCATCCGTATGGTGGAGAATTTTTAACGTAATATTTTCATCATCATATCTTTGTATCCATTCGAGATATAACATGTAAGTAGTGCCTCTGGAAAAAAATATGTTAACATAATTCGACTTTTCTCTAGAAACTTGACACATAAATACGAACATAAATATAGCTACTTCAGTTTTCAAATATGTTTAGACAAAACGTTTTCCATTAAGCACACATACATCACTGTACAAAAATAAAAACCAAGTTTCTATGGACGAACTTGTAAGTACATAGTAAGTACTATGTATTTTGGGCAATATTTTAATTTTTTTCAAAATCCTAGTCTGATTTATGGATTCAGTACACAAAATTAACGTAAATTCTGACTTAAAGTGAAATCCAAAAAATAGTCCGACTGTTGGTTTATCATCAATGAATTTATTCAATACGTGCGCCTTTTAACTTATTACCTGTCTCGAAATGTTGTTAAACTTATAGAATTGGTGTCACGTGATCACATTTGATTTAATTTATTATTAAACTTTATTATTAAAGAAATTAATATAAATTATGTTGTTTTTTTGCAATGCGAGACATTCAAATCGTGCTTTTGGTGTGCCTCTTGGGATATGTGGCAGCTCAAGTCGTAGGCTGTGACTACAGTTAGCTGGTAAATTCTAGAAATAATATATCATTAATTTTGGCTCTATGAATGTAGTTGCCCAGCGAGTGGGTAAGACTTGATGACGTCATCAATTCAGATTATCACATTCGATTCGTCACTGATTTTCGTAATCTTGTGACAGCCATAGTCTCAATTTCGTATTACCCATACGAATTTCCGACGATCTACATAATCAATTCGCACTGGCTACATACGTTGTCACAATGATTGAGTGAACATAACAAATGTACTTACGACATAGGTTTCAAGTTTTTTCAAGCTTTTAGAATAAAATTATTTAAAGATTCACATTTATTATGTGTGATATTTTCGATTTTCATAAAAATGATAAAAGAATTGCGATCCGGAGGGGGTCGATGAAAGTAAGAAGAGTCTTCAAAGGAAATGTCAGCAGGTGAGGCTTATAAAATCAGAAGAGAGCATCCGATTGACTACGTACTTTTTTGAAGTAATAACATCTTAGGTGCACCATGCGCTCTTTTTCTGAGCAGTGAACGAATATGAGCCGTAACTCGGGCCGGTGACGCTGAATAGCCGTCACGATTTTTAGCTGCACTATGTGCATTATTATTAGGTATTTAATTAAATGTGAATCTAAAGTATTTATAACATATTTCAGTTTCCATAAACCTATTGTTTCATTCTTACGGTTAAACTCGGTTATTGTGTTACACTTGGTTAAACTCGGTTATTGTGTTACACTCGGTTAAACTCGGTTATTGTGTTACACTCGGTTACGGTTAAACTCGGTTAAATGTGAATCTAAAGTATTTATAACATATTTCAGTTTCCATAAACCTATTGTTTTATTCTTAGGTTTAAATTCGGTTCCTTCGGCATCGGTTAAACGAGTTCACTGTATAACACGGAGTGCATTGCTTCAAGAATGGCGTTCTATTTTTATATCAATATCAAAGCGTATGTTATTGTATTTTAAAATAATAATCTCGCATTGTTCCTGATTTGCCGTACCACTATTCATCATATAACACACAGATTGAAATGAAAAGTTTTCACTTCTGTGTTGTGGTCATAAGTACATACCAGATTTTTTTATTTAACTGTACTCAGCATAATAAACAAAACAATACGTTGCCAAATTTGGAAATTTATATAAAGTAAACAAAAATTAAATCGAAATGGAACCGTTCAGTTTGTCGGACAGAACTTACTCGTCTTGGATGGTATACGGTGCTTATTGTTTTGTAATGATAATCCAAAAATTGTTGCCGAAAACTGTTTTTTTTATTTTGTGTTATTACTAAGCCACTGTTATTTTATAAAACCCATGACAAATTTTAATCAGCTATTGTCAAAAAAAAGTAGTCTGTACACCTTTTTTTTTAATCGGAGATACAGTTTAAATTCCTATTTAAAACACTACTAAATGCTATTTTGATAAAAGTTCTTTCTGGCTTTACACCAGACCGATGTTCGTCTGCACAGCTACCGTATACTTGCAATATCGTAGTTTTGAATTGAAGTAAAATGCATGTTTTCAATGCTTTCTTATCATGAAATATTATGTATGATGAATAATATTTATTATCGTCATTATATCTAGTTTTAGAAAATTGATGGAAAAAATTATATGCTTTTTAAACTATTCATTTATTTTGCATAATTACAGAAAAGAAAGTTACGCAAAATAAAAGGATGGGTGTTTCTGTAATTTTGCATGGTAACGTTACAGCACAATATTATGACTTAACAAACAAATAAAATGTATAGAACCTTGCATAAATGTTTCTAATTTTCCATTTACATTAAATGCACGCCGTGGCTCTCTCTATATGTATGGAATAATTTTATAACATTAAATAATAATATAATTTCTTCATCAGTACCACCATTCGCGTTTTCCATTTTCTTTTGTTTAACTGATAATATAAGCCTACTAACTAATAATATGATTTCATTAATATTAATATTGTATTTAATTTCTATTAATATTGTAAAAAATGTGTAAAACAATATGACTACCAAATACAGTCCGGTGGAATGTCAGAAATCTAAATGCGCTTAATATGCGAAGAGGAGTTTAAATCTAGAGTTTAAATTGTTAACGAAGTTAAAGCTTCATTCATCTTATGAAATTATGAATATGTAAACTGTCATAAAAGCTTCATTCATCTTATGAATATATAAATCGTCGTTAAAGCTTCATTAATCTTATGAAATTATGAATATATAATCCGTCATAAAAGCTTCATTCATCTTATGAATATATAAACCGTCGTTAAAGCTTCATTCATCTTATGAAATTATGAATATGTAAACTTTCGTTAAAGCTTTATTCATCTTAGGAAATTATGAATTTGTGAATCGTCGTTAAAATATCGTCCGTCGTTTAAACTGTGATCTGTTTTATAGGCTTAAGAACTATCTCTACGTTTTTAGTTTACGTTTTTCCCAACTGTATAATAATAGTAGTAACAAGTTTTCCCTCATCATGAAATTTTACGTTACACGTTGCAAAATTGATAATTAACACTATTAGTAACCTATTCCATATTAAGTATCACCGACCACCGAACTACAAATAATAACAAGGTGGTACATGGAATCACGGAACAGTAACAAATTAATCCTTAATTGAGCCGTTATGTTATATACTTACTCTATTACTACGCTGAGTATCACCGACAACTGAACTAAAAATAATAACAAGGTGGCATGTGGAACCGCGAAACGGTAACAAATTTATTACTAGTCGAGTCGTTATGTTATATATCCAACCTATTCGAAATTAAGTATCACCGACCACCGAACTATAAATAATAACAAGGTGGTACATGGAATCACGGAACAGTAACAAATTAATCCTTAGTTGAGCCGTTATGTTATATACTTACTCTATTAATACGCTGAGTATCACCGACTACTGAACTAAAAATAATAACAAGGTGGCATGTGGAACCGGGAAACGGTAACAAATGTATTACTAGTCGAGTCGTTATGTCATACACCCAACCTATTCCACATTAAGTATCACCGACCACCGAACTATAAATAATAACAAGGTGGTACATGGAATCACGGAACAGTAACAAATTAATCCTTTGTTGAGCCGTTATGTTATATACTTACTCTATTAATACGCTGAGTATCACTGACTACTGAACTAAAAATAATAACAAGGTGGCATGTGGAACCGCGAAACGGTAACAAATTTATTACTAGTCGAGTCTTGAATATTGAATATATTTGACGTTAATTTTGTAGAAATTCATTATTCACAATTAAATGAAACTATGTGATGTATTATTTCTACTTTCTTTAAATTCTTTACCACGACCTAGGTTTCGTTGTATTACAACATGAAGATGTTGTAATACAACGAAACCTAGGTCGTGGTAAAAAACTTAAAGAAAGTATTAGTAGTACTGAGTATCACCTACTACCGAATTATAGATAATAATAACAAGGTGGCATGTGGAACCACCGTTGTGGAAAACCACTGTAGATAATAAATATCTTTCACAGGCCTAAAAACATGAGGCATATTTCAACAATTATAAGATCTGAGAAAATCGCCATAGTTTTCCTGCAAGCTACCAGGTTTTTTCACGTCAAGTCAGATTTTATCAACCAGGTTTTTTCACGATTTTTGGCTCAGTAGTTTCAGAAAAAAGGAGGAGATGCTATATTTTCGCACATTGGAATGTTTTTTTAAATATATAAGTGCTATAAATGTATATAAGTGCTTTCAAATGATATCCAAAATGTTACAAAATATCTGTTAAGACCTTTATTTACCAACTCTTTAATTCTTCTATGAATATTTTGAAAAAATTAGTATAAAGTGCACGTGTTAGTAAAATATATGACCGTGCCTAATATTTATTTTTATGCACAATGTTTCTAAAAAAATTAGCTGTGACTATAAAAACGTAAATGGATCAAAATACTTTTTAATGCCTAATTTGAACTGTTACTTTTGCAAACAAAAAATTGAAACTTATTTTAAAGTTTTCTTATTTTTTTGCGTTGATTTACAATGGTAATAGTTTATTCTATAATATACTTACATTTGCATCGGTGTTTTAAATGATATTACTATATTTATACCAATTTATACACCGAGTAAAATAAGGAATAGCTCTTCAGAATAAGAATTAGCTTCTATTTCAAACTTAAGTTTTATTTTAAAATATACAATTAATCTAACTAATGTGGCACTTTTAAAATAATTTACTAATACTGTTCGCCCATAAAGCTAAGTCACAGATATATTCAGATCATTGAAATATATTTTTAGGTTTAAAAACTTTAAGTTTTTTAAAATAATGACAAAAACATAAATTAATACAAATTAGCGAGAAAAACTTTGACTTATGATGAATATTAGGTACAAATAAGGTTAAAAAATGTTAATAAATCAGAAGTCTAATTATTACTCCAAATGCTGTTTGAAAACGGGGGATAAAAAAGTAACACAGTAGTAATATTAGTAACATGGCAGTATCTTACTTACATAACTTTAAATTTTCATAAAGTAGATTAGAAAATAAAATAAAAAATTAACTTCTAATGACTTAACGCAATATATAATAACACAAACAATTCTAAATTAAGAACCCTAATATATAATAACGGTAGTTAAAAAAAACACTTCTAACGATTTAGTGCAATAGTTACTTTAAATTTGTTGCACAGAAACAAATTAACAAAAATAAACCAACATCTTAAAAAGTATTAGGTGCATTTAAATCAGTCTTATTTTTCAAAAACGTTCAATGGTTTACCAAAATCATAGTATATTCCCTTTCATTATTATTTTAGGATTAGGAACAATGTTCAAAATATTATCATAGGTTCGTAAGAAATATCAGTCGTTACTACTTTGAACCATTTACCAGAACAATCTACAGTCTGATAAAACATGGTCTTGACTTCTCCCTCTTCATCAGCTTCACTTTTACCGACGCCGAGATAAGTATAATGTTTCTCTTCAACGAAAGAAACTGTAATTGAATCTAAACACCATCTGATATTTTCGATGTATGAAAGTTTTCCTTTTCTATTCGTTGCTTTTTTAGGTTAGAAAGGGACAGTCTGACCAAATTTGCAAGTGGGTCCTCATCAGATCTAGAATATGAGGAATAGACAATAATGTAGTAAGTTCTTCTAGGTTCAGCAACGGCATTGGATATATTGGCCAGTGCTTCTTCCTCGTTCAATTCATCTAAATAATTATCTTCTCTAGAGTGGCTGATTATGTCGACAACGGGAACTCCCGTTCTCGTGGCGATATGTTTTTGTATTCAAGCATGTGCAAAAACCTCTTTGGCAAAAGTAACTATTGTCTCTGTATTGCAATTCATCTCGAGTGTGTGTAGAAACTTGATGAACTTGCATGATACCCTGTAGAGACAGTAAGTTTTTAAGTAGTAGTTTTTTCGCCATTTTGAATGTCGTTGTCAGTCACCAGTACTAACGGATCTTGCTCAATTTTTTCAGGGTATGGAAAAGAATTCTGCATCAGAAATATCCAAACCAGTGGAGTGGTAAATTTGAAATACCACCAACGCCATCGGCGGTCCCTTTTCCGTGACTGGTTTCTAAAAAATTCCATGCGATGCAAACAAATTTGGGGTATTCGAATATATTCGATTACGTAAAATGGAAATTTAGTTTCTGCTGGTACTAAGGAGCAGAACCATCGAAAAAAAAGAAATTGTTGTTATATGAGGATAGTCAGCTTTTATGAAGCTAATAACTGGATAAAATTGTGTCCAAACAGGGAGGGTTGTGGAAATTATTTCCAGAGATGTTACAAAATGGTGGTTTGTCTTTTCCTTTGGTTTTTGCGCACATAACTCCAGCATATAATCTTGCTTGTTTCCGGGATCACCAAAATGGTATTGCACCTCTTCGAAATATTTACAGTTCTAGTTTTTGCTAGAATCGATGTGAATAATAAGGCCTTTACTTTTCAAAGTATCTATAGCGGCTCGAAAACTCTTATATAAATAGGTTTCTTTAATTCTCCCAGGGTCTAATTAAACTTTTCAAATAATTCTGCATCACGTCCTTCAACATTGATTTCACTTTTTTTATCTGATTATCGACCATTTTCAATTTTCAAATACACTGAGTTCATTTAACTGATTCAAAGTCATTTCGTATGTGGTAGAGCATTTGTTAAGTCTTGCAGTCTTAGCAATTAGCGGTCAAGTAATGTTTGAGTCAGGAATTATCTCATTTTTGGAGAGAAAATTGATGATGTACTGCGCCATCAGGTGACTTTACATAAAATAGCGGGTGTTCAATGAAATATGAATATGACAATTTGTCGTCAGTAATCTCATTTTAAATGAGCCGTAAAAGTTTTTAATTGTGTCCAGTAGATATCGTTTTAGTATTTTTGTTTTTTTTTATAGGTTACAGTTTCTCGTTTCCCAGCTGTGGCTCTGGACAGACCGTATCAAAATAAATTTAATTTTCTCAACGACAATATTTTCCTTGGGGCAGTCTGCTTTTGTTTAAGCTGATCAATGCCCAGGGTCTTACATATAATAGCAGTCTTCATTTTTGACTTTGATATGCCTTTTCTTTGCAAAATTTGTTTTAAAATGATTTTTTTTACAGTCTTCATTCAATTGTAATGATATTTGATAGGACTAGATAGAATATTTATTTTCTTGAGAATCTTTGGTTGAGTTTTTATTTCTTTGGCATCTTCTTTTTCAGTTTTCCTAGTCCTTCCTGAAATTTGAAATAATTTCTAATCAATATAGATCTCTTGCGTCGTACTTGTCTTTAGCCTATAGATCTAGGCGAAACTGGAGTTCCCAAAGGTGGTGCGGAAGCCGTTGTAATAATTATAATATGCTGTGCAGTTTTTTGATGTTCCCATTGTTTTTATTTGTGATCTTCAATTTATGTTTAGCAGCTCTGTGTTTCCGCTCTGTCATATTTTCCGTGGTTCCTTTCAAGATGTTTCCTTTTGGCTTCACCATTTTTACGGGGTCTAGCGTTAACTTAGCCTATAGCAATGTTGCTTTTCCCTTAGCGTCAAGACCATTTAGGGTAGAAGCTTTTTTTTATAAAAAATAAGTAATATGTGGACACTTTGGTTTAAGTAATATATTAATGGTTAAAAAAACGTGCACCTAAAATTTTTACCAATAATATAACTTGGTTACCAATTTCTTTATTTATTTACCAATTTCAAAGTTTACTATTACTTGAACCAAACTAACAACTAAACTCGAACTGTGACGTGAAGATTGTTCTGATGACCATTCCGATAACTGTGATTTGGCACCGTCGTGACTCCTCTTATATGTTGCTAAGTGTTCCCTTTGTGCGGCCGCGGGTTGTCACGCCAGGGGTTATGAATACACGGTCGGCCGATCGTCGCATTGGTTAGTGAGCCCGTCCGGAACAGGGTAAAATAGTGCAGTGAAAAGTGTAAAAATATTTATCGCTTAGTGGTTACCGACATATTCTATGCTGATTTTATGTCGACAATATGAAAAAAATATATTTTTCTTTAAACCGTTTTGCGAAGAAATACAAAATTATTGAAGTGATTATACGATTATAAGATATGAATTATCACTTCATATCTTACAATCATATTATCAAAATCTGTCCGAAAGTCTACAGGGTACTAGGATTTAACATGATATGGTGTTACCACAATTTACATGATGTCGAATGTATTGTGGCTTTGTTCAACTCTTTAATCCATAGTATTCTTGAAGTGAATGCTATCATCTAGTATTTTTATTAAGCTAATCATATCCTTATGCTAAAGGAAACATTAAAATAGCTTTATGTGTTTTTTGGTATTATCCTTACTAATTTCTTTCATATTTTGTAATGGGAATGGTTGGATGAATTCCTTTCAACTTCGACGAGAATTGTATTTGTTCATGCACTTTCGTAACGCTTATCGCTAGTTTAGTAACGCCTTATGTTCCCGTCTGTTACATTAGAGGACGATGTCATTGTTTATTTCACATGCCTAGAGCGCACACGCATATCCTACAGCGTTCATCTGGCTTCCGTCCACTGATATTGTTCGAAATAGTTTTACGAGATACACTCAGTCTTGATATTTTTTACTACTCCATTTGCCGCTTCATGGATAGTGATTTGTAGTTACTTGGTAGTTCACGATTGGTTAAAGTAACATTTATTTCGAAATGTTGTGTGTTTTGCCTTATCCTTTATTGTTAGCATCACATTTTGTTAGCTCTTAATTTTATGGACCAACCTTTTGCGTAAATTTATATCCTTGGTACAGGGTTTACAGGAAATAAATAAATAAATTACACATATGCCAAATCTTTTCGAATTTTTTCTTCTGTTATTTACTATACAAAGCGAATCGACCTGCCCTACACTAATACAGGAAACTACTGTACATTTATGTCCAACTTGCAACCTCCTAAAGACGCGGGGTATAAAAAAATTACATACAGATACGCGAACACAACCGTAGTTATGTTTATACTGGTGTACAAAATTTTGCATTAAAGTTCGTAAAATTTCCAGGATGGAGTTCGATAAGTTTCGGCAATTAGACCTCGGATGTCCCTCTCAAAGCAGAACTCAACGTCACCGATGAAAATACCTGTCGCGTTGAGTATAGCAATCATTCAAAGATTCAGATGTGTACCCAAACACATGGAAATGACACATGCCAGATAACATTTAGACATTAAATAAATCAATTACGCTTTGTGTCCTGAAGCCAGTTATTGAAATATCTTATGGAATAAGAAAAATTGTTTTGTGGAAGGGGAAAGTAATGAGAAAATTGGAGGCAATTTTGAATGAGCGATTCAAAAATCTAAATATAAGAGTAAAACTGACGAGACAAATTTTTTTTACGCCACTACACCTTATTATGGCTATTTATTGTGTGGAGTAAACCCGAAATCTATCAAACCTGTCCCAAAAATTATTTAATTGTTAGAAAGCTAAATTATTTTACATATATATTCTAGACTGTATTATTCCAGGCTAATTTTTTTCCAAAAGTTTTGGGTTACATAAATACAGCAGTATTTGTAATTCAAACTGAAGAAACAAAGATCAAATTGGCCGCTTTCTTGGCTTACTCTGTAAGTCGTTACTGATGTAGCAAAATAATGTAAGAACGATAACTACTGGTAAACTGTTACTGATGTAGTAAATTAATGTAAGAACGATAACTACTCGTAAACCGTTACTGATGTAGCAAAATAATGTAAGAATAATTACTATTTGTAAACCGTTGCTGATGTAGTACAATAATGTAAGAACGATAACTGCTAATAAACCGTTACTGATGTAGCATAATAATGTAAGAACGATAACTACTGCTAAATCGTTACTTATGTAGCAAAATAATGTAAGAATCATAACTACTGGTAAACCGTTACTGACGTAGCAAAATAATATAAGAACGATAACTACTGCTAAACCGTTACCGATGTAGCAAAATAATGTAATAACGATAACTACTGCTAAACCGTTACTGATGTAGCAAAATAATGTAAGAATGATTACTATTTGTAAACCGTTATTGATGTAGCAAAATAATCTAAGAACGATAACTACTGCTAAACCGTTACTGATGTAGCAAAATAATGTAAGAATCATAACTACTGGTAAACCGTTACTGACGTAGCAAAATAATATAAGAACGATAACTACTGCTAAACCGTTACCGATGTAGCAAAATAATGTAATAACGATAACTACTGCTAAACCGTTACTGATGTAGCAAAATAATGTAAGAATGATTACTATTTGTAAACCGTTATTGATGTAGTACAATAATGGGGTGGGATTTATACGAAAGGTTTATTTTGTCGCCAAAAATAAGTAGTCACAATTTCATAATATATTTATTACGTAAGCAGATAAAGCATTTACGTAGCTCAAAATGTAAAGAACGTTTAAATTATGTACAAATAATTTCGATTCACTTAAATGATACGTGCTTACGCAGTTTCAAACTTTATCAGAACGACTCAGGAGGTCCTCTCCTCTTGACAGAGCCGAATTCGTAGAGAATCTACAGCGTGGGCATAGTAAACTATGGCCAGACGTTTTCAAAATCATGAGAAAAAAAATTGTAATTTTTTTATTTATTTCTGGCAGGCAAAAGCTGTATAAATAATAAGCTGCCGGACTGTAAAATGTGCTCAAATAATAAATCAGTGGAATATAAGAAGAGGAAAAATAATAAGTTATTGGACTCTAAGAGATGGTATGGGGTATGGACTGCATGAGATTGAGGAAATAGTAACTTTCATTTGGAAGAATATTTATAATGATACAAACCAAAATGATCTGATTTTTAGATATAGGAAAGAAAAAGTAAAGCAAGAAAGAAAAGGACAGAATGTGAACAGAAAATTAATCACTTAAAACTAACAAAGAACGCGGTATATATGTACTTTCAATCACCGATGCTGAAAACATAAAAAATTTCTATACTGAAGGGATGAAAGATGATATCTTTTGCAGAGATTTAGTCATTTAGTTTATTCTACTGATCTAAGAAGCATGTGTTAAACGCTTCTAATGTTTAAACGCTTCTAATGCATGTGTTAAACGCTTCTAATGTTAATTCAGTAAAATTAGATTAAAATTTAATGGTATGTAAAACTAAACCCCAACAGGATTTTCTTTTTTAAAGAATTTCAGCGCATAACGAACAATATATTTACAGATTGTCGACTAACATTTCCTTACCGATAAATAATTAATAACAAAAAAACAGAATTTTCAATAATTTTTCATATTTCATCGTGAATAAATCCTGAATGAGCCAAAAAACTCCATAATCAAATTTAGTCAAAGTATATATAATACTATGCATACAATGCTGATTACACACACATTTTTAAATTGTTTGCAATATTATAGATATACATGCAAATTATGAACTATTTTTATCTGTGATAGGCCTCACGCGCAATTTACTAGAAAATGTAAAAAGTTTAAAGATTTTCTACACGAACACATTAGTATCACTTATGATCAGAGTAAGGATTTGTGATCCAGTGGCGTAACAATAGGGTGGCAAAGCTAGCAAAATGCCAGGGACTCCCTGTCCGAGAGGGCCCCAAGTGTCTCGAGCCATCGTTTGATATTCTTCTAACGACATCTAAGTTCAATTCGGGTTTTCATATACTTCATTATTTGTAATGCATGAAACCATAAAGTACTATTACCATAAGTTAAAGTACATTATAAAGTAAATGAAAATATTTTTAAAAAAATTATCATCCTTGACTATATGATTTATTATTGGAAAAAAAACGTATTTCATATATTTTTCAATTCTCTCTCTGCAACTTCAGCACGAGCCTTCGCTTCTCGAGCTTGGCTTAACAAAATTCCTTGTGAATATTTCTTTTTAATTCTTCCGTCTGATGCAACTGACGTTGACTGAAAGTGAGCCAGATATCCGAATACTGGCTGCTGGCGCGTCTCCTGCGTATTGGTACATTCGTATCCACGTCCAACATGGTTTCCTGTACCTCACCCCTAGACTGACTAGCAGGAACATTTTCCATTACCTCGGACGATGTTAGAAAAGTTACCGCGGCTACACTAAACAATTAACTTCTACTCGTCGATTGTTGTTTAGACGGATCTGTAGATAATTTACTAATTAATGGAGTGTCAATTCATGAATATTAAAAATTCACAAATCTTAAGAGAGGAGCAGGGGAGGGGAAGGGGAGGAAGCGGAAAAGGGGAGGAGGGAAGCGGAAGGGGAAGGGGAAGGCGAATGCGAAGGCGAAGGCGAAGGCGAAGGCGAAGGCGAAGGCGAAGGCGAAGGCGAAGGCGAAGGCGAAGGCGAAGGCGAAGGCGAAGGCGAAGGCGAAGGCGAAGGCGAAGGCGAAGGCGAAGGCGAAGGCGAAGGCGAAGGCGAAGGCGAAGGCGAAGGCGAAGGCGAAGGCGTAGGCGAAGGCGAACATTGTATATAAACATTGTATATCGTTGTATTACAACATCTCAGGTGGGATATTAGCAAAAGATCTTTTGCTAATATCCCACCTGAAGATGTTGTAATACAACGAAACCTAGGTCGTGGTAAAGAAATTAAAGAAAGTAGAAATAATACTACATCACGTAGTTTCATTTAATTGTGAATAATGAATTTCTACAAAATTAACGCCAAATATATTCAATATTGGGTTTGTTAATAAGTAATGAGCAGCCATTAATATTATGATTTTTATTATATTTTCAATTTAAAATTAATTAAACATCGATATATTACCATCAGTTCGTACTACATGTCTCCAACGCACCGGAAGAAAGTGGATAGCATCTGCGTAAAAAAAAAATTGTCATATGAACTGTCGTAGGTTTTCTTCATTATCAAAGCTATTTTCGCATAAGACGTTGCTGAGTAATCTAAACGAACAATAATCAGTGGGTGCAAGGTTTTGGGAAGATGGTGGGTGGGGAAATAAGACGATCTAATCAGCGAAATGTTGGCCGAAGACAAGATGAGAACAGATGAAATCTGTTCGGTGGTGAAACTGGTTTGGCTAAGTTCATGTGATACCCAAGCACCGTATTTCAAGCTTTTCCCCAAGCGATTTAAATGATTCTTTATAGTTCGTATGTAGTAAAATTATGTAGTTAAAAGTTAACAGTTGAGAAAAAATTTCAGCTCGGTGTTACTAGCGCGGTGACTAAGTTCAACGCATCGTATTTCAATTCTTTCCCAAGCGATGTAAATGATTTTCTATAGTTCCGTGAGAGCACCCGAGCTTCGTTACTAGCCAGCGTGACGTTAATCGGTTATCTTCTTCAATTGACAATTTTAACCTGTAGCTATCCAATTCGACTCGTCGGCCAGAGCGTGGTTGATCACTCAGGGAACAATCGCGGCTGCAAAACCACTGGAACCATCTTTTTGCAGTAGTTTTAGATATCGCTTCAGGAGCTGCGCGTTGGGATATGTTAGGCGTAGCTTCGGCAGCAGAGTGACCAAATTAGTACTCGTAGACAGTATCTCACATGCGTCTTAATATCATTCATATTTTAAGCGTGTTAACAGTGCAGCGTCTTAGTTACTACTACTGAGTTATTACTACTGAATCAGTGAGAGCAGTATGTCTTAGATCATGGAAGCTTCTAGAGCGTTCCCATATTTTCCAGATAATTTCTAATCTGTCTTAAATCCTGTGAAATAAAAGAAATCGACATAATCAACCACTTCACAATTGCTCAACTGTCTGCTGTACAATTGCAGGCTGCACAAAATCAGGTTTTGATTTCATATACTCCCTGAAAGGACGTTGTCCTCGAAAATCTGTTATCAGTTTTGGGTAAACTTTTCCAAAATGTCCTTTATTGGCGCAACTTTGTTCAAAGCACGACGAGATGCCCGTGTAGATGCATCATCAAACCGCAATGAATTTAGTAAATATTTTGTTCTCTTCAGTAACATGATTGTGTGAAAAATAGATAGGCTTATGTCATCAGTTGCATATAAATCCTCTAAATTCTCATGTAACATACGTAAAGTTCCTGCGATGTATAGTAATCCAAATTGTGCTCGTATTTCTACAGCGTCAGTTCATTTGCAGTCAAGGGATCTGTCATATGATGGCGCTTTTTTTGGATAATTACATTAGCACGTATGACAATTTCTTCAATAATATTTTATGGATAAATTCCAGGCTTGTATAAAGGTTGTCATTTCTGCGCCATTTCTACGAATACCCGAATCTTCCGTGAGAACGTGGGGTCTCGCTCTGTTATTGATTAATTTTTGCCATTTTATTATCTTACCATGCTCCGTAAAAATATTCTAATATCTGATAGATATATATCTTCAGCGTGCGAACCCGAGCTGCTTGATTCTTCAAGGGATTTTATTTCGTTCGAAGATATTTGGAAGTATCTAAAACCTGATTTACTCACTCTATGCGCGGGGAAGGGAGAAAGGCAGTTGTTTGCGTGTGTAGTAGAATAGTGACAGGCTAATGGAGATGGGAAACGCACGTGATAAGAAATTAGGATATTATGCACATAAATGCGTAAAGTGCGGTCGATTCGATGTCGAGGGACTGATTAAAGGTTAAAGTCACGCGATAATAAGTAGCGCAGCACAATATGGCCGTAGTATATGATTGATTAGTTCGCGTTGAGCATGTTGTTTTTATAATTATTTTATTGCTTTAGACGTTCGTTTCAGTTTGGTTCAATAAATTATTATTAAAATCACTATTAAATAAAGCAATGGTTATTGTGAAAACCCGATATTATTTATTTAATAGTATAATAAATATAATATACCCTCTTAAGGATGCCATCAAAAACAAACCTCTATGATCAATATGACGTTAGTTTTGAGTACAGTATGTATAATAACACCTACTAGCGAAGTGCGAAGTCTTCGCATTATTTATTCCATTATGAAGCTCAGATGACAGATCAAACAAATATTTTACTAAAATTGACATATAGAGGCGCAAGTATCAAAAGCATTGAGGTAAAGCGCCACTTTATTTATACGTGAGTGGATTTGAAATTAAACAAAAATTTTACCGACCGTCAATCATATTGAGGTTGAGCCGTTAGATGGCAGCATTGCTGTTTTGTGTATATAATTTTAATAATTAATTGATTTGCAAAAACAATAGCAATAATAAATTTTTTAGTTGTGGATGCCGGTAGAGGAAGCAATTATCTATAAAATGATATATAATTTATGTGGATTAGTTGTGAGGTTTTTTCTAAAAAGGGAGAGTAACATCTTAACCTTAGCGTATTAATATATATGATGATGATGATGATGATTATTTTTTCTTTACATCTGTCACAATGACGTTGACAACAGCTCATCCTGATTAAAGTAAATGTGTTCGAGTCTCATGGGTTTTTCGATATTTTGAAAACCGTATCGTTATTTTTCAGTAAGAGTAGAGCGTTTCATGATGTTGATAGTTGGATGTTTCAATGATTAAACTGATACATGATATATTAATGATTAAACTGAAACATGATACATGATATATTGAAATAATATAAAAATATAATGATCAAGCGTATTGTTCAACATTTTACGCAACAAAGATTTTATTAGTATGGTTTACACAAAAGTTCTATTGAGATATATCTACTTTCGATACTATACCGTATATTATAGGGGTGTGGGTAATCCTCTTTGTATTGAAATACAAAAATGTTTAACTTGAGATAAACACTTTGAGAAAAATGTATACTTTTTCTTATACAATACTTTACACAATGTTTAGTTGATGTGCTTTGTACCGTTTGTTATACCTTTAAACCTGTTTTATCTACCAATCTAATATAGCTTTTGACTTTTCATTGATAACCTTAAGTAGACTTTTCATTGATAGGCGGTTTGTTTGTTACGCTCAATAGTCCTTCTTTAACTATGGGTTGGGACCCACTGGTGGGTCGCAAGAGAATTTCAGGTGGGCCCTGAAACCTCCTATCAGGACGACAGTCGTAACACGTACGTCTGGCTAAGGCGTTCAACCTAAATTAGATTACGACGTGGCGTGGAGTATAAAGCTGCTCACACGTTGAATGTTGAATTATTCGTTATCTGATTCATTGTGAGACATAGTGACAATACGGATGTTTACAATAATCTCACTTATTTATTAATTGAGTATATATTAATTGCATAAAAAAGGAGATGTTACGAGAAGTTTAATTTTGTTTGCAGGGTAATTTCCGCAAAGTTTAATTTAACAATTAACCGTGTTTAATAGTCCCTAACACTGATTATAAATTCACTTAAGATAAGCGTTCGTTGCATTGACCGGGATACGAATGCCTTTAATAAGGCGTTTGAAATTTCATGACCTTTACATGATCGCTCGCCGAGGATGCGGGGGTGGAGATGCAGCAGCCGAATGCGACTCACGAGTTCGAGCGTCACTCGTCAATCGTCACTGTAGTATTCGTCGTTGCGTCTCGTGAGTTTAAAACAAAACATTGGACAAGTGGTTGAAACGGACAGAATGCATACCACCAGATTGCGTATAGAGCGTTGGAAAAATACAAGACTATATTTCGAATGAAAAGTAGTGATACTGTGTCTGACATACTACTCGACGAGTACACATGAAACAAAACGTCGAAAAATTGTGGGATAATATGACGAGGAATACCTGAAACTAGGATTTACGTGGAATCATAAAACCATGGAACTACTTCCTAAATGCGTTATTTGCTTTGAAAATAATGGCGGACGAAAGTATACGTCCGGGTAAATTGACACGTCATTATGAAACAAAGCATTACCATTTAAAGAACAAACCATTGATTTTTTTTCATAGAAAGTTATTGGAAAATAAATCTTTGAAGAATATTATTTCACTTTTCACAAATATTAATGACAATGCTACTTATGTCTCCCATATTATTAGCTTACCAATCGCAAGACCTCATACCACTTCATACCATTGGTAAAAATTTAGTTCTGCCATCGATTAAAGATGCAGTTGGAGTGATGTTTGGAGAAAAAGAAGTGAAGGGAATCGAGCGTATACCACTTTCTATTAATACTGTTTAGATAATATCTATTACTTATTACTATCCGAATTAATTGAAGAGTTAATTCGGAGAGCAATAAGAGGTAAATATTTTTCACCACAATTAGATAAGCCTATCGATGTACAAAGCCTATCCTAGTTACTTGTTTTCATGCTTTATTTATGGAAAAACAACACGCATGAAGATATCTTGCTCTGCAAACCAATTAGTCATGGAATGGCCGAAGAAATTTTCAAAGAAATTGATACTTATGTAAGAGAAAAAGGTTTGTAAAGGAAACACTAATGGGCCTCGAGCTATGTGTCGCACAAGAAGCAGTATCGTCACAAGGGTTCTTGAACGAAGCCCCAATGCTTCGTGGATATAGAGTAACCTTTATAGAGAAGCATTGCTTGCAAAATTATTGCATGATTTTTTTAAAATATTATTAAATACTGCTATAAAAACTGTAAATTATATTAAATCCTGTCCCTTAAAAACACGATTATTTCAAAAGTTGTGAGAAGAGATGGGTAACCTTCATTAATACCTTCTTCTGTATATAGGGATACGTTGGGTATCAAGATGGAAAGTACTAACAAGATTAATAGAATTGCGCAGTGAATTTACAGTTTACCCGGAAGGAAATAATGAATATCTTGAATCTTTACTGGACGAAGAATTTATTCTCAAGCTCACATATTAGGCGGACTTTCTCAAAGTTAAACGAACTCAATTTATGTCTACAAAGATCAGACGGATCCTATATTTTTTCAGTTTCCCACAAAATTCCAGCGTTCGTGAAAAAACTTATGCTGTGGAAGAAATGTATCGAGGAAGACAAGTATGATTGTGTGAAAATTTCAATTGTTTCAAACATTTGAAATTTTTATCATAGAAAATGAACATGGCAAGTACTCTTTGGTGAGCTTATTCTACCTTCCGTACTAACCTTTTTCACGAAAAAAAAAACTATGGAGCCCTCTAGTCTAAGTTAATTGTAAAGATAATGCGGATAATATCGATTTAAAATATTTTTCCCCGTCACCTATCTCCGAAATTTGCAAAGTTAAGATTATGAATAAAATAAAATTACAAGAAACCTACTTTATTTTTACCGGAAAACTGTAGTGATGAGTGGTGATATTTGATCTCATAAGTCATGATAAATCTAGCTTATTTTTTAAACTTATTTTTTTTTTATATATACCAGGTAATATTTTAACATATAAAAGAATGAAGGCAATATCTTCGTACATACATTTCTTCCTTTCGTGTGTATGTGACTGAATTCCTTCTAAACGGTTGGACTGATTTTTATGAAATTTTTACTTGTATGATTAAGTTGATTCGATAATGGTTTCGACTCACAATTTGATCCGGTAGGTAGCGTTGCAATCGCGTTTGAGAAATTTTTGATATCGGGCGAAGCTATGGGCACAGTTAGTTTGTATATAATCTAACAGAAATGCTGTGAGATATATCCATATATGTTTACATATGCCTAAGCGGGCACGGAACATTCGATGCATAGCGATTTACTTTAATTTCATTTAACAAATTATGTTATGTTTACTGACCAAAACTTGCTGCTTAGTGGTGGCTTCGCAACATTTATATATTTTATTTTATTTCAAACTTTACTGTATATATAAAATTACATATACATACATTTGGCAGAATGATTGGTGCACGGGAAACCTCTTTGAGTTAATTACAGTGATTAAATGTGAGAGTTTAGTGAGGTGGAAGACTAAGAAGTATTCACAAACTTGCTCTATTACTGTATATACATTAAAATTGACATTCTTCGAAGAAAAAACAATAAATTTTCAAAAAATACGCAATACATAAGAAGAGATATAAAAAAAATAAATTATACATTAACAATTTGAAATGTCATGGTTTAAAAAAGTCGAGGAAAATGGCATTAAGGAAGAATAGGACTAAGGTCTTATGGATAACAGTCTTTCCTATATTCCTAGGCGGTCCTTGAATACATTTATAGAGGGCGAGTTCATGGTTTTAGAGCGTAGCTCTAGATAATGAGCAGACGGGTAACTATACCTTCATTAGGTTTTATATGTTAGATAATTTGGATTATTTAAAACTAAATCTTCTAATATATGTTAGATAATTTGGATTATTTAAAGTAATATAAACTGACTCACTTTTAATTAAGTTTCATTAGTAAATAAAATCAAATATTTTATATAATTAAAATTTTTTCGCTTCCGGAAATTTATAAAACTATTAATTAGAAATACGATTTGGCATTCTAATTGTTAGGAAACTTACAGATTTCTGCTTTTTTAAAAATTTGCTGTTGTTATTGAAATAATCGCACTTTTCTTTAAAATCGATTTAATAAAATTAATAATAAAAAATAAGAACGAAATTTTAATGCCACATTTTGTTTTGATAAAAGAATCATAGACCAATTCTATTATTCAATTTCGTAATGGTTATAAGTTTCGATTGACACCAATCCTACGTACTACATATTACGTAAAACATTTCGGTTTTTTATGATGAAAGAAAGAAATTGATAGAACATGATTTTGATATTGTACTTCGGAAAGTTAGAATGCTTTCATTAATAATATTAGAAATACCGCCGTCCATTACGTAGGTGTATTACCTACAATATCAAACAACATTATATTATATTTGTCATATATTATAGCGACAATGGGGAAAAAGGGGCCATTTAGTGGTAATTTAGATCTCATAGAATTACTACTACTAAAAAGTTTAAACCAAAATTAAATGTAGACACAAATAAACAAATATTATTTATCTTAATAAAAAATTATGTTGTAGTTAACTATCTCAGTTCCGTTCGCAAAATACAATTGAAAGAAATAAACCACCGTAAGCAAATATAATTCCAGAAACTAGTGGAATTACTTTCATAGCAATTTTAATCATTTATGATATTAGGGTTGAAAAAACTAATGCGAAGGCGAAAATATGAAGTTTTTGAAATTAAGCATTTTGTTTATTTATGTTATATACCAAAAACATTATATACCGCTCTAAATTAGTATAAAATTACATTTCCAATAATAATAAAAAGAAATACGTTACATAAAAAAATAACAATATAACAAGTCAACAGCGAGTAAAAATCCAGTGGTAATACCGACAAAATTTTAGATATGTTAAATAAACCTCCAAAAATATAGAAAATTACTTTCTCAAATAATAAATTAATTATTTTCCCATCCTAATAATGAAACTTTTTATTTAAATATCCTTAATAAAATAATATTTTTCATAAATAAAATTTATGTGTTCGCGCTCTCATCATATATTTTATCACTTTAGGAATAAGGGAACATTTCTTATAAAAATATACTAATAAATACAAAACAGACATTACAATAATAATAACGACACATCAAATAATAGATATAAACTTACATTTATGTAATTATAAATACATTTAAAAAAAATCGTGACGGATAAAAATAACTGTGTGCTGCAGTATTACCATTTTATTCGTTATTTTTTCTATATTGTTTGAGTGGCGTTAGTCGTCACGTCTATTATATGGAATAGAGACGTCCTAGGGTTAACATTTCTTTGCGTACATTTTAACTTGATACCTCTAATAGGTTTGAGTTAGAGGTGTCAAAAGTAGCGCGGTTGTTGGGAACTCACCTGTTGTCTCATAACATAACATTATCAATATGTGACTGTTAGAAGAATTTCTCAAGGACGAAAGACAAGAAGAAAATCAAATAATACAACAATATAGTCATGAAAGAAATAGCAAGTAGAGAATAACCAAAAACAGGAAAAGTGCAAATAATTTCTTTGTTTTTTCTTTCTTTTTTAAACTTAATTTTTATTTCTACATAAACTTATTGTTAACAAGCACTTAAGTAAACAGAAAACGTTAACGGAAAATTTCAGAAAACTTTACTATAATGGTTCGTGGTAAACATTTGACCTAAACTACGACTAACATATTCCATGATCAGAAACAAAACTGTAGCCTCGTTTGCATTCATACAACGAATATTTTGAAAAAAATATTCTAATTTGGAGGATAAATAAAAATTACAGGATAATAGGTTTACATTGCATCGAGAATGACCCGTTAATTTTAGACTGGACGTATTTCAAAAGTCATTTGTCTCGCCGAATAGACAAAAAAGTGCGGTAATAGTTTGTACTAATGCGAGGGCCTTTTATTGAGATTTCTCCAAAACAAAAGGTAAAAAAAATCACATATTATCCTGTAGTTTGGGTTTTGTTTTTATTAAAAATATATAGTAATGATCGATGTCGCAAAGAAAGTCGCTACATTTTCTTTCATATGTACCCAGTATCCGGGAATAAATGTCGGACAAAAAAAGACGTTATTCGTTGATTGAAAAATAGTTGATTTTCGTCAAAATAAAATTTAAAAGATGACTTTTTTTTCAGAAAATTTGAAATAATATTCATAATTGTCATTTTTTTCATACACACAATACTTGCGCACATGAATCAGACCGCTCGGGTTCGTGTAATGGTTACGGCTAGCGTGGGCTTGTATGCGTGCGTTAGCGGTATTAGGTGTGTTAAAAAGAGTTATTTGTAATATTTTTTGCACTCAATTAGAAAAAGGGCGTGTTTGACGTTTTATTTCAACGACAATTTATTCCTTTAAAGCCAATGAATAGCGTCTTTCTTTGTCCGACCTTTATTCCCGGAAGACGTGTTTTTGTTTTTTTGGCTTTGTTTACTTATATCGGTAACTATTCGGAAGGGAGCACTCACAATATGGATTTCTTACTTATTTAAGATTTATTTAGCTTTCGTCGTCTATTACAGTGTTGATTGAAGCATTCGGCGGTCTACCATTGAATCTTCATCTCTCAAATGTAAAAAAGTAGATTTTTTGTGTGTAGAGATAACTTTATTAACAACAAAAAAAGAAAGACTTAGATGCTTTACAAACTTTTTAATTTATTTCAGTCTATTATATTCTATTTCCCCTCACGCTTATCGTTACTTGCGCAGTACTGCTTTTTACATATGCCTCATAGATATTAGCTCTTCAAAACATTTGTTCGAAATACAAATCTGCAATAATACAATACTGCAATCCAAAAGTTGAACAGTCTGACTAAAATTTTCTTAGATATATTAAGCAAAAGTTCAGCCTTTTAAACCAAGCAGATCATATTGTTACTTTATGATTGATGAAATTTATGTAAAGCCATATTTTGGTTATAAAGTAGATAATATCGCAAGCATGTCTTATACTAACGAACAGGCTGCAACTACAGCACACGTTTTTATGATACTAAGTCTATTGAGCTCATTTAAAGAAGTTATCTATATTTTATCTGTAAACAATATTAATGGTGCAGATATACTGCGAATCCTCAAATTCTTTGGACATGTCACCCGCAACGAGGACTACATGGAACGACTGTTGGTGCAAGGCAAAGTCGAAGGCAAACGATCCCGCGGACGCGCTTCGACACGGTGGACAGACCTAATAAAATCTGCGACGCACTCCAGTGTAAATGACTGCTCTCACTCCGCAAAACACCGAACTACATGGCGTCACATCGCGAGGGCGGCAGTGGCGAAGGAACCGGCCGAATCAAGACCACGACCACTCTGTCAAGAGTGCACGACTAAGAAGAAGAATAAAGTCGTAATAGCTATAGGTTTTAATGTTATATGTGTAGTTAGTGACAATAATTCTGTGAATAAGAAAGCTATGTCGTATTTCAATTCACCACCTAAATTTGACATAGTATATCAACATCCATACTATGTCAAATTTAGGTATAAAAGTAAACCATTATTTTATATTTTTGATACTGTACATATTTTAAAATGCTTACAATAATTGGCTTAACCAAAAAAATCAGACATTTTTTATCCAAATTTTGAAGATTTACTTGATACATCTAATAACATTGCCTCGTTTGCTAACATCAAATGATTACTTTATATGACTTAGAAAATTGTAATTTAGTTAAGTATGCACTTTAAAGTATACATACACTAGTAACTTAATATAGTATATATACACTAGTAACTTCGAGCGTCAGAATGTAAAATTAGTATTAAATGTATTTAACGAGCATGTTCACAAAGGTTTAATAATAATAACAACATAAATTGCAAAATTATGAAACTATTGCATAATTTGTCAATATTGTTTTAAAATGGTGGAATATTCTTAATGTACAAACATTGTTTAAGGATAATATATTATTAAACCCTTTAATGAAGCCACTTTAAATGATAAGATATTATAAAGCCCTTTAATGAAGCCACTTTAAAATAGTGGAATATTGTTAATGTAAAAACATTGTTTAAGGATAAGATATTATTAAACCCTTTAATGAAGCCACTTTAAATGATAAGATATTATTAAACCCTTTAATGAAGCCACTTTAAAATGGTCGAATATTGTTAATGTAAAAACATTGTTTAAGGATAGGATATTATTAAACCCTTTAATGAAGCCACTTTAAATGATAAGATATTATTAAACCCTTTAATGAAGCCACTTTAAAATGTGGAATATTGTTAATGTAAAAACATTGTCTCCGCCAAAATCTGGAAGTTTTTTTATAGAGTTGAAGTAACTTTAAGTAAGTATTAATTTGTTCCAGATTTACATTTAAAAAGTTATTTAATTAACATATCTGATTAAATTATTTTTATAATAATATTAGATAATATAATGTTATTTAAAAAATAATTATTATTATTATTTGAAACTTATCGTTCGAAATTACGGCGCGCGTATTTGGTTTGCACTGGCCTCATTATGGTGACGCGTCAAGTGAGCACTCAGGCCTTGTCTAGCAGTAGGTGTTGATCGAAGCCGAGTCCCCGCGGTGCGGCGCATCATCAAAGGCCGTATGCGTTGTAATTAACCCAACACACCACGGTGACGACTAATTTTTCCCACTGGCCGAAATAACATAAAAATCACATTATAAAATCGCCGTTGAAATTACGAGAAAAATGACAACCTGTGGTTTTAAAAGAACGTCACAACCGGAAGTTTTAAGTATTAAGTAGACATATGACTTTCAATGTTACTTAATATATGAGTATCGCTATCCCGTGGATTCTTTACTACAGTGGAAGATGTAAATGAGAAAATCGGTAGTGACAAATTGAGCAACGCCATTATATTCAAAGAGCCACTCGATGAATTTTTCATCTTATAACACTTTTAATTCTTTGTTCTCATTTAAGACATTTTAAACAAAAAAAATTAAATTGTTCACACAAGAGAAAGCGACGTATGTATTGTGATCAGATTATTTTTGTTTTCTGCGTCATCGCGGATACTTTTGTTTGCAATATCTTTCGAATAATACGTAGTTTAAAACAATAATTCATATACAATTTATAACTGAGTTTTGCAGGCGAAAATAATTGTCTTTAACTCTAATTTGTATGTACATAATTAGGTTGCAAATTTCTATTTGCAAAGAATTGATTATGGAAATGGCCTCATACATAATTGATTTACTAAGGAAATACACGTGTACTTTATGCACACGGCACAGTGGCTGTGTTTAATTTCTTTTAAGTGACTTCAAAAGAATGAGCTTTCCAGTTAAAGATTTATTGGTCTTGTCGTGTCATGTCGCAGATAAAATCTGACAAATTCGTTTTCCTGTGAGTTTATTGTGAGATGTAACAAACGTACGTACCTTTGTATATATGTATATATGTATATATATATATATATATATATATATATATATATATATGTACGTTTGTTGTATATATACGTTTATCATCTATACCATATATAATGTACGTTTGTTAATTAAATATTTGTAAATTAACTATAAAATACGAACCATTAGGCCAAAACTGTAAGTATTGTTGTGGTTATTATGAAAAAAAAATTATACGTGTTCATAAAGATAAAAGTATTTTTAAAAAAATCCGAATCCGTCCGAATTTTGATAAATATAGAAGATTGGATAGTAACATTTAAATAATTATAGAAAAAAATCAACAATACGATTTTGACTAAAAACTAACGGCTATATATAAAAGGCTGTAGTAGGTTAAAAAGGCGGTCAAGTGCGAACAGGACTTGCACCATAAGTGTTTCGTGCCATTGCATCGTATTAATATAAAGCTTAATAAGTTTAAAAATACACATTTCACACTTGCAAAAAAAGTTTAAAAAAATAAAATTTGCGACATAGAATTCTTTGATTGTGCTATGAGACCTCTCGCTTTTACAAATTTTAATATTCTAGGTTAACATGACTCACCTATAGACTTTTAATGAGTCAGTGATAGAGTATAGAAATACCAGATCTTTTAATATATTTTTGTTGCATTCGTTTAGAAATTTGAGTTATTTACAGAACTCTAGGGCCATTGACATTACTATAAGATAATAATTTCAACGTGATACCTCTGACCTTTCAAGAGAAAAAAGACTTTGACAGACAGATAAAGTGATTCTATAAGGGTTGTGTTTTTTTCACTTGAAAGCAATAAACCCAAAAAATTTAGTTTTTCTTTGTTTTTGTTCATTTAAGTGAAAACAATTTGATAGATTTCAATCAATTACCATTCAAAATTAATTTTAGGTCTTAGATTTTTACGCCGGAACAACTCTCGAACAAGTTAAAAGATTTATGAAGCTACGCTTTTGTTGATTAGTTCGGAAATTAATTTACTCGCAGTTGAAGGCGTATTCCGTGCTCGTTGCCACGCAGTTTTTGTTTCCTCGTTAAACTGGGTATTAAAATGCGATGTAATTTTTACAACAAGTGAACAGATTTATTAAGCTTCAGTTTTGTTGATTAGTTCGGAACTGAATTTACTCGCAGTTGAAGGTATATTCCGTGCTCGTTGCCACGCAGTTTTTGTGTTTTCATTAAACTGGGTATTAAAATGCACTTACGATCTAGTTTTTGGTTTTTACACCATATTTTAAATGATTTCTCATAGTATCTATATCTAGAGGGTCTATACTTGACTGCTGTCTCTCGCTGTAATAAGATTCCAGGTTCTGCATCTTTCAAAATTGCTTTCACACGTTTTGATGTTCATTCTTGTTATTTTTCCGTCGGGCATTATTAACAATTAGCTACACCATATACGCAAACACTACTTTTATTTAACAAAACAAAAGCTTTTGTTGAAAATATTTTTAAAAATTTCATCTTTTAAGCCATTATTTTGTCTTTTAAATTATAAGTTGCACGTGTTCGCAGTAGATTTAAAGACAAAAGAGAATAATATAAAGCAATAATGAATGATGTTAAGATATGAATAAGGTAATAATTCACCAATTTCAGCACAATTCACGCCAATGGATACTCATTTTGAACTTTAAAAAAAAGTAAATTTTCAATACAAAATCCATTTAAGTGCTAATTTTTTGTCATTTACATCGAATTGACTGCCAGGCAGTTAAACACTTTAGGCGACTGATAAATTTATTCATAAATAAAAAAAAATCCTTTGCAGATAGAAGAGAGTATTGAATGGAATGTATCTTTATTGTTATTTTTTTAATTCAATGCATGTGTTTGCTTAATTTCAAAAGTTATGTACAGAAAATGTATAAACTAAACATAAATTCTATTATTGGCACGTCTGTATGTTTGTATGTGTGTTAAACGTTTCTGAAATAAGAATACCTTAATCCAAAAACTTATAATTTGACCCAAAAAATATATAATAGAAAATAGGTTTAATTTTTAAATAAAGGTTGCTGAAGGTTTTTCCTACAGAAAAAATTAGTAACTTAAATAAATTTAACACATTAACAATAATTTTATTTGTTTTATGCAAACAAAAAAAACGTACTTCCAAAAAAAACTCGCTGGGTATTTCTATACTCATACATGTCTCGTACGTACCGCGCTCAACGCTGTTGACGCTCGGAAAATAAATCGAAGACTTTGTCTCTAAAAACCTTGAAATTCTACTGTTGAAAGTAAAAAAAAATAATATTTCAAATAGCACGAGAAAGGGTCGCCACTCACTTACATATGTCTGAATACATTTACAAACAAGAAAAATAGATAAAAAATGCATAACGGTCTAATTCTATGGATATTTGGTTAAATTATCAGCAGTTAAAAAAAATAGAAGGATGTAGAACATATCACATTGTGTGTAACGACACATATAAAAATATTACGCTATTTAATTTCTAATTATGATTAGTTACCTAATCAAAATTAGCCCCTCGAGCGTACAGGTAACATTCACGTAACGTCGGTGCTCGCACTATGTCTATAAAATAATATATAACTCCGAAATTGTTGATTTTATTGTTAAGAATTTTTTTGCGTAGATAAACAAGAAATATAATTACAACATAGTCTAAACATTTATACCACATTTATGTAGTAATGAGTATAAAAAATAATTAAAAACAAAAAAAAAATTATTCACGAAAAAAAATAAAATTTATAAGGAAAAAGTTTTTATAAAACGTAATTTTTGTAGCTATCATAAAAAGTATGTAAAATAACCAAAAGTAAACAAAAAAAACTCATTTATCTTAATAAAAACCCTGTTTAAGTTTCAAAACAAAACACAGTCACATAGAATTATCAAAATGTAGTGTATATTTATTTTTAACACATCAACATTACCATACCATTTTTTATTTTGTTTTTTTTTCTTTAATATATAATTATTTATCTCATGTTTATTACATCACCTGATTATTCATTTTTGAAGCGCTAGTTGTCATATCACTCCATAAGTGACATGCGCGCTCGACAGGTTAAATACGATATTCTTGTATTTATACAAAAACCATAATTTTCTTTACATATAATATGTAATGATTAATGATTTATCCTATAATAAGGGAGTAATTGATATTGGTAAAGAAAATTCATAGATTCGTGAAATGTTAATGGCACCTTGAGACTTTGTAAAAATGGAATTCTGAAATACAAATCCAGGGTATTCATTCCTTCATTTTATGCTCTTATATAAGACACAAATCAGTGGCCAGTGCTCCCTCCTCTCATTTCCCTGCCTACCCGTGTATTCCTAGAGTATAATCACGACTTCGAAAAAGTTTGAGAGTACTGATGACTTCGGAAAAGTTTGAGATGTCACGATGAAAGAAAAGTTAATTGGTCGGAGTGTCACAGTCCATAACCTTGTATAACTCATGTCAATAGCTTCACTAGTTTGCGAATAGAAGTACAGACATACATATTGATAGAAAGCCAGATAAAACTTTTTAACATTGGATTCGTTTAAGTAATTGAATGATCAATTGGTAAACATATTTAAAAGTTGAAAATCAATTCAATACAGAAACAATAATTTTATTTCTATCTATCCCAATGTAGAACTTGTCCGGGATAAAATTTTATATCTCTGTCGCTTTGTTACAGGACCAGATCTATGAAATCATTAGAAATTTCCCTAGATAAATTTCTGAAAATTATTATTCAGTGCGGAAAAGTCTTCTGTTATTGTTATCCTTAATACAACATGTGTATCAAATTTATAGGGTTTATTGACACCCTGCCTAACATCTTATGAAAACTTATAGGTTTCTTCTCTTCCGGAAATTGCGACTTTTGTTGAGATATTGGGGTGTAAAAATAGCCAAGCGGTTTTGATATTTGCCCGAGTTGACCTGCATTTGATATTTATTTAAGCTATGTTCATGAAGAAAGATTTCATCTGCTTTCTCTGACAATGGTGAGAATCAGATTACTTATTCACAGTATTTTTCGAAATCGCCTATTTTTTATGTTTGAAAGCGCTGTGTTTCCATTTAAATTGAAATATAAAGTTATTGCGAACAATTGTATAGACACGGGGTTAAAAAATAAATATATTCTCTAACAGCTTAAGTAGTCTATATATGATAATGACATTGGTCACGGCACAAAGTCAAGCTATGCGTCTGTTTTGCACATCGTTACACTCACTCGCTGAACAACCCACTCCTGAGAAGGTGGTTTACGGAGCTAATTATTTAATTAAAATACTAATTTTTATATCTTCTTTTACTATTAAAAAATTATTTGAAAAATAACTATAGAGCCTGAAGTTGCACATTGTTTTCAAAAGTAAGTTTTTATTTTTTACGTGTTTTTTTATTATTATTTATATATTGTATATTTTTGGAGTTCCGTAACTGGCAAGGAAAAAAGGAACCTTTCGAAGGTGACTAATGTGTCCGTCCCTCTATTAGTTTGTCCGTCGTTTGCACCCGTTTTCTTTTTTAAACCGTTTTGACGTAGAAGCCGATTTAAAACAATATTTATTTTAAAATTTTATATAATCTAATTCTAAGACATTGTTGAAAATATCTGCAATCATTTTTCGAAAACAGCTTGACGTAGAAATTTGAGGTTAGGCATAATGATAAAGCATTTCAATCCGCATATGTCGTGTGGATATGGATTCGTGCGTGTGGATATGGACTCGTGCGTGTGGATATGGACTCGTGCGTATGAATATGGACTCGTGCGTATTTACTATTCGCGTGCACGTACAGTACGATATATTTCCGAATTCATAAGTGCGTACCAGTTTCGGAATATAGACTATTAATATTTGAACCTATGTTCTACAAAATCTTGATTTTCTCAAGATTTTGTACTGACTGGATTTGGATTCGATAATTTTCAGACGCTTTGTTTTGTTAAATGGTCCCTATTGCTTTAATCCATTAATTGACCAGTTAGTTTTAGTTAGTTTAGCGTTAAAATTGGTAAAAGATTTTCGGGGATATAACTAAAGATGATTTTTCTTTCGTTCATTCTAATGTCAGGGGCAGGCCCTGAAGGTCCAGTAAATATATGACTGTTGTTGTTTATGTCATTGCTTTAGTTATGTTGTTAGCTGTTTCAGACTCCAGAGGTTACATTTTGCGTGAAAAATTTCCCTGGCACCTAAACTTTCAGACTTAACGGTGTTCCTAGTTTTGGATCTTCGTCGTTGTATTCCACGACAATTTTCTTTTATTTCTTCGTAATTGGCAATTTCAAATTTACATTATTTTTATTAATTTTTAATACAATCGCGTAAACACATATAATGACTTTGAGTAGTTTATATCGCAAAATGCAGGTATATTTAAAGTAGGATTGACAAGTAAAAGAATGAGGATAAAATAAAACCTTGGGCAAAGATGTACGAAAATCAAAAATCAACATGGCCGCCTCAGCTGAACACCATTTTGAAATACTCAACTGTCAAGTTGACATTTCAACTTAAGGTTAGAAAATATTGTCTTTAGATATTTTAATTAACTTATTTACGTGAAATATTAAGATGATTTGTACATTTTTGAAAATTATTTTAATTTTTTTTAAATTCATCCACGCATTGTTAAAAAAAGTATATCGGTATATAACCATTTCACTGTTTGTGAAGTGATTAAATGCGTGATATCTAGTTGTATAGAATAAGCCAGAGTGAATCTTGTAAAAGTGACGAAATACTTATTAAATGATCTACGTTTTTTCTTTATATTAAATTTAATAAAAAATTATAAACTGAAGAGGTCTTTTACGAATCCCGGAAAAGCAATGTTCGAAATACGAAAATAGAAAGGTCATTTATAACGATTTAGAAACGAGATTCGACGATTACATGAAGGATTATAACAACTCTAAATTTGTTTCGACTTGTCTGAAACTTTTCATAGTATTCAGCGTACGCTCTGTTCGACATTCAGTACTTAAGATCAGGTACGGGTGGCAAAAATCAAGAAAAATAAGTTAAATTCCTAGAATTCCTTAAGAAAGGTACTACCATTCCGACCAGTATTCCAGATAATACCATTCTGAAACAAGACTGCAAAACGAAGAATGTTAGAAAATACAAATTTAATTGGTTGTTTTAAGAGCTGGTAGTTTTATCCTAGTCAGTAGTGAAAATAAAGAAATTCAGAATAATCAATTAAATTATCGGTGTAAAGGATTGTCATAAGGAAAAACACACCAGTGCATATATATATATATATATATATATATATATATATATATATATATATATGTGTGTGTGTGTGTGTGCGTGTGTGTGCGTGTGTGTGTGTGTACGCGCGCGCGCGCGTGTGTGTGTGTGTGTGTGTGTACGCGTGTGTGTGTGTGTGTGCGTGTGGGTATGAATGTATATAAGTGTATGTTCCTTATAACAGAAATAATATTTAAATAGTGTATAAAAAACAATAATAACTAGTGGTGAGGATGGAATTAAAAGAAATCAAAATAATATTAAAATAAATCAAATCAAAGAGATTCCTTGCAAAATATCACAACAATCTGCTCAAGTCAAATTCCATTAAATAATCACATGAGTTTCAAAGCTTCACTTTTTGCAAAAGATGATCCCGAGATCTTTGATATGTTCCTGACTCTTAATTACACTCCACGGACACCTGTAACCAACGAGTTGAAAAGTGATAGGATAATTTGCAATTTTTGAAATCTTAATTCTACTCCACGGATACCTATGACCAAAAAGTTTAGAAATAATACGATAATATGCTATTGGTGAAACCTTTGCTCGCAAGCAAGACGAAATCTTGCATTTTAGAGGCATTATTCCTTATATGTGCCACGTGAGTTTCAAACCCCGCTTTTTGTCAAAGATGATTCCGATTCCGATTTGATGATTTTTGAAATGTTTCTGACTTTTTAATTCCACTCTGTGGATGTCCACGATCAAAGGGTTGAGAAGTGAGATGATAAATTGCAAATTTCGTGGGTTCTTAATAAATTCCATTCTTATGCGTTCTTAGTAAATCCCAAGTCGGGTTACTGTACCCTTTAATTTTTTTATGGAACTTTATTTTCTCAGTAATAAGTTTTATGAGATTTGAGTAGTATTTTTTCAATATTAGGATTAATATTTTTTTTCATCTTTTACGCTTTGTCTGTTTTCAATCGAGTATTCGATGCTAACTAATCATTTAAGTATTTTATCATAATATATTGAACAAAATTATTAAAATTTATGTGTTTTATACTATATTTGTATTGTAATAAATTTGTTTTGTAATATGGTTGTGAAACTCAAGTTTTGTGCGTTCTTATATAGACTCGGCCGCTTTATTAAATCCATGTTTATGGGTCAATATGGTCACATTTAAAAATTAATTTCTTTTATTGTTTTGATATACGAGTAGCTTAGTTGGGATTAACAGTCATTTATCGCACACAAATGAAGAGTGCATCTCATATTCTTCAATCTATTACATAAGTATGGAATTGTGTTTAATACTGTTTTCTTTCAAAATATACTCACGTACATCATAATATAAAGAGTACAGAATAACTCATAAGTAGGTTCCCGTAAAAACTTAGGTATTCTATCAAATTGTCTGAATTATTTTTCATAATATATAGTAATAAATAAATAAATAAATAAATAAATAAATAAATATGTATATATATATATATATATATATATATATATATATATATATATATATATAAATATATGTTCATAGACACAATAAGAATAATTTGTTGTTGCTATATATTGATACTTATTATTGCTTAACATTTGTTTATCGACAAAAAATTGAATTGGTATACTTATTTAACCAAAAGGGTGATAAGTATACCAATTTAATTTTTGAATGATGAATGTGGTTTTTGATAATGAGGTTTTTAAATAATGTAGCACATTCGAGTTAATTTGGTATTGTTTATTATTTAAAAGTATATACATTTAAGTTATGTTATATTCATTGCAGTGTGGAACTTTCAAATTGCACTTTTAGCCTGCCTCTCGGGATACACAGCAGCTCAAAACCCGAATTGTGACGTGTCTGTTGAGGTAAATTATAAAACTTATAACTCCCCGCCATCTCTGTATACAAAATTTTCAACTGTTTATATGTGGTCAATAAAATCAGTCGTTAATTATATAAGCAACGTCGGTGTCTAACGTTTAGGAGAGCTAAAGTTCCTTCCTCGTAGAAATCTTAGTCCTTTGACTGAAAAATCGATGAAGTTAGATTTTGATACGACTTTCGTCTTTAAATTTTCTATCACGTAAATTATTAGACAGAGAGCAAACAGATGGTAATTAAAGGGTAAATGATCAGGTAAGTGAGAATGGAAAAACTATTTTCACTTGGATGGAGTATGCTACATACTCCATCGAAGGGAAAATTAGCAAGCGTTACTTTGCTACGTGGGGTCGAGAATTATCATTTAAAATTAAACTTTGCTTTGATTTGAAGGAAGTTTAGCGGTGAATTTGCACAAATTTTCACAATAAAATTAAATCAAATCTTAGCTGTAATTGTACTGTTAGTTTGAAAGGGTTCCCAGCAAATAACTCAATTAATAACTTCAGTTATACCCCATCATGGACTCTAAAGTATCTTTTGTCCAATATGATATTTTGGTCTTGGTATACCTTTTTCTCAGCTTCTAACCACTGGCGTTTACGAAAAAAGTCAACATAAGCCACCCACTTTTTATCTTCTGTAACCAGATATTTTAGCATATTATTCTTACGATGGAAAGTCAGTAACTCCAAGCACAAATTAGTTTTCCTCTGAAGTTGAAAGGTTGTTAGCTCATGTAGTAGCCAAATGGAATATTTCCACTTCTTTCTCAAAGCTTGAAGTTGTTTTTCCATTTCAGTATAAGGGCATGAAAATAGATCTGCCAAACAATGTGAACATAATATGGGATCTGTTTCAACGAGGATTTAAAATTTTTCTAAATCTATTGTAGGATCGGACAGGTCAATATTCAGTACTCGGCTGTATCGTAAGATGGAATACCTTTACCCATCGTTGTGTATATATGTTGCGTGATGCTTCCCTGGCTTTGCCCTACAGGATATTCATGAAGAAAGAGTCCTCTAAGTTCACTTCGAAATACTTCCGTTTTTCATTTTTTTCTTTATTCGCCGATTACTCCATTGGCAACTGAACAGAAGTTCGAATACGGCCCTCTTTATATATCCTGCAAGAAATATTCTAGGAACTTCTATAGTATTCCAGAAACTTCTATAGTATTCCAGGAACTTCTATAGTATTCGAAAAAAGGGCGGATTTCTAAGTTGCCAACCTAATATGTCTTTATTAATGATTTCCCATACTTAATGACTCATATTAATTACGTCATTGATTGGATAATGTGGACTCCGGTAAAGATGAAATAATGTTGATTATAAGGCAAGAGACATATTGATAAAGTCACAACCAAAATGAATGAGCTAAATATGTCATCCATCATGTATTTCTTAAGTTTATACAAACATACATATTTTTGACTTAGTAAAGTACACGAATTACCGACTCAATTCAGTCAGTAATTTAATCCAAATATGAAATGATAGTGAAGGAAGACAACGAATAGAAGCAAGAGATGGGACGGAGGAGTACATACAAATTGCGATGCGATTTTGGAAAAACTTAGATGGTTCTCAGGTGAATCATGAAGATGAACACAAATGGTCACAAAATTTCAGATACATCCGACAACCATGTGCAGGAAAATTTCTCACTAAGAAAACCACCAGAATGTATTGAAATCGTAGTTTCAAAATCTGCGTGCGTCCGCCGTCTCACGTCTTATCATATCAAATGCACAACGTGTCAGAAAATGCTCGAATTTTATGGACGCGTATTTTCGCTATCTCGTTTCTTCACGTACGCTCTAACCAAAACATCACAACTTATTACTTATATAGCCTCCGTGCTCGTTGTAAGTTGCAGATTAATTTTAATTAATGGGCGGCTAGTCAGAGAGTACGATATTCAGGTGTCTTGCTTTATGTTACTAATTGCAACTTTTTCTTAACTGATCAATAGCATCGTGCTGCGTGATGCTGTCGAATTGGATTTTATCATCAATATTACTAAATATTACAGTTGAAGGACCAAGAAATATACTACGTGTATGCGCCATCGTTCCCTAACTACGAATCGCGACAACAATTTTGCCGCTGGAGAGTAACAGTACCCGATGGGCACAAGATTAAATTTGGCTGTTCGATCTTTGACGTGAAACAGGTAACCTTCATTTTGTTGTATCTTTCAACTGACATGCGACACTACCAACTATTATGATTGACATAAAATTTTAAATTAGCACGAAACTGTAATAAAAGAATTCAAAATATAAATATCTTATTTATATTTTGAATTCTTTCAAATTGGAATTGGTTCAAAGGATAAATGTTATAGGGTCCAAAAGGTAATATCAACTCACATTTCAACCCTTAAAAAGTGAAATGTGGATATAAAATAAGTAAGAATCAAAATAGGGAAATTCAATATTGTTAAGAATTTTTTCCCTAAAATATTTAAAATTCACAACACGTTTCTGCCATATATTTTAAAACACTCTTGGTAAATTGTATTTGTAAAAAAGTGGGAAAACCTTACTGCACCTAATATCTGTATAAACCGAAAGGCCACCATAAACATGTATTGTCTTACATTATGTATTGTCTTCACTAGTTTTGGTATTCATTAGGTATAATAAAAGGGATTACAAAAGACTGAGCATTCCGAAGGCGGGTCAAGTAGCTGTCCCACCACGATAGTTTAAGAGATTTCAAAGCTAATAAGATTATTTTATTTTATATAGCTAAGATAATTTTATTTAAAGCAGCAATGTTTTTTGTAAATTAAACAAAATTTGTAAACGACACTTTGTTCATGGCAATCAAACGATTTACATCATTTTAATAAATATCACATAATCAAAATTTGTGCCAACTATTAATTTTTTGTGAGCGTCTAAGTAGAGCTAGAGCTTAGAGCGCTAGGTTTGTAATAGTCTCGTAATAATTAGATATTATTATTTCACCAATATGCTCCATTACATGGTCCTTCGAACCGGATAAATATATCGGATTAATTGTGAAAATATATCAAAACATTCAAGTATAGTAAAATTACATAGTGCGATAGCATCGACCTGTAAAGACAATTCATTAAAAATTAAATTAAAAAGTTTGAAAGCTCTGCAGCCTTTTATCCAGTCTGGATACAAAAGCTCATAGAGATTATTCAGAGAATTGGAATCTCTGGAAATAACATTCGTTGCTTTAGAGAAAGAAAATTCGTCGTGAGAGTCAATGGAAAATTCTCCAAGACACACATACTCTGGACAAGCGTCCGAAAGGGATCAGTTTTCAGTCATACATGAACACCATCCATGAACATATTGTCAACGACACAAAGATTGCCTGCTATGTAGACGGCATTGCCATCTGGCACACACACTATGACGTTTCGGCCTCGGAAAGAGCACTTAACACCAATCCATGCAAAATTCAGATCTGGAACGAAAATTTGAAGTTGAGGATCAAACCTAAAAAAACAACTCTTTGCGTCTTTACAACAGATCAAAGAAACAGGAGAAACTATTACCTTTCCCTTAAGGCCTGAAATTCCAGCATTCTACAAGTCAACCTAAGTACCTTGATGTAATTCTGGATGCGGAACTTAGATTTACTACGCATCGTCTTAAGAAAACAAAGCGGCTCATCATGGGGTTGGAAACCGATGACGCTTCTTAACACATATACGACGGTCATAGCACCTATTTGGGTCCCGGCGTCTTCTTTACTATTGGAAAAAGTTGATGCAATGCAGTTCATCATCGGTGTTGTGTTGTCCAACAACCACTCAAAAGCCGAGATTAAACGCGATATAATTCCCCTGGAGAAAAGAAGAAAACTTGGGACAGTAAAGTTTCCAAACAAAATTAGGAGCATCAGCGATGATTACATCTCTACCCTAACTTTCAGAAATTGGACAACAAAGAATAGGCTACACAGACAATAGGACAAAAAAATCCGGCAAGAAATCAATCTCAACCTCATGTGCCTAGACATCACAAAAGAAATTGAAAATTAGAGAATCCCTCTATAGAGAAAATCAATCTTGACTTGTTGGCGTCATGCACCAAACAGGAGCCACGGGAAATCATGAAGACAAAGGTTCTGAAGACAGTCACTGAGCTCGCGACTCCCAGATTGTTGACAGTGTACACTGATGGTTCTTCGGACTTAAATTGTAGCAGAGGAGGAGCTGGTATATTTTATCTTGACCCAGACGGTAGCAGCTCAAGTCACAAATTTTCAGTTGGAAATATTGCTTTTACCTTCACGAGTAAGCTCGCAGCTTCATCTGATGGCATAGTTATCTTGTCGAATTGTAAATCTGCCCTTCAGGCCATCCAGGGAGGCGACATGACTTTAAGAAAAGAAATAAACACCACCCTCACATCAGTCGAGAAGAAGGGAAAAACATGCATTTTACATGGATTCCGGCCCACATGGACATCGAGAAAAACGAGCAGGCTGATTCTCTTGCCAAAGAGGCCAGAACTATAGATTTCACGGCCTCGGCTCTCTTCAAAACCGACGTCAATTGGACTGAAAATGTCCTATTCTCGGACAAGACTGATGAAGTGGCCAGAGCTGTGCTCCACGCCTTTTGCTCCATATGAAGTCTTTTTTCCTTTTTACATCCCTTCATGCACAAGTCATGTACGTCAACAACAATATCACGTTATTGGCTTACTTATACCCGAACAACACTTTATGCATTTACATAGCGAAGTACAAGCAACTATGAATGCAGCGAGATTAAAATATTAGGCCATTAGCCGTAAAAATTAACAAAATCAATTGTGAGAAAATGTACAATTTATTCTAAGGCAAAACCAACTGACTACCCATACTTTATGGACGATCTTCCAAACAATAGATTCACATAGACCACTTTTAAGTGCTGGAATCGACGGTTGTGGGCCAACAAAAAACAAATAGAGAAATAATGGTAAAATAAAACTTTACGCCTTCACATTTATATGTTTTGCAACTAAAGCGGTCCACAATGAATTAGTATCCTACTTAAGCACTGAAGCATTCATTGCCAGTTTGCGTAAATTTTTTGCTAGACGTAGACAAGTTTTGAATTTATATTCTGATAACGTGGTTGCTTTATCAGAATATAATTTCGTTGCTGCAAAAAATTAAATAGACAGCTTAAAGAACCTAATACAATCAGACATTCATAATGAAAGTATTATAGAATTTTTAAATAATTAAAGGACAAAATGGTAATTCATATTTGCAAGATTTCCGTATTTCGGTGTACTATGTGAGGCCGCCGTAAAATCATTCAAGTCTCATTTTGTACGAATAATAGTCCATAAACTGGTTCATCTACGAAGAGTTAGAGACATACATGGTAGAAATCTAGGCAATCCTTAATTTGAGACCCATAACTCCTTTAATCCGAATACCCCAATGACTTTCAACCTTTACGGGAGTAAAGGTCACACTTTCTCATAAGAGATACGTTCACAAGCATTCCCTATCGAAATTTTATATTTCATGCTTTTATCGACTGCTAAGTTAGCAACATATTCAGTACATTAAACAACACTTTAGGAAAAGATGGTGCAAGGACTACTTGAATCAACCGATGGTCCGGAATTTGTTCCGGGCCATAGCATCTGTGGCAAGGTATTTGATAATGTGTTTTACACTGACGCTTGTGGCAGGGTAAAACACATAATCAAATAAGAACCTGTATGCTAATTTTGCTGAAAGAAGACAACGTACCACCTTACATTGGCCACTTGGACGCATCATAGATTTTCATCCAGGAGAAAAAAAGGGATTACAAAAGACTTGAGCATCCCGAAGTAGCCGTCCCATCACAATAGTTTAAGAGATTTTTAGTCAATACGATAATTTTATTTTAAGCACGGACGTTTTTTGTAAACTAACAAAATGTGTAAATGATACTCCGATCTTGGCAACCAAACATTTGGCATCATTTTAATGTACATCACATATTCAAAATCTGTGTCAAATAATTCGTTTTTTTTGTGAGCGTCTTAATAAAATAAGTCGCTAGGGTTGTAACACTCTAATAACTATTATATAGTGTTATTTCACCTATACTCCCGGTAATAAACATTATGCATGGACCTCGCCCTGCATGAAACACAGCAATTGCAGTAAAAGATATCTTAGGCTTCTACTCAGTGAAACACACATCGTTTCCAGACAAAGGCAGCTTCAGTGTGAATATAAATGGAGTAGACCTTCATAACCGTTGGGTACTTCCTTCTAATCGTGTCTTTTAAAGGAAATCTAACGTTCACACCGATGTTGAAAATTTTAACTCTGTGAAATGAATGTACTACGTTTGGATATACGAAATAAGGGGTTTGGCTTGACTATTTTTTCTCTAAAGAATTAAAAGATTAAGAAAAGGTATACTAAAGTGAACAGTATGCAAGTAAATAAAACGCAGTATGCTGCATTCATATTTCTCAATTTATAGTTTGATGTCTATAAGAATTCTAACGCTAAGAGGTAAATATTATTTTATATATTAATCCTCTTCAACCTGTCCTAACTAATACAATTAATACAAAAGAGTGTTTATTTGTTTATTTATTTGTTCTACTTTCGCGGTTCAGTTATTGAACTTATCTCTATATAATTTGATGTAAATAAAACCTGCTTTATAGATATAAACGTAGAATATCTTTCATTCTCTAAAAAATAATCTTTTTACAGGATTTTAGCCTGTAAAACTGAGATTCGTTGATTTTGGTGTTACACTCCGTTAATTTGACATAACTAGTATTTATCACATACTCTATGGAAACTGGTAACTGTGGAATAATATCTTTTTAATTTTCATGGTTTTTACTATATTTACATATAGTTTTTACTATTAAACTAAGTGACGTAATTATTCAAGTTATTCGGAATTCAATTCATATGTTACACAAGCTACACTCCTTTTATTCCAGAAAAACAAATTGTGACTTCTTTCTTCCCTCTACTTTTCCTGTCCCAATTTTTTGGGCAGAATAGAGTTGCTGTGAGTATAATTGAAAATATTGTTCAATTGCTTAATTCCCTTAATAATATTTCTATGAACTATTTCTAGAGTTTCCGGTTGTTGAAGTCGACATTTACGACAGTTTCCATTGCGAGTTTTTAGTTCTCATTGGAGTAACTGATAATTTTCTGCCACATTACTATCAGAAATATTTTTAACAACACATTCTAACTGAAACTAAAATCAACAAATATTACTTTATACAATGGCTTAATTATTCTCTAATTTGAAAGCAATCAACCCTGCTTGAAATGTTTCTAATCATCAGAATATATTTTTATAATATTTAAAATCTAAAACAATTATTGAGTTGAGAAAAGAAATCTTAAATTCCACTAGAATACAAGTTGTCTCGGAGGCCGTCTCTTGGTATCTAAAACGGGCGATCCCTTGTTGAATGATGCCGACGTATATTGCGGTCTTTTTAACGACACCATCGAGTCTGCGGGGGAGAAAATGTCCATTGGTAAGTTATTTTGATTGTTAAATTGATTTAAGAAGAAAAAACCCACAAATCCCTCTAACTTATTGAAAGGTTTTTGAAAATCTAGAGTTTTGCAACATTGACCCTATGGATATGTAAAATGTCTGAGTAATATACTGACAAATATTGCGCAGGAAATTGGGAAATATAATTCGCGGTCATTTCTACTCAATAGTTACTATTCTCAGATCGATAAAGACTAAGGAAAACATTTCCCAGCGACACTTGACGAAACAGTTGAATAAAATCAATTTTTTTAAAATAGGTCTGGTATGTAGCAGAGGAATTAAAATATAATATTGCAATTAAATAAAAGAGCCCATATAATATCGTCTTTTAAGACCTACTTTTTCAATTACAATGAACTATGTAATATTAATACATGACTGTGATAAAGATCCCACTTGCATATTATACACTTAAGTTCCAATAACTTGGTTCTGATGACGCCCCCAAAGACAGAAGTCTACTCAAGTGACGTGATGCTGTAAAGCACGAGCTTAAGGTCCTTTATAACTATTTAGTCTTCATCTAAGGTAGCTATATAGAGAATTTAATGCAGAACTTGTAACATTCGAATCATAAAAAGCGCAGGTGTTATAAAATAATTGATTAAATCCATAGACATCTCACTGAAACTAAAGATATTTTAGTTGCATCACGCTAGCTTACTCAGAGGTAATTGAGATTGAGAAACGAAACTATTTTACTACTAGAGTCACTGTCCCATCGTAATTAATTTCGTTTTAAATTATAATAAAAGTGTTGCAGCAGGAGTGAACGGACTAACATTAAACTCAATTGGCAAATTGGAACATATTGTTAAAAAGCAGAACATAGAACAATATTCGAAGTGAACAATCAATGTGGCTATAAGGAATGATTATAAAAAAAATAAATACAAAATAACGTGAAAAATTTACATAATCAATGTGATAATGGAGCATACTTGTGACTGCAAAACTATATGTGAAATAAAGACTGTTAATGGGGCTTTAGAGCATTATTGTCAAAAAGTATGAAAGCAAAACCACGTGAGCAGTATGTTGACTTCACACGCGGTATTGCGTTCAATATGAAAACATGTTACCGGAGAATATCTCCACCCGATCAGACAAAAGCCGACGCGAACGAAGCAATGAATAATGGCTAGTGTTAAAAGCAGATAAGCTATGTTTGTTTCATAGTGCTGGCTGGTTCCTTAGTTTAGTTTATTCCTTATTCGATAAAATAATTGTGAATAAATTTGGAAGTAGTGAGTCTATAATAATCAGCGCGTGCGTACACTCCTCGTCTTATTCCATCGTGTTCATCTGTCTCTCTCGGTTGTTAGCTAAGTGCCTATTTTCGATTCTTCTTTCCACAGATTCATTACTTTCAGAAGTTACAACAAAAGGTTGCACATTAAATTTAACCTTGATATTTTACTCTTGTCAGGACAAATAAGTCCACTTCAACCAGTAAAAATTACTTTTGGGTGAATCACTCAGCTCTAAAGTATAAAACATTATTTAAAATTCACAGTGAAGGGAAGAAGATTTAAGAAACTGGCCTTAATTTTATCACTTTAATTAAATTAAATATAAATTTATCTATATTCAAGAGCTAAATATGTTGCAATCGTATCGAGGGTGACATTTTTCCCCTAATTTATTAATTTGATGTCGTTTTAATAGGAATTGGCCATATACCTAGATTTTAATCGCTCGCGTGAAAAAGGGGTCAAAATGGAAATGTAATTTAAAAACAACGTCCCTGTAAGAATTTTTTTCTTATTATAAATACTTAATAATTATTTTTGAAAACATGTAAATTATTATCATTGCCAAAATGTAGTGAAACCCCATAGCAACGTTAGCAACAGAAATAATGAAAACGAATTTGAACTTATTTGTAGGTTTTAAAACCACCGTCCTTTCTACCGGAAGCAGAATCTACTGCAGACTGGAATCAGTCTCACTTCGAGTATCTTGTGTTTGTGGTAACAGATATGTGGTGAGATTAATTTTAAATAAAATACTTATGTTCTTTAGCTATTGGGCGAAATAGATATTTTGTCATAGATAGTAAATTGCTAAAATTAAATTCTATAAATATTGATTAGAATTTAAATGTACTGATTTTGGTTAATAAGTATAGCAAAATTTTTGAACTGAAACTTCTTTGAACGGGATGAGAATAAAATGCCAAGGTAAAATTTAATGCAACCTTCTCAACGCAACGTTTCCATGCTATGTTTTGTTATTACATTATAAAGTGATGAATCTATCGCAAGAAGGAGGGAAATAGCACTTAGCTAACAACCAAGAGATTAACAGATAGAATGAGATGAAAAGGGTACGCATGCGTGAAAACAATTTAATTATAGCAATTTACTATCTATGACAAAAGTATAAAGTGAAAATAATCTATAACATATTTCGTTTGGAGTTTCAATTACTTAAACAGTAAAATTGAAATAAAAACATTAATCTTACTTTCCAGGTTTTCTAGATAAAAATTGCATTTAAAGGTTTCATTATCATGAACAGAATTTCTAAAACAAAATTGGGCAAACCCAAAATTACCAGTATAATAAATAAATGTACAAAGTTAAATACGGGGTTCATCGTGTCACGCCGTACCGTCTTGATGATGCCCTTAATGTTGCATTATCTTAAGGTTGAAATGATGCATCTCAAGAACGGGAAGGGACACAAGAAAATGTTGTGTATTACAATCTAAATAAATCGTATTGTTTACTCAGGCATCTCAGTCTACAATGTTAATTTACAACACACTGTACATTATTGAAAAATATATCTAATTATATATTTAATCAAGATAAAAATAGGGAAACTATAAAGCTAATTATAATATTTATCTCGCTTCATCTTATAGATTAATTGAAACTATGACCCTTGAATTCAAACTGTCAACATTTGATTTCTTTTAAACGATGTAGAATAGGTATTTAATGTTTATTATAAACAAACTCAATATCACTCCTCAACATGAGGCAAAAGGAAACAATTGAAGTCAATACTTGGTCGTCACTTATCTTGCTACTAAACTGTTCACAGATGTTAATATTGTTTTTCCATGAAAATATATTGCCTGCTATTTCTAATAACTAACGATGTGCAGAAACGTTGCTATAGTTTTATTATTAATTTCAGCAGTTTCGAAGTTAGACTTTTTGTAATTATTTACAGCAATACCTCAAAAATAATTGTACGTTAATTTCAGAAAAAAGAAATTAATTTTTTAACTCTTGCAACTCATTGTATTGATCAGTAGATAGAAGAAATTAAGAAAAAATTAAAATTTCATTTGACTCTTGTAATGTTTATCATTTTTCAGTGTTAGCTTATTAGCTAGTTATTATAGTTATTTATTAGCTGAGATATATTATTTGTAACATATTTAATAAGTATACCGAATTTCAAGTTTCTACGTAAAATGCGTGTCTGATCTTTTAAAGGTTCAGTTTCTTCATTTTGAGATGCGCAGCATTCGTGGGTGCGATTGTATTGTGAAATATAAAAATTGACCTCGGAAGCAAAAATATAAGCATTAATAATTTAACAAATTCATTATATACAAGAAGAATCGAGTGGCAAAGAAACGCCTTATACATAGAAAACCAACATTTTTGTATAAATCTTTACTCACACTTAAGGTTCTTTATGAAACCACAATTTTATACTTTCAAATATAACTTTGGGGCCGTGAGCAGGAAAATATTTAATTCTGTGAGAGCTATATTTAATAATATTTTCCCTTTTACCAATCTCATCTGAATTTCACTATATTCAAATTATATAATTATCCTATTACATAATTTGATCTTTACAACAAATTACATGAAATATTAAAAACATTTTTATAATTTAAATTTTTAATATGTTGGGCGAAATTGTAAACTTACTATAATATAATGAAGAAAAATAATTAATCGAATAAATAGATAGATTTCGAATATCTCCATCAAATACAACTGTTATTAAACCAAGTTTGAAAGAGACAATGAATGAAGTGTAAGCTCACATTTATTTAAATATTGTTTTAGATCCCGGCACTGGAAAGAAATAAGCCCGATCGCTACGCGTACCCGATGCTGGCTGCCGTTATTAATCTGCCCACTCGGACTATTACCTGTGGTGGCGTCATCATTGCTGCCAAGTACATTTTGACCTCCGCTCACTGTCTTTACGAGCGTAAACTAAACAACACTGCGGTGGTAGTAGGCGAGGACGGTATCAGAATCGGTATTACTAAAATAAGTTATTACCTATTTGAATTAATTGATTTAACTGTAACTTTTACCGATTATATATATATATATATATATATACACATACATATATATATATATATATATATATATATATATATATATATATATATATATATAAACATATATATATATATATATATATATATATATATATATATATATATATATATATATATATTCAAATCAATCCAATTAACTTTTCGCCTATACATGGTAAACTATGACGTAGATATTAAATAGTGCAATAGATGAAGGTATTAAATTCCTATATTTTAGTTCTGCAGTTTGTTTTACTAATTAAAAGGTATTTGTACGCCAAGTATGGTAACCACATATTTGGTCTATTACACAATTACAATGCCCTGCATCTTTACGTGAAGAGGTTAATTTAAAAGTAGAGTGATATAAAGGGTTGGGGCATTATAATACCGTTAACGCTTTCTGTTAATTAATAGTCCTCGTGGCTAGACTGAATTGGTTAACGTGCTTGTCTTCCGATATACCAAATAATTAGATACGATTCCTTGTCTTAAGACGCAAAACCGATACGTACGTAATAAGATAGCCAGATATTGCAAAGCTGCGTTACCTTTTTGTATTTTTTTTGTCAACAGTACTGTACCGTAATCTCTTCGCATTTTGAGTATTGTGTAGAAAGTAAAGTTGTGTAGATTTAGTATGTAAATAAAGCTCAATCATTTGTAGATTTATTTGTTAAGTCTGTTTTATACTTGTACAAGGATATGCAAATAATTGTGCTGCACCACTGATATTAAATATTCTCTCTTGGCATAACTAATACTGCCAAATTGTTTTTAATCCTTTAGGCAAAGGACTTTATTTATATTTAGATTTACAATGGTATTACGAGTTTCATCACTATTAAAATCGTAATTAATTTTAACCAGTTTGGTCAATGTATTTTAATCACAAATAATAAGTGAGATTTTTTTATTAAATTCCCTCAATGGGGGGGTTTTAGGAGTTTTAAGTGTTTATTAAAGTGCAAAATAAAACGGGTTATATAAAATTATGATTAGTTCAAAAAAATCCACTTTTTGTTTTCAAATATCTACAGATAAAGAAAAATAATTGCGGTCATATCGCATCATCATTATTAACAACCAGTGATGTACGTTAGTTTCAATAGACTGAGAGACAATATGGCTGCAGTGCTGCTTTATTCGTTGGTTTCAATAATTATTATTCGATGGCAGTTTCATCAAAAGCCAATATGTATAGCACAGAGATCTTATAATCGGGGTCCTACCGCTATTAGTGAATGACTCTAAGTTACCTGTAATTTACACGTCATGATGTGAAATTCAGTCTTTAAATTTAAGACTGGTCATTCTGCGACAGAACCCAGCATATGTCAGAGAAATATGAGCAATAGTAAAACTAACGTGCGTCACTGCTTGTTCTTTAAATTTAAGTCCGATCATTCGGCAGCAGAAGTCACACGAAGCAAAGGTCAAAGAGTAGCGCCCGATGATGTCCCTGATTGTACGCACGACGAGTGGCAGTTACACGTTAAGGGATCAACTCAGATCTTGGCTACAAGTTGATTTTTATATCGACAAATTGAAATCAAGAACTGATGAAAATCCCAGACTTTCAATGCTGGTTTTGGCTACTCAACTCGACTGCTCTCACAATACAGTAAAGAAACATTTATACAAAGAGGCGAAATCTACTAATATTGTTTTTGGATAATCCGTAAACCCGGTAAGCGTTCAACTAGATAACCCACCTTATCACTGAAGAGATCTGTGTATGTGAATAACGCCTGTGAGTCCAGTGGTTAGGTCAAAAAGAATTGGGCGAACGGCCAATAAACGAAGTCCATTACAAAAAACGAGTGTGCTTTAGACCACACGACTGAAGTAAAACTTCAAATTCACAAAATATGAACTTTAAAATGAATTTACAATTTTATTCACTTTAAACGTAGAAGATTTAATGTATTGAACAAAATAAATAATAATTTATAAAATTGATCAAAATGAAATGAAATTACAAAATAATCAAAAAATCACCGTTCGCAGAACGCTAGCAAACTCGCATATATATATATATATATATATATGTATATATATATATATATAATTTCTTTTTCATGCACTGGCTATGAGATAAAGAGAGAAAGAAAATGTGCGCGCGCACTGCTCTCTCTTGCTCCTACAGTGTGATACAGACAATAGGCTTGCACTGTGTCTTGGATATACGAAACATAACTGGCTATGAGAGAAAGAGAGAAATAAAAGTTGTGCTCGCACCTGTCTCTCTTGTCCCTACAGTAATATACGAAAGGTAGCTCTCTCTCTTTCTGTCTTCACTAACTTATATCTCCCTCTCAACTTCCGTTCGCTTCGTCCGATCACACTTTTCGTAACGCTCTCATTATGCATTCACCATATTATTCCCCAAGTCAAGCGTGCGTGAAGAAGTTTTACTTCAAAAAGATAATATTATATGTTTTGTGGGATCTTTGTAAAATTATAAATTTGATAATATATCTTTACAACTATTACCGCAAAAATGTATTGTAGCTGGTTTGGAACTTTTCGTACTTAAATTCCAGGGAAACGTCTACAAAACCACTAAGTTTTCTTTCTTTTTGATAATTCTCGCCCGCACACTGCAAATCTAATTTTAAACGAAAAAAATGAAAGATTTATTAACCAACGATCGAAGGGATTTGTTGATTTTCTTTAAAGTATTGTTTCATTTCAATTTTTCAGGTTATATTTCCCCACTCATCCAAACGATAAGAGCATCTGACTTCATAATCCACCCCTTTTTCATTAAGTAAGTTAAAAACCATTATTTCTATTCACAGACTGTAATAAGAGGAATCTACTCATGAGAACCTGTTGAAATTATCCATATATGTAACTTAACCAAAATAATTTGTGCACAATTAAACGATGGAAGTTAACATTTATTTCAGGCGTTTAAATAACAAATAATAACTCAATTTTATTTTCAAATGTGAATTCTGTGCTATCCTCGTTAAGGCCCTGTGCGAAAAGAAAATTTTCCCCTTCGGTTTACATATATAAGGACAAGTTGTTATTGACATATCCATCTGAAGTATCTACTTATTATTTTTTATCTTATATTCATAAGTCTAAAACTCTAGATAAATTGTGGCTGTTACAGGCACGATGGATGAACATACGGATGGTAATAATCTGGTTATTTTAAAGGTTGCTCATTTCACTATGCAACCCTAAAATAATAGCAGGTATATTTAAAACAATTCATAATTTCATAATTAATTATTGACAATTCAAGTTATCGGTTGCTACAAACACGTCAGGTCGAAACGTCTTTCATACCTTTATATAAAAAGCGCCAACTACTCACAACACTAGCAAACGTTCAAGTAATCATTAATCTGATTCTTGCTCCTCGTAACTTAGGAAGTTCTCCGCTTACCAACATCCACAGCAATAATGTCATATTTTAGCAATAATTAATCTTCAAAGAGTGGCTTGAGAATAGGGCTAACTATTCCAGTGAAGCTAAAATTTTGATATCAATTCAATAGTATAGCATATAAATTGAGATTCTGTTATTACAATTATATAAGTAGTATAAAATTATAATAATTGGCGAGATTTGTATTCATTAAAAACAGCTTTGCCTAGGCGAGAAAAAATTAAATTCTTAAATTAATTTCAATTGTCTTTTCAATTTTTTACCTGTTTTGTTAATTTTATGGCTGCCGTAGCCATTATATATTTAATTATAGAATTGTACATAATTGTAGTAGGATTGTAGATTGGTATTATTCTGATTTTAGATCGTCACATGACTACGACATCGGCATTATCCGTACTCAGATCGGTATAGAGTATAAAGAAAACGTTGGTCCAGTGTGCCTACCTTTCGGGTTTACATCGAACAATTTCAATGGATATTTTGTCAACACAGTAGGTAAGTTTCATGTATATGTGCATATTTTGATAAGATATGTCAGATAAAGAAAAACTAATCTTTCGAAAAGAAGGAATATAATAAATATAAAATTTGTTTACATTTTCTATCAAGGTAGAAAATTCCGAGTGAACGCAAACTTTGGGTATCACTTTAAATAATCTTGTGTTGCTTTACAGAATGGTTTATTCTAAATAAAGCCTGTTCCCTTATTCTCAATATAAACTATATTCAATATTTTTCATTTTGATAAATATTTTTCTCCATCTTATTGGAATATATGTTTACTTCTTAACCCTTTGTAACTGCAACGTAAGATTATTTTAAATAAATTTGTTGTATAAAGTAATAACATAAAAGTTATTATCTTAATCAGTGTAACAGTTCTTAAGATTACAGGGTACACACAGACATGCATATATAATAACACGTATATTTATACTGCGTGTTGGGTTCTTACATCAAAATGACTGAAACTTTCAGGCTGGGGATCAGCCGTTCCCATTTTGGACGGGACGGATCTTGGATCGATCTTGGGCGTCCTCCGCAAAGTGGACCTCGACGTCATCGATGAAGACACTTGTCGCAAATCTTGGAACAACGTCACACAGAGACAGATATGCACCCAAACACGTGAGAAAGAGACATGTCAGGTAACATGCTACATTCAGTAAGATCCTAAAACCATTTATTCCAATATCTTATGGGAATAAAGAAAGTAAATATGGGGAATAAAAAGAATGGCATATATTTGAGGTAATTTTGAGAGATAATGTAATGCGAAAATCAGTAAAAACCGTTAATTAAAAGAATGAATTAGTTAAAAGAATGAATGAGTTAAAATATGAAATATGAATGTAAATAAAGCAAACGTTATTTGTTGGAAGAAAGTTGATGTTTTTGCATCAGAACTACTCGCACAGAATAAAAGAGATGAAATATATTACTCTCATAATTATCCCATATATAAATGTTAAACTAAAAAAAATGACTGACTAATGTTTATAACTGGTAAAATGTTTTTACACGTGTAAAAACATTTTACAATCGTTGCCTTTTCCGATATATATGTATATATATATATATATATATATATATATATATATATATATATATATATATATATATATATATATATACTATTTCCTTTTATTTACACGTCTATCCATGACCTTAGTACAATATATGATGCTTATGCTTGCACAAGTAAATCTCGAGGATTTCAGAAAGTTTTATCGTCGGCATTTCCCATTCGACTAAAGAAATAAAAAAATCCATAGAAAAAACTTCTCAATGTTGCTGATCCACTTCACAAGACGCTGCCACGGTCGTTATAACCCTCACTTGCTTCCCTTGGAAATTTCGTGCCTGCTATTCAATGTGACAAACTGTTACCGCTGTCGCTCCGAACTAAAGAATCCGCCAATCGTAGTTAGCCTCGGTTGAATCCCGGGATTATTGTTCTTTGTTAGTTGGCTGTGGCACTCATGTAGTTAAAGTTTTCTCTTGATTTAAGTTTTGTTGTTTAAGTCTGTCCTTTAGTCAGAAGATATGGTTCACCGTGCTCCTAAAGACTTGATCTTAAAGCTTCATCATCAATTGGAATTATTTATTTTATCAGTTTGCACCATACAAAAAGAAATTTTACATAAAGACATATAATGCATCCGTCATTTCGTTTTAATATATCTGTCAATATGTCAATGGTCAAACAAACCGTTCGAGATAGAAAAATTAGAATATAAACTGAGGATTTTTCATTTATTTTAAGTCAAAAATGTGTAACGTAGTTTTGTGTTTATTCTCCAGGTTTACCTGGAGAACAATAACTATACCTTTACACACAATAATACGCCTTTTTTCGACAGTTAATTTCAATTATTTTGACATAACCGATTTCCGGGATCGATATTCCGGATACTTTCGGAAGCAATTCTTTGCAATGGTCATACTACTTCCAAGCACAATAGGCGTTGCTAATTTTTTGAATGCTTCGAAGAAAAAATACACTAAATTTCTGTGTGTAAATTAAATTTCTTTGTAGATGATTTGTCCTCGGGAAGTATAAAACTGGTTGCAAAGTAACACAATCCTCTTCAATATCCCATTTCAAATTCCACTTTTATTCTTCTTTTTCATAGAATCCAGGATATATTATTGATCTCTTCATTCCATTGACCTGGGATACCATGCATCAACTAACAAAAGTGAACAAGTTTTGTAGAATTTAACCAATTTGTTTTCAGTGTTTCCTTTTCTAAATGAACCGTCCATTTGCATTATTTATATCGTCTTTGGTATTTTATCATCAGTTCGTATACCAAACGTGCAAATAACTTACTTGGCTAAGTATGACTGATTATGTATTCAGTAATATCACTTACGACTTTTATTTGAAGATAGCAGCCCGTCGCTAATATTCTTCCTCAAGTTGTTTCTTACCAAAGAAAAAAGTATTTGCCGTACTTCCATCCACGTCCAACTACATTCGAACTAAACTAGAAATTATTAAAAGTAACTGAAAGGAAACCGTTAGGCTGAAGCAGTCAGATGAATATAACATTTCCGCCGAGGAGCAAATATAAACTATTTACATGAAGCGTGTCGTATAAGCTGATTTTATGCAAAACGCAGAAGCTAATTATATTAGTATATTGTGTCGCAGAACCAATTAAAAAACACTCGTTGTTATGTCCATAGAGCAAGATTCAGGATGGCACCATGAGCTTAACTGGATTTCGTCGCCAACAGTAAATTTTCTTTATTTTGGAAATTAATTTGACACAACTCACTTAAGAGAAAAATTAAATAATTCATATAAAATAAACAATCACATTTTTACCAAAATGCCTATGTGTTGCATCAAAATTTTACATCGTGCTTACTGGCATTATATTTCAGTTCCTGTTTTCAAATAACGCTAGCAAAATAAGAGAATCTTTCTGTCACAATCATCTTACTGCTAAAATTATTTAGATTGTAAGTATGAACAATGTATATAAATAAGAAATAGTATCATAGAGACGATTGGCATTAAAAGTATTCTTTTTGGTAAAATGTCAAGTATAAAAGACATTTTTTTAGTTTTTTTATTATAGTCGTGTTAATATTTAATATGCGTTCATTGTAGAGCTCACACATATAAAAATTACAAATTTTCTGATTCAAAATATTAATAAAAAATTCCCAGAAAAATGTTGTTCCTGCAAGCAAAAATTGCTAACTGGCTTCTTGGGATGAGGGAAGAATGTCCATGCAGGAGGTTATTCTTATAAATAAAGTATACCAACATTTAGGATTCGTTGCAAGTATACAAATCTTGGAAAACACGTTTCAGGTACCAAATTAGTATTTATATTAAGTAAGAGAATATCGAAATCGTGAACTTATTACTTAAATAATAATGATGCTAATAAAAATGTTACTTCAGAAAGAAAATGTGGAATAAAAACCTTACTTTAGAAATAAATGGCCTTCGTTTGCTTTAATATAGCCGTCATTTGGAAAACACGATCAGGTACCAAATCAGTATTTATATTAAGTGAGAGAATATGAACATCGTGAACTCATTTCTTAAATAATAATGATACTAATAAAAATATTACTTTAGAAACAAAATGTGCCTATACAGAAATAATCTCATTCCACTTGCATCACAATGCCTTGTTAGTATTGTTTCCAGTAAACATCATATACAGATTCGTAATAATTAAATGATTTTATTAAAATAATGGATATTCCGGAGACCTTCAATTATACACACTGGCTAACTTTTTTACCGTTTCGGGTTCATGTACGTAATATCATAGATAATTATAGTTTAGTTGCATAAGTCGTACATTTTATTATAATTTGTTGCCGTTTCTTTATCAACTTTTGTATTTTCGGCATTTATAAAAAAGAACATTTATTATTCGTACAAACGAAAATAAAACAGAGCCTAAGTTGAATAACATAAAATATATTTGTTTCCCTATTACGGGTACCTAGCAAAATATCACCATCATCACAGTTTTTCTCGAATTTCGATATTACGGTATAAGGTTTGTTTTTCCAACAGCTGGTTCGAAATTAATCTAATGACTGTTGGTGGCAATAAATAACTAAGAGAAATCATAAATATTTAATAATCACAATGATCAAAGTCACTTTAACTCCCAATGCACACCGTGCGAACTCGAAAACTAATAATAAAGTGAAATTTCGTGAGCGACAAACAAAGCGGCTTGATCCGAACGCTGCAGTCGGCGAAGTTTAACTGACTATTGAGTACGCAGTAATAATACTATTCTGTGATTGAGGTATGAGCTAGGTTTGCCATCTGCGGTGACAAATGATGTCCAAACTAGTAAGTGTTGAGGAGAAACAAAAAAAAATAATTTTGAAGATTGTGCACATTATACCATTATAAATTGTTTTATTACATTTCATAATAAATCATTAGGTAGTGGTCGGTCAAAGATTCTATTTTAAGAACTATTTTAATAACTTTTTGATGTTGATTTTATTTTTTAAACGTATAATGGAGAACAGCCCCGAGAAAGGATTAAAATTCTACAAATGTATGTTGTTAATTTTTTCGATAATTTCTCGAAACTACCGAACTTACGACAAAAATATTTTTTGAATAAAAATTGTAGATCGCAAAATTTGCCATTCATTTCTATGATATTCATATATAGAAAAATTAACAACTGTCCAAAAATTTCATCACGTTTTTGTCGAAAAATTAATAGTTTTTAAAAATAGCGTATTTTTGTATATTAAATAAGTCATATATTTAAAAAAAAATTGCATTTTCATTGTCAAAGAAATATCTACGCAAATGGAAAAAAATAACAAAATTCATTATGAAAGTTGTTGATTATTAAATTCTTATTCGGCTGGCCTCTTTTTACAAGTATGTGCTTCATGTATAGAACACGATAAACATTTCTGATGAGAATTCGTTTGATGAGAACTACTTTTTAATAATTTTAGAAGGTATCGACCACATCAGTCTATTTTATACCTGATCCAATACGCATTTTTCTTGTTTTTTATTTCTTCATTGGTATAAGGGAGCATTTCTAGTTTTATTTAATTTATATTTTAAGAAATAAATATTGTTTTTGTCCGTCGAAATGAGCGTTGTTTCATTGTTTTAAACTTACGTTATTTTATACTAAATAAACAAACGAAAATGCACTATCAGAAATATTTATTTAGTAAGTAAGCAGATAAAGATTTTATAAGGCCGACGATATTAAAAATACATGAATTCAGTTCGATTTAGGAAGTCCACTCCTCTGGGTAGACCTAACTACGACCATAGTCTACAGCTTGGGTATAGTCAGCATAGAAACTTCTTGTACCACCACCAGGCCAGGTTACAACACCAGGATCACCGAGTACCTGAATTGGATCAAATCCGAGACCTCGGATGCTGTTTACTGTAACCAATTGAAGTGAAATTGTTTTTTATATATTAATAAAGTTATGGAGCCATCATAATGTTTTACTTTTCTCCGATTCTCGATAAGAGTTTATGTATTTACAAAGAGTGATTGCTTTTCAAATCATCCAAGAAAAATACACGATTATTATTTTTATATTTATTTATTTTTATTTAGACGAGCATTATTGCCAAAATGGCCAGGATTTGTGTGTATGGTGAGGAGATGCGAGTATTATCGCCATTGGTCACTTTCTTCATCACTGGTTGATTGGAGCGCGTATGCATTATGCTATTGTGGATACTTTTATTGTCTTGAACAGATCTGTCCAACGTGTGTTCGGCCTCAGGACCGTTTGCCTTGCACTCGGCCTAGTCGTTCGAAGCAGCTCTCCTTTTTAGAAACGTAGCCAAAGAAGTTTAGTACATAATGACTCAAAGGCGCCAACGTTTGTTTGCTGCACCTATTGAGCAAGAATGTTCATAAAGGTTAATGGCTAGATTGGCTATCGGTTGTTTACATATAATGGCAATTAATTAGTATCATTGCTGGGTGCGTCATCAATCTAATCTTATAACCCATCTGGTGTAATTCTTAAATAATGCTTTAGTTTTAATAGACTTTGTACAATATGTGAATTTTATAAGCAGAATAAAATATGGTAGGTATGTATATTAGCTGTGGATGATGCGGTAGAAGTATAAGTGTGTTTAGATAGTCAAAAATGTCACTTTGTGGTGTCTGATAGAAAAAAATGAAATAAAATGCAAGTAAAATGAAAAATCCACCCAAAAGAGCAAATAATTTTTTTGTATTTAAAATTTTAATAAAATAATTTGAAGATTTAAGATACCATAGTCTATATTCTAGTGCGAGCTGTTCTGATCTTCGTCAAATCATTTAAAATTGAAATGGCTTTTTGAAACACTGTAAGAGAGTCTTTTATGACATTTTTTATTTAGAAAATAATAGTTTTTGTTTACTGCTTCAAGTATTGTCTAAAATTCCAAGCAGAATTATTAAGTGATAAAAATTAATCAATATTATTAGACTTTTACGCCCGGTAAATAAACCGAGCCTTAGTTGAATAATTTCGAACAACGAGTTATAAGACGTTCTACACATAATTTTAGTACGGTATAAAAGGTGGTTACGATCGCCGAAAATTAACTTTCGCCGAAATTTTTTTCTAATAAATTAAACTGTGTATTTTACTGTGTTTATCCATAGTTGGATCGGAGTTCCACTGAAAAATATGCAAGACAATAAAAAAGCTGTCTATTAAGAAATACGACATATTGCACAAAAGATTTTATTGCGTGGTGAGGCAGATAAAAAGATCAACATGCCATTTATTCGGATGAGATTAGTGATAGAGTTGAGAGTGATAGAGTTAATAATTCAAAACACAACCTTAAAATCACTATTGCTAATACGCCTCGATTAAAAATACAAATATGCGTAAAAATACATAAAAGAGTATTGACAAATACTCTTTTATGTATTCCAATCCTCTGAAACTAAATACAATTATCATCACGATAGGAGTGGCAGTAGACGTGAATTTGTAACTTTTAATGCCTGCTACTCGTAACGTAAACACTCAATTAAATTCAACTCGCGTTACAAAGAGCTGAGATGCAATTTATAAATCACGGTGTTAATAAAACATAACAATAATAATTTCATATTAACAAATATTGTATACAGTTGTTTTGAAATTTTGATTGAATTATAAAAGTTTTAACTAAGAATGCTTAAAATTTTAAATAATATTATTTTGGCAATTTTACTTTTTAAATTTAATATTGTTACTAATACTTTTTTTAATTTGATTATCGCAATATAAATTTTAATGCCACATATTTTTTTTATATATTCTCCCAAAGTATTAGGTTTAGAGAATTTGTACTAGTTCTGACTCTCAATTCATTAATGTTTCCCGTTTTATAATTAGTACAATTTCAATTATATAAATCATTTTGACTTTTTGAGATGATAACGGAGAATGTTTATGATTTTTACACTATATTATGAAATGAAAAAACAAACTTTGTATGGTTTAATTTATATTGGCGATATTTATATTTATTCTTCAATATTCAAACTAATATTTTTTGTAAAAACGTTTTAAAACTGTGAAATAGGTTAAAAAAAGACTTTTGGTGAAAAAATAATGTTTATAACAAACAATTAATCGAAACTTCTAAATAGGAAAAGTGAAAATTTTTTTATTCATTCAATTGAAAAAGTTATTATGAATTTAGTTTCCATACAACAAAATAAGAAAATTATAATATGCAATATATAATTTAACCGCAATATTTAACCAGATACTAAAAATATTTAATAAACTCCCTTATAATGAATGCTAAATAACTGGCCAGTGACGTCATAAGCCGTTTTTCAGTTATATGTTTGAAATAAAAGAATTAAATTACCGTTTACATAGAGCAGTTAAATTCGTGTTTAATAAAATAATACCATATTAAAACAATTTATTACATATTGTAATAATTGGAAAAAAAGGATGTGGGTCCAGGATACGCGATGGAGGCAAAACTTCAGCGCGTTCTTTGCCAAATTACAATACACAAACATCGGGTAGTCGGGCTTATAGTGATTAGGAAACTTGAATTTCATGACCTTTTTAAAATTTAAGATGGAAGCATCGGTTATTTGCAATACATCGCCACAACATTCGTTTTTGACTTATTTTAGGGCGTTGCTTTCGAATTTGACAATGTTTATGAGATTCAAGATAGCGGTATCTTTCATTCGCTTTGATTACACAAGTATTACTATATATAACCACTATTTTAGTTTTCGAATAATTTTAGTGTTTTGAATTTGAATTATTGTTTGCAGTAAATCGCTACTATATTCGTTTTCGGCTAATTTTACGGTGTGGAATTCCAACTTTACAATATTTTTAAAATTCACCATAGCGGTACCCATGATTTTCCATAAACAGCCACTGTATTCCTTTTCATTAATTTTAGGGAAACGAATATAACAATTTCCTATTACCAATGTCACAATATTTGTGGGGTTCAAGATGGCGGCATCTGTCATTCGGAATAATTCACCACACTATTTGTTTTCGACTAATTTCAGTGCGTTGAATTTAAATTCACTGTTTTTGAAATACAAGGTAGCGTTATCTGTCGTTCGCAATAAATCGCCACTATATTCGTTTTTTATTAATTTTTTGGTGTTACAACATTTTTGAGTTGGAACATAGCGGTACCTGTCATTTACAATAAAGCGCCACAATTGTATAGTGCTATATTTTCTCAATTTTATACTGCTGAATTTTAATTTAACAATACTTTTTTTATTTTCAAGGTGGCGGCATTTGTCATTTGTGATAAATCACCACTATATCGGTTTTGACTACTTTTGGGGTGCTGAATTCGAATTTTGCAGTATTTCTTGAGATGTTGCTACCAAATGTTTGTGGGGAACTTTTGTGGGGAATTTCATTTTGACCAGTATATAAAATATTGGTCTAGATGAAATTCCTCACAAAGAAATAAAGAACTACAATAAAAAAAAAGGAATTACATTATTATTATGAACGGTTAGTCACAAGAGCCACTGCTCCATTGCAAGGGAAAATTATTTGACTGCCATGATAATTTGCTTATTAATTATTACTTTAATATGTCTGAATTATGATTTTCTGATAATTTTATCTATATTTTTCTTCATATAAGAGTATATTATGATGTGTATTCTCAATGTTTACATTTTTGGCCATGCCTTCCAATTAAAGAAGAAAATTAAGTAAAAATTTTATTGAATTGCTTCCTTTGTAATGAATAATCATAAAATTCTATTAAATGCTTTCGCGTGTTTGTGATATACTACATATAAAAAATCTGAAAGAACTTACTTTCAAGTTAAAAGGGTTTGGCTTGGTTTGGTGGAACACTTCAAGTGTACATGTTACATAAAAATACAATTGCATCTTCGAACCAAAATAATCGGGACTCACAAATTTCATGAGATATAATTCCACTTCTTTCCTCGTTTAAAATATTTTTAAATTGTAAATCGTTTTTATTTAAACACTTATATGCTATTATTAACCCAGCTACGATAAAATCTGTTACGGTTAACTCTGTTACGATCAAATTTGCTGCAATTAACCCGGATATGTTTAAATCAGTGTGTCTTGAGGAGTACTTTTTTGCCGCACATTTCATTTATTGTAATCATATGTACTGTAGTATTGCCCAAACACTCGTACTGTTGATATGTTTAAAAAAAAAGAGTCATATGTCTGCTTTGACACTTTAATAACATTTCATAAAATAAATGCGATGAAATTAGTTCAACATTATTACTACATACATTAATACAACAGAGGAATAGAAAAAAAATGAATTTTCTAAATACGATAGGGATCGACCGATGGCTCTGAAGTAAACGGAATGCATTTGTTTACATTGCTTATTGGATCTCTACTCTAACTGAATCTTTGACTCGAGAAATGACTCTGTCACTAAAAGTTAGTAAGCACATCGTGTATTTCTTCTAAGACATTTGCTGTACACTTTTGATGAAACAAACATTAAAGACGGTTCGCACTTAACACTGCATGACTTGCAGTGTAAATGAAATTTCAGCCACACAGTTAAGACAATACTGAGACTTTTCTGGTTCTTATACATAGTTACAATGTAGTTGTGTTAAACGAATATAGGTTCTGTTGCTAATGTCAAACTTAGTCTTAACAGGCTCTCAAGCTATGGTTGAATTTATCAATCAACTTTCTAACCTTTTTATTGTCAACAGGATATTATTTAATATCCTCTTGAAAATTGATCTTTGTCGGTGTAAAACATCAAACTAGCCGCAAACTGCATACACATCACAATTATTGCTTGATGACAAAACTCCATAGAGCCAAACTAAAGTTTTTAAAAATGTAACTAAAACATATACCAAGTCCAAACCAGTTACTTGCAAGGTATCATCCGGAAAATATGGCCAAGTAATAAAGAACTATGGACAGATGTTAAGAAAATTCTCTTCTTATGCTAACTTATAAATGACGTAGATTATTTATTGAATCAGGCAGAATTTTCACTAAAGATGGAGCCCGTCCTTGGCTACATATCGAGAATACGTCGCCAACCACAGATTGAAAAAATCTTTCAGCATTACTTAGAGTTTTAGATGCGACATGTGAATCTTATGTGATCATCGATGTACGTAAAAGTTCAGTGCAAAGCGAATACAAAGGATCTTGCTTTCTTATGTCTATTTAAATTACTTTTTCATTTCTCGTGGTAAAGAATTCAACGCTATTTTGAAGAGGTCATTACTGATGATGAAACATTCCTTTATCGCTGTGAATTAAAATCCAAGCGGGTTTATGTAGTGAAATAAAAAGGACGCTTAAGGGATTGCAGATGTCGGAATCTACTGACAACTAACGGCTATATTAATGGAATATATTAGAAGGAAAAAGGTGCTATACTACTGTTGGACACCAGAGGAGATAATTAAAAATAAAGGCGGCTATTATAAAATAATAGAATATAAAACGGCGAAATGGTTAATTAGTTCCACATAATGAAGCATCCGTTACAAAACTGTTTTTGCAATGGCAGCATATGAGACATATGCCCATGGCCCATCGAAATTACGATTCATCTATACACTTTAGATTTGTTCCATGAATATATTGCATATAACCAGATTTAAATTATTTCATAGTATGTACAAGAGTAGTGATAAGGTTTTGTGCACGTTTTATTGCATGAATGTAAATATACTTTGAACGCTATTGCCACAATATAAGAGATAAAAATACTGAATCATAAGAATAAAACAGCCGAATTGTGAAATAATAATTTTAAAAAAAATTAAAATTATCATGTCGTATGAGTAGATGTATATTTTGAGTGGTCTTTAGAAAATAGTTGACAATGATTGAAAAGGCATACATTTCAAGGCAGAGATCGAAACAACTGAAGATATTTAGAAACGTGCGACCACTGACGGTATGTCGAGACTGTTTTTATGACTTATTATGGTTTTATTTTTCCTTTTTTATACACTTTATATTTTATTTTGCAATTTTTATTACAATCTACGCAAAAAATATTGTTTAAAAACTTGATCTTATGATTGGCTAGAAGCGATTGCTCGTATGGTAAAAGTCCGCCATAAGTACTGTAAATTAAAGTTGTTAAATAAATAAATATTTTTATATTACCCAAAATCATCGATGAACATCGATATTTTCAGCTCGTTAATAATCGCTTATCAATGTTCAAATGGAGATGTCAACATCGATGATTTTTCATTACGCTAAGCGAATTAAATTTTAAATTAGTAAAAATTATTACTGATCATTAGGTTAGTAAAATTATACGACTACTAATTTCAAAATCGAATACTCTCTCTCATGAGAGATCATTTAATGATGGATATCATTCATAATCGTCCACCAGTTCAATGAACTGCAGACGACATGGAAAGCGCATTAACATTAATAAATCGAATCGACACGCCATCACGAACTAAAATACGAATACAATAATTTCCCAAATAATTTGTTTAGAAACATTAAGGCATTTTTGTAGAAAGTTTTATAAAAAGTGAAAATATATTGTCAGTCTAAATTCATATCAATTTGATAATTTTAACCTGCATATACAAGTGTTTATACCTAATTTTTCCAGTATCGTATTTTAGTAGCTTTTTTGAATTCACACTACCGATTCAAACTACTGAATCGGAATTTACGTTTGACATATCTGGAGTGTTTTCTTTTATATTGTGTTCATATCTGAATAAATTTACACCCATGAGGGCAACATTTGATGTACTGATCATAATGGCACTCACTCGTGGAGTTTTCAAACATAATATATTTGGAATAATGTTTATAACATTTTACAGAAAGTAAGATCTTTGATTAATTTTTCTATTTTTTCAACCTTAATTATTAAAACTTAATTTTTTCGTACAGGAAAATTTTAACGTTGTTGCTTAAATAGTGCATAAAACTTTTATAGAAAGTGTCTTTTTGCCATGAATTCAAACACCATTTTTATATTTAACTGAAACATAATATTAACTTTTTACGAAACTTTCTAAAGAACATTCGTCAAAGTTTTAGATTTTTTGTCACCTAATTTGTTATTTAAAAAATTTACAAATCTATTTTTAATCTCATATGTTTTAGTAAGAGATTTAAACTTAGTCTAGTTGCACTAATAGTATTAAAATTTTCTTTTAATTATTCAAGGAAAAATATAACATCACAATGTTTTTAATTTAAACAGATACCTACTTTTTCTTTCGGCATAGTTAAGGCAGAATTAAAACTTATAGTCGACTATCGGCAGGAGTGATTTTCACCTTGAAAATCTTGCCCAATTCTGCAAAATCCTGCTAAATTTTAATCTATAATTGCATTATTCTTGAAAAGTGCACCTTTAATACAGTATTAATTACAAACAGCGCAAATCAAGGGGATTACAGCAATACTATTTAAAATTGGGAGGCATAATATAAAGGTTAAAGTATTTTTAAAAAGTTTCGCGTACTAATGATGAAATTACATTTCTTGTAGTTAATTTCAACATTAAAGTTGGATAGATTAGGTGAACGAGATAGAAAGATAAGTTGAAAAGATTAGAGTAACTGTAAGTGAACTGGTATAGATTTGTAGATTAATTTGCCTCAGCTGACTGTAACACTTAAAATCATAAGTCGTTCTCATGGGCAAGTTATGTTACATACTTAAAAAACGCACTCAAGAATATTCATTTAATGTTTTTCTTTAATGATTTTGAAAACCATTACTATTCATAAATACATTAATTGTTGTTTGTAATCGCAGAAAAATATAACATTATTATAGCACAATAACTTTGTTAATTTATTAAACAGTTTCGTTTCAATTGGTCGGGCGATTTGCTCGCAACAACGGCTTACAGTAGACGGCGTCCGAGGTCTCAGCTTCGATCCAGTTCAGAAACTCGGTTATCCTGGTGTTAAATCCCAACCTGGTGCCGGTGCGGTCAGTGTTTAAATTGAATATACCCACATTGTAGAGCGCTTTCGTTATTGGTTCTGTCCAGAGGAGTGGACTTCCGGAGTCCTGCTGCAATTAAAAAATTGAATCGTAAAATTTGTGTATTCTCCACATTTTTACTTCATTAAAACTTTATATCTTTACTTACTAAATAGATATTCGTGATAAAATATATTTTATCTATTTTTTCTTATTAAATCACGTAAGTTTAATACAATTAAATAATCTTTATTTCACCATATATTATTGCTTAGAATACAGATTTTATCGAAATAAGTAAATACTTAAAATAAAAATAAATATATATATATATATATAAATATATGAATAAATAAAACCGGAGAAATTAGTAGTTGAATTAGTGGTATAACCTTGTTCTAACTTTCATATACCCTTGCTTCTGTATTAATATATTACCGAAAATGACTTCCAATTAATTTTATTACATACACCTGAACATTTGCATTGGACAACCTCATATAATAACAACAATTTAATTTGTTACCCTCACTAAAATACTAGTAACTCTCTGAAATATAATAAAGCCTGCACCACTCCACTAAAATAAACTCGCTAACATAAGATATGGGAAAACCCACACAAACCCGGCTTCCGCTATTGTTTGAAACATATAAATGCTGTTGGATGTTCTTTAGAGTTAATCTATGCTAATAGCCTTCCTGAAGATATTGTAACACAACGAAACCTAGGTCGTGGTAAAGAACATAAATCGTTAAAATATTCAACGATTTTAAGATTAAAGTCGCTTGAAAATGAAAACTATTAAATTTCCGTTATTTTTTCAAAAGGCCGAAGAAGAAGACACGAAGAATCAAACAACAGATGACGAAATAAAAAAAAATGTTACACTAAAAATGTCAAAATAAGGATACTGGAGATCTTATGTAAAATAAGGCTTACTGGAGATATCACTTCAAAAAACAGTTGCCTCATATTCCAGCCCATTCCCATTGAAGAGTAGTAGGTAGCCCTTCATCGCATATATTTTAATAATTACCTATGTTAACATGATGTTGAGTAAATTCATTGTCGAGTAATTCCGTGCATTTTATATGTGCTATCTAGAATAACCTTAATCAAAACTATTTTACTAGGAAATATTTGAATATTCATATAGATACAATACAAAATATCGACGTTATATCTATGCGCTTTAACAAAAGTTGCCGCTTACACATTAGGGCGTTTCTACACTGGACGGCTATGACACCATCATAGTAGCCGAAAAAGAATAATGTATGAAAATATACGACAAGTCGTTCAAGATTTTTGGAAGAATGTTTATCTTGTGTATTGGCTTCTTTTGTTCCTGAAAACAACAGCAAACCTTCACCGTACTACTGTGCAGAAAAAATTTCGCCGTGCCATCTTGCGGAAAAAATTTCACCGTACCGTCTTGTGGAAAAACTTCCAACAGTGAAGTTGACCGAAAAAGACATGTGGAAAATATTTCACCAACCAATCCAGTGCCATAACGTTTTTTTTTTAGTTTCTGTCTTCAATTTCTGTTGTCCGGGGTAATATTTGGGGTCAATTATATCACTTAAGTTTAAATAGCCAGCGCCATGGAATCTTGCTCATCACGAGGCTTACTCCCTTTGATGGAGCAACGAACCCGACACCGGGTCTTCGATTTCCTACCGCTCATTGAGCAAGGCCGGAGTGATGACCGTAATCGCGTAGCTAAAATACCATAGACAATGACGGGCAGCAGCGTCACTGATGCGAGAAGCTACGCATTTCAATAGCTAACTCGCCTACCCAGTATAGGATTATGAGCTTTACCATAAATTATATGTGCCCTGGGGGGGTGCCTATACCCAGCAGTGGACTGAGACAGGTTGATGATGATAATAATGATGATGATGAAGATCACATCTTTAAGAGCAGACAGGAGTACGTAAAAACCTACAGGTATTGATGTGCTCCGCTGTGGAGTAAATCTTAACCTGTATGCCACAATTGACAAATGGGTTAGAATTATCCTGAGATCCAACAAGGACTGGCTGCCACCAGTAGACTCTTCTTCACAATCAACTGCGATTTCTTCAATAACCCCGAATTGACTTAAACCACCAAAACTGCAGCAAACCACCAAACACACTCCAAATATATAGCCACTGAAGACTATAATCGGAGAGGGGCAACAGTGATGATTTCGCCAGATTCTTTGAATAGCACGCACCAAGAAAGCAAGAAAGCATGAGTGGGATTTGTGAAATCCCGTAGCAGATCGCTGTGAAGTGGATCGACAACTTTGAAAACTGTGCTATTCACTCAGATAAGCCATTATTGATCATAAGAGAAATTCCATTGGCGAAACTTTGTGAAATCCTCAAAAATAAGAGGTAGAAGAAGACGCTATTAAGAATAAGCATAAATTATTTTATTTAGGTATATGGACAGACATAAAAAATACCTCCATGATAACGAGAACTGTGATGACGGTAATATGATTTTTCATGTGTAGTCTGATTTGACTCGTCATTAATTTTTTTTTAAACATAACGGATGAAGATGGGTTTAGTACGATAGTCAGTTATTTCATCTGTTTTACTTCGCTCCACCTCGGTAAAAAAAATTATGGCTTTTACATAGTATAGAAGTAAATATATCTTTGATGAAAAGTTGTGGTTGTGTCATGGGGAACATCCATCTTGGTTTTTTTTTAGTTAGAATAGGCTTAGCTTAACTTTTCATTGTTTAAGTATTTAATGCAAGCGAAATGGATTTATGTAAATATCAAGCGAGATAACGAACTAATCAAAACTGTCGAGGATAAAAATTAAAACATATTATAGTTTAAGCGTTGCTTTTATTTCTTTTTAGGAACCCACAAAACTGAATCTTTATACCATGACCTTCTGCAAATTATATTATTTCAACATAACTTTAACCTCCTACTTTTGAAGGTAATTATAAACGTACCTTATATCCTTTGCCCCCTCTTATTCCCGAATTTGATAAGATGGATTCTGAAGCGGTTTTCAAACTTAGGGGTTTATAAACCATAAATATGAGCAATTTGAATAAAATATCTGTAAGAATAAATTATCTTCTAGGAATTTAATAGCTTATAAACAATATGTTGAATACGTACGTTTAGTGAAGGAGTTTTCGAACAGAACGATGGCTTTGTGTGTAATTTTAAAAGGTAACCATGAGGAGGTACATATACATTTAGTAAATCATTTCTTTATATATTTCTATAACTTTTTTGTATATTTATAATTATATATTAAGTAAAACTGCTCTGTAGAATAATAAAATTTTTCAGTCGATTTTATGTGAGAAAATCGTAAGGAAGTCTTGGCTGCATATAGAAATTTTTTAAAATATATTTTCTAGTAATATTAGCAACGAGAATGTCGTCGAGCTATAGTTGTAAAAATGCCGTATATTACGAAATGGCACGGTATGAAGCCGGTATAATACTGTATAATAAATATTTTATACATTTTATTTTTCGAAGTATCATTTATTGAAATAAAGACAAAAACAAAAAAACCCAGAAAAATTTTCTATTAATTGTAAACACTTTTTTTTATAAAATCTAATGAAAACATGGCGTAGTTTTAATATTTCAACTAAAAAAATACAATACATTTGTATCAAAAGTGTCGTATGTACGTATATATTATCTTTGGTACGTACCTTTGGTATTACGGTATACGTACCGTATACCGTACCGTATACCGTTTGTCTAATACCAAAGGTACGTATACCCTACGTACCAAAGGTACGTACGGTATACGTACTTTTGGTATTAGACAGTATTTTTGCAATTATATTTGTGAATTTATTTACAGACTTTAACATATAACATTGATTCCTATGACGTATTTATTACTACGAGAGCAATACTTATATTATTATTGCTTACAGCCAAACTTACTGAACTATAAGTGGCAAAAAAATACATTTTTGCCTTTAGATGAGGAATAATTATCAGTAAAGACGTTTCATACAAAATATATTGTCACAAATGGTCTAGTAGGCTATTGTACTGAATGAAATGTTTATTATAATAAAACATCAAAGTGAAACGGTATAATACCGCCCTCGCATCTATAGTCGCCCTCGACTCTTGGTACCTATTTACAAACATTTAGCCAAGAGATTACAAATATTTAGCCAAGAGTTTTCGACGAATATCTTGCCTAAATATTTGTAAGTGTACAAAGAGTTGACCCATCTAGACACCTGGCTCCAATCGGCTTGTGTCATCCAGTTATCCTTCTGTTAATAGACGAAATTGTTATTGGCATAACTGTTAATATAACTTTTCATACATAAGTATGCATAAGCACACTAAAATTATTTGTATGTAAATCGCAAAATAAATGTTCAGAAAATTTTAAAGTACCTCAGAAAATTTTAAAGAATCAAAGATCTAGAACGACAGGAAATACACCGAAACAGAATAAGTAGTACATCTACAATATATAACATTGTTGAAATATTTGTTGCTGTTTTAACATAAGGTATATCTGCCATTTTTATGTACAAATTTAATAAAAAAAAACATGAGGATCGTTGCATATTTAAGAGCATAATGAGCGTTCACGCCTTGGTCTCGATGTTCATTGACTCATGACAACAAACCGACTCGAATCGATTTTACAAACAACTTAACAAAGATTAGAGGTATATAAGAACTGCACTATCCAACTCAACACGTGTAAACAGTGTGCGAGAACTATTCTAAAAAACTGAATAACCCAAACTAGAAGTTTCTAGCTATGACATTACGTGAGATCCAGGTGTTATTACGCCGGTCATTACCATACATTTGAATTTGAGAGTGTGAGAACTACCGATTAATCCAAAACATTTCAGTTGGAGGAAACTTCATTATGTATATATATATATATATATATATATATATATATATATATATATATATATATATATATATATATATATATATATAATTTTTTCAGGTAAAGAAATGTCGTAATTTGGTTATAAATGTCAATTAAAAAATGTACAATTTAGAGTATAATGGACTTTCAATTCACATCTCATCCATATGAATGAAATTTTGCATATCTGCCCTGCATTTCATACACTATCTATGCCAAACAAACAATAATGGTGGAATACCTATTGTTTCCTTTTTTGTTTCCATATTCCAGTAAATTTACTTCTTTTTATTATCTTCTGCATTGATCTACTGCTCAAATTTTCCCTAAAGGTTTACCGCTGCTTCTCACCTTCGCTCTTTATTTCCATAAGGTATGGTTTTATGGTCTTATTCAATAATAATTGCGAGAAGTATTCGAAATCTAAATGTTACCTGGCACTTTTCTTTCTTAAGGGTTTGAGTGCAAATCTGTCTATGAGTGACGTTGCTCCAAGATTTGCGACACGTGACTTCATCGATGACGTTCAGTTCCACTTTGCAGGGAATATCCAAAATCGATCCAATATCGATTACGTCCCAGGTCGGAATATCCGAACTCAAGCCTGAAAAGTTTAGTAACGCAGTATAAATAAAAGTGTTCAGCATCTACACGTGTTTGTATACACAGTAACCTCAAGAATTGTTATACTGATTCATAAAATAATTGTTATTAATATGTTTTGTATTCAGGAGCAATATAAAAAAATGGCCAAAATTGTGAATCTACCAATTTGCCAGTAGCAAAAAAATATCTACAGAACGCAATTAAATGAAATTATGTGATGTAGTATTATGTCTACTTTCTTTAAGTTCTTTACCATGACCTAGGTTTTGTTGTATTACAACATCTACATTGTATTACAGCAAAGACTGCTGATAGCCCACCTGTAGATGCTGTAATACAACGAAACCTAGGTCATTGTAAAGAACATAAAGAAAGTAGAAATATTACTACATCACGTAGTTTAATTTTATTGTGAATAATGAATTTCTACAAAATTAACGACAAATATATTCAATGTCTACAGAACGGTTAAAATTATCCACTTCAAATATGAACTAATCATAAAGCTTAAAAGGCCACATATTTTCTACTTAGATTCAAGTAAATTAAAACGTCACATATTTTGTATTTGGATTCAAGTAAAAAGTTTCCACCCGTCATCTTAGTAGATCAAAAAATATGAAAATAATTAAATAAAAGGCATATTTAGTGATTAATACTGGAAAAGAAAAGCAAATTTCCATAATTTTCTATCAAATATCCAAAATATTAACAGACTTTATTTGGAATAAACAAGTCTATAAAGCGACACTTCCGTTATTTAAAGTAATACCTAATGTTTGCGTTCACTCAGGATTTTCTACCCAGGTAACAAATGTAACCTACTTGTTATTTTATTTTTCTGCTGTTTTTTGAAGGATTCTTTTGCCCCTACCAACATATCTTATTAAAATTTGCACTTACACATGAAACTTACCTACAGAGCTGACAATAGATCCATTAGAATTTTTCGATGTAAACCCAAACACACCGGTCCAACGTACACCGGTCCAACGTACGGGTACGGATGATGCCAATATCATAATCATGTGATGAACTAAAATAAGGAAAGTATCGTTTACGCGATAATTATTACATTAGCAACTTGCAGAAAGTTTTAAATGAATACAAAGCCGTCCAAACACCGTAATTTTCTTACTATCTTTTTCAAATATCATAAATTTCACAAATAAAATATTTTAATACTTTATGTGTTTTAAAACTGAATTTAAAGCAAAATTTTAGTTTCTCAGGATCAGCTGTCATATTATCACTGTGGACTTAGGTGAGAGCAGAAATTTCCAAGTTACAATAAGAAGAGCGCAATTAAGAATTGGGTATTTGACTAAATTTTTTTTATTTCATTAATCATAATATCAAGGTACAAGGTGATGTATAGTGAAAAATTTTCTTAATAATCTTAAAAATTGACCGAGTTATAAAAGTTTAAATTTAACCTTTAGAGAAGGACGGCAATACTGTGTTGTGAGGTCATTTTTAATAGTGCACATTATATTATACGAGAGGAAAAGAGAAAGGGATATACCCAACTCTATCCGTATCTTTAAATTTAGAAGGCTACAACTGGCTTATTTTTCAATCAATTTTTTAATTTTTTTCAAGACTGGTTTTTGGTTAACTTATGTTTCACAATATTGTAAGAAAAATATCAAAATTTAGAATGAGTCAACACTATTATTTACACATCTACTAGTGACGGGAGTTGTTAGTGATTTTTATGTGAAGGGATTAGGAAAATTTGGACTGATGTATTTATGGCAGCTGATAAATTAAGATGAACATAATCAGAAAAAAATAATTCTGTCATCGAATGATAGTTTGGTTTCAAACTGTTCTAGTTTTAAAACGTCTTAATGAGAGGAGAATACTTCAAAACTTTGTCATATCCATCCACTGGTCTGTAATAGTTGCAAATTGTATGCATTTTTATACATATGAAAGTATGCTGCAGATGAATATATCAAAAACTATGTAGTAAAACAGTGAGATTCCTAAGCGCCTACCCAGCGTGGCTATTATGATCATTACTTATATTAGTATGCGCATAGGAGAGATCTATATCCAGCAGTGGGCAGAGAGATCCTGTAGATGATGATTTTCACTTTTGAGCTATACATCCGTAATATTAAACTGCAAAATGAGACGTGGTGAACCCCTAATCTGACTTTTTAAACCTTATCTTAGAAAAATCTGAAAAAATTGAGGCTATTATGTAGAAATTATTTCGGTTAATTTACAAACGTTGAAAATTTTAATAAATTCTCAAGAATTGAACTATTGTGTTCTATAAATAGAAAATATGGTTTGTTAACTTACTTAATGAAAAAGGGATGGACTATGAAGGCGGATACTCTATCGTTTGCACGAATGGTGAAATGTAGGCTGTAAAATTGAAATGGAATAATATGTTAAAATTATTTTTATTTATATGTTAAAACTATTTCTTATTGATAACGTTTTAATTAAGAAACATTTTTGCAAAGTGCAGGCAGGCATTATCTGTTGAAATAAAAATTAGCCATGTTGTAGACGTTTCCAACGGAGTTCGAGTCAGAAAAAGTTTAAGGTGACTACAGTACATTTTTGGAGTAATATTTATATTACTAGGAATTATTTCCAAGGGTGTTATTTCATTAATATCCCACCAAACACAAAACATAATTTTTTATGGTGGGGTTCATTTTCTGGTAGCGGTTTGCCTAATTTCTTCTGACCCAACTACAAGGTTTATGGGTATTATTCATATACAAAAATCCACTTCTCATCTTCATTGAAAGGGTGTGTCCACCAATTATTCAACTAGTGCAACCACTAGGCTAAAAAGAGAAAAGCAGTGAATATATATCTGCAGGAAGGTTGGTCTTGATCCAACGCGTGGCTTATCCAAACACTATATTTAGAGGTCTTTGTCTAATTCATATAAATGTTGTTTCACTGCCGTATGAAAGTATTCAAATTAAGTAACCAACGTGTGGATTAGAAGTCTGAGATAGATGTTTTAATTCGACAATATAAAAAAACAACCACCATGGTCTTGCAGTGACATCAGAGACAATATCTGGATACAACATGTGTGTGACTTTTTCTGCAGAATGATCAAATTGAAAATCAAATAACAAGCAGTTACGCACGTAGTTTTATGTTGTCAATATTTTCCCAATATCAACTCTGAAATAGAGTACTCGACTGAAGTCGATATCTTTATAAAAACGTTTTAAAACTGTGGAATATCTTTAAAAAAAGACTTGTAATGAATAAAATAATGGATATAACAAACTATTAAAACTTGTTTGTTATATCCATTATTTTGAAACTTCTAAATAGGAAAAGTCTACATTTTTTTATTCATTAAATTGAAAAAGTTATTATGAATTTAGTTTCCACACAAAAAAAATAAGAAAATTATAATATGCAATATATGACTTAAACGCAATATTTAACGAGATACTAAAAATATTTAATAAACTCCCTTATAATGAATGCTAAATAACTGGCCAGTGACGTCATAATCCTGTCGTGTTTTGTATGGGGCGTTTTCGCGCGTATCGTAGTTCGTCAGTTTTTAAGTCGTTATAACTTTGTAATGAAAAGTCCTAGGTAAGATATATTTATTTTTTTTAATGTTATTACTTATTCTATTCAAGGAATAAAAAAAGTCAACCTAACCAACCTAAAACGTTACCCTATTGTCAAACTATAAATTACATTGAATAATGCAGCGAGCTCTTTACACATACTCATCCTTAGAGTGTTCTCTAAGTGCCTAATATATTCCACATATATATTTTTTAAAATTTGTATTATTTATAACATCTTACACTACGCGAAGTTGCCTACTTTGAACACATAAATATACCCAATATACTAGAAACCTTAACGTTTTTGTCAAACCCCTCACGTTTTTGTTATTAAATATTACAGTGTGCAAATTACGGGTCACTTAGAAGCGTCCACTAGTAGGAGTAAAACTGATAAGGGTAAGAACCCGATTACAGGACCACTATGTCGAATAATAAGATATCTCAATTTGGGAGAATCACCATCGAAAAATAATTACTGAAGCCTGGACGTTGTTTTACAATCTCTTAAAACTAATACAGTGTGAACACAATTACTCTTAGGCGTATAAATATATTTTAAAAATAAAAGTGATTTTTTAACAAATTAATTACAATTTTACGTATGTTTTATTTTACACGGTAGTGAACACCAAAAACACTATAGCCGTATAATCTAAGAAAAATACTAACAAAAACATTACTTTTCTTAACGAACAAAAAGGACCTAAACGGGTTAAAATTAATTACAACTCTATACATACTTTTAATGAAGACGAAGCTGGTGTTGCCCTTGTATAACAGAGAATAATTAAGATTCTTGGTCTAAAGAATTAAAAAGAGGTTGACGATATTACTTCTGCAGAGGCAGGATCTCTAGTAACATGATGTCCTGCTGTACTGCTGGAATATATGAGCTACCGATGTTTTCCTTTCCTGGTGTAAATCTGATAAAAAGCTAGCAGCGAGAATTGCATTTGAATCTGTATTTGCAGCTCGCAAATCCGACTATATTCAGCTTATTTTATTAATAAATGGTTAAGCATTAATAAATGGTTTCAAAGGACACGTTAACCTAAAAAGATACAAAGGTAGACTAGATTCAGCTTATTTCATTAATAAAAGGTTAAGCATTAATAAATGGTTTCACAGGACACGTTAACCTAAAAAGATACAAAGGTAGACTAGATTCAGCTTATTTCATTAATAAAAGGTTAAGCATTAATAAATGGTTTCACAGAATACGTTACTTTCATGTAGAGTATATTTTTTTGTACGGAATTTTGTTATAATTTCATAAGCCAGATGAGAATAGCAGAATATTTTTTAATGCTAAGGCACGATATAAGAAGTTTGCAAGATGATTTTTATTGGGAAGTTTCACTGTTGTAAATATCAATATAAATAAGTTATATTATATACAGTCGACCGCGCACAATGCTTCTTGCTCGAATGAATACTCGCAGCTGATACTAGCACGAACACATACACACACATATATAACCGTATATAATAGAAAGAGACAGAAAGAAAGAGGGCAAGGTTGCCTGGAAGGCGCATAACGCTTGTCACATACGTGACGATTCTGCCAATTCGCTCTACAGTAAGCCGCATAAAAGAATTTTGTTCCAAAAATGTCAAGTAATAAATAAAAGCACAGTGCTTTATGTAGAGATAGTTTTAAAAGATACTCTTCCACGAATAAAGACAATTATGTTTACATTGAATATATTAATGATAAACAGAAATTTCATGCATTCTTTGTTATTGTTTGCCATTGCGCTGCTGTAAAATAGGCGCACTCGTTGTCGTATCGTAGAAATGCAATGCGAGAACGAAGATTGTGAATGGATGTAGAATTTGTGTTAATTTTTTTCTTATAACAAATTAATTAAAGGCTGAAGGGCGTTTTTTCTTATACTATTTTGTTGTCAAAATCCAACATAGTTTTTTCGATAATTCAGACGGTTTAATCCAATACGGTTAAAATTGGAAAGTTGTATGTTTGGCCAGTATAATGAATTTAAAAAAATATGAAGGAGAATCGTACTGTTTGCACGTTGATCTCAAACTTTCTAATACTAAATGTCAATTGGTTTCGATGGTCTTCTCAGTTAAGTCTTTTAAATAGTTACATGATTTATTTGTCATTTTGCGACAATCTTGGAATCATTGGATTCGCCATTCTCAAAGCGTACTATAATTTTCGTGTTTGTTTCTTTTGTTTATGTTTGTAGCTTATCTTAATAATTGTGTTTAATAACTGACTTAACTGATTATTTAAGCTGCATACACTAATATGTTAAGTCAAATATGAGTTTGTTTTTAGTGTAAACATAGTGAACACGCGATTGATGATATCTTCACCTTATTTATGATGATTGTGTCTTTGTCAATGAACCTCTTACCTCATGACTGAGGTGGTTTATAAAGAATTCAAAACTTTTTCGTGTTAAACGTTAAAATAAAATTGTAGCAAAATAAATAGAAAACGGAGAACTGATGAAGACCTTAAAGAGGATTTCGGTTAAAGAAAAAAAACTTGAAGCCAATACCATGGGAATACCGGTTCAATCATCATCCCCGAAAATGACTATCTTACAAGAAATCCAGACTTCACCCGTCACGATAATCCTTATCGATGACGTGTCCAATGTGAATCACTTGTAATGGGAAAGTAACGATTATTTCTAGAATTTACCTCACTGTACAAGTCACACTTCAAGGTTTCAGCTGCTACATATCCCATGAGACACGCCAAAAGCACAATTCGAGAGTCCCACACTGCAATGAACACAATGTAATTTAAGGAATTTCTCTAAGTTAGAAACGATAAAATTTACTTAAATATTGGTATATTATTTAACAACATTCATGTTTTGAAGAAACCTCTTAAAATAATTTTGGTCAATATATACTCATTTAGTACTCGTTTATATAATAATTACTTAAGCTACAGACAACACTAGAAACAAAAGCGCATACTTGAAAATAGGATAAAGATATTATTCAGGTACACGTATTAAAAAAATAAAATGACAATAGATCGAATTATTCACTGAAATTTAATTTCTAAAGAAATAAAAAATTATTTTAGGATCAGTGGTACTTGGTTTAGGTGTTAGGTATTTCTACATATTAATACGTAACTTACGCACACACCTATTCACTAGTGCAGCGCGAAATATGTTGACGCAATTCGGAATAAAGGTATATTTCTTTTTATCATTTTATTTCAGCATGCAAGTAATCACGCTTATGTCTTGGCTGCAAAAGTAAAGATGCAAGCTTTTATACTCATTTTCTAAAGGTAATGAACTTGAATATATTTAATATAAGGATTACAAACCCTCTTCTAAGGGTATGGAGTTTGTAATATGGGACATTTTCAATATTGCAATAAGTTTTAGTAGAGAAAATTGTAGTAATCTCAAAAAAATTGTCGATATTTTATTCGTAACATATTTTCATGTTGATTTATAGAGCGTTGAGTTAATTACAAGGCTAAGATCTTTGAAGGCTCACCCCATTGCGGGGACGCTCATCGAGAGGGGCTAGACATATGTTTTGGTTAGCTGTAAGAGATAGTCTTTGTAAAAATAAATCCGCCATATGTATTAAATTAATTGTATATACTAAAGTACGTAAATAAATATATACACGTTCTTCGAAGGTCACTGAATTTCACGACGCGCTAACTTGACAAAGTACAGAACATGTTATACCGTACACTTACAATACCAGGATCAGTTCTGGCAGGGGAGAGGGGGGTTGAAATTAAAACTTTTCGCTTAGTGATCAGGTTTGGCTATGGCCGCGATTACTACTGATTAACATCAATCACAAATATGAGTACGCCGTACTCGATGGCGTTTCGCGTTTTGTTTTGAGATTCAAGTAATATAATATTAAATCAAAATTATTTGATTGAACTATTTTTATTCTCTAATTAAATCAACTCTACATGTAATCTATAAAATCCCATTACAATAAAAATAACACTCTTCGTGATTAATATTACAAAATATAAATAACATTGAGTTCGGAAAAAACGAGTGTGCTTTAGACCACACGACTGAAGTAAAACTTCAAATTCACAAAATATGAACTTTAAAATGAAATTACAATTTTATTCACTTTAAATGTAGAATATTTAATGTATTGAAAAAAATAATAATTTATAAAATTGTTCAAGAACGAAATGAAATTACAAAATAATAAAAAAATCACCGTTCGCGTAACGCTAGCGACGCAAACTCGCATATATATATATATATATATATATATATATATATATATATATATATATATATATATATATATGAGAGGAAGAGAGAAAGAAAATGTGCGCGCGCACTGCTCTCTATTGCTCCTACAGTGTGATACAGGTAATAGGCTTGCACTGTGTCTTAGATATACAAAACGTAACTCTCTCTCTCTTTCTGTCTTCACTAACTTAAATCTCCCTCTCAACTTCCGTTCGCCTCGCGCCATCACACTTTTCGTAACACTCTCGTCAGGCATTCACCAGCTTACACTCCAAGTCAAGCGTGCGTAAAGAAGTTTTACTTCAAAAATTACAATAATTCCACTTCAAAGGCCTTTGAAGGTGCCTGAGAAGTGCAAATGAAATGCGTATAGCCATAAGAAATACGCGAACAGCTAAGTCGTCCAGTCCCTTAAATTGTTATAAAAAGTTGTGCACGGCAAATGAATCAATTTTCCAGAAAATCTATGTCAATTGTTGGAAAAAGCAATGCGGCATATAAGAATTTCATTTTCTTCATATTAGAATATCTAGATATTTTCAAAATAGTTTGCCTGAGATGGGCGTAGCTTATATCCGATCAAAGCCATTTTTGAATGTGTTCCGTGATATTTTTCTAATTCTGTTAATATGTGTTTTGTAACAGATAAAATGTAAACTAAATAGATATATAAGGTTAACTTGCGTAAGAAATTCACATCTGTCAACAGCGCTTAATTAAGGGGTGTATTAAAATATTTTGCCTATGGTAATATCACCCCTTCCTGTATAATCGTTGTAGTCTATGACAAATTGTAACAAAACTTTGGGTCGGTCACCGGATTTCCTCTCTTTTAGTACTTTCTCGTGGACTACAAGTTTTGTACTGGCTACTTGTCCGGATTCCTCGTCAAGAAATATCTCAACAATAATTCAACTAAAAGTATTTATATATTTCCATTTGTATGCTTCATCACGTGCGTGTGTTTGTCATAAGGACATTAATATTTGAAGTAATTTATAAAATAAGATAGAGATTTATTATTGTTTCGCTTGAAGTAAATCAAACAATGTAGTATAAAGTTAAAGTTGTTCTTTTATCCACAATTAAATGAAACTACGTGATGTAGTATTATTTCTACTCTCTTTAAGTTCTTTACCACGACCTAGGATGACTTGATAATAGCCCACCTGAAGATGTTGTAATACAACGAAACCTAGGTCGTGGTAAAGAACTTAAAGAAAGTAGAAATAATACTACATCACGTAGTTTCATTTAATTGTGAATAATGAATTTCTACAAAATTAACGCCAAATATATTCAATTGTTCTTTTATCTTTAAAACGTATTGTCGTTGAATAGTGAATAGGTATTGACATAAATAGATTAAAGCTACATTAATCGACAGCCCCCTAACTTTTAAAACCTGGAATAAGAAACATTTGAAAAAAATCGGGTAATTTAATATTTCATTCAACTAGGTTTAATAAATTAAAAAGATATAAATTTGCTAATTATTATTCTTACGCCAGTGAAATATATCTATTCTTTTCAATAAAGTTACATAGTGAAAATTAATATTAATATTTGTTTTGTATTCATGGAAATATTATTTACTCTTTAATATATATATATATATATATATATATATATATATATATATATATATATATATATATATATAATATATATATATATATATTTATATATATATGTGTGTGTGTGTGTGTTTGTGTGTTTACCCTTTTTTAAATGTTTCTATGTGAGCATGAAATCCTCATAGAGTGAGTTTACACGTTCTTAATACATTTATTTATTTTTACCTCATATTTGCATTATTATTGAGGTTATGTAACTGAATTGAGGTATTTCAATACTAGATTCTCCCGAAATTAGTTCTGACATAATTATTCACTTTACTCTCGATTTATTATGATAAGTTCGTTAACTAATGATAAAAAAAGAAAATTCAAAATGTCTCCATTATAATAATGAATATGTTCAAAATATTCAGTAAAAAATTTCATGGGTCCCGAAATGTAAACAATTTTAAATTGCGACATTTGGCATTCTTTATATTGCAATCGAATTAAGTAAAAAATATGTTTTTAAAATTACATTAACAAAATATACGAGTTACACATGGCATTGGTTGTGGGACAAAATTCACTAATTATAACTACGTGCTACCAATACAACGTCGAAATAAAAACAATGGAAATAAATACAATCAATTGTAAAAATTAAATTTTAAAAACAACCGTTGTACCGTTAAGTATAGTTTTAACTGCAGATTTATAATACTAGAAAACAAATGCTCATAATGACTGATATACTTTGTTTTCTTTTCGTCGTTACCATTAAAAGATCGCATATGTACAACATGTTTGCTTAACTCGAAACTGTCACATCGCTTCAATTTGCCGTTTGGCCAAGACGCCATATCGACAAGCTGCATTCTGGACATCGTTTAATTTGATGTTTTATTTGTAATTTCTAAATTTACCTAATTTATTTGTTCAAGAATTATCTTCTAAAATAGTATCATATATATATATATATATATATATATATATATATATATATATATATATATATATATATATATAAATATATAAAAGTATCGCCTACAAATATGATAGCATTTAACTCACATAATCGCCAGGTTAAGTGCCTGATAGGTGAGTGACATATGATATTAGTTGTTTCATTTTACAATTTTCTCCCTATTAATTAGATAATTGCCAACCTGAAGATGATGTAATACAACAAAACCTAGCTCGTGGTAAGGAACTTAAAGAAAGTAGAAATAATACTACATCACGTAGTTTCATTTAATTTTGAAATATGTGTTATTATTCTTTAAGAATTTCCAGTTTCAAACATTGTCTTATTGTTAATAAATTTACAAGTCGCAAACGCATTTCGGGTTTATTTTTTATTGTAATAAAGTGACCAATATTTGTAAATCGTTAATCGTTTAAAGATACTCTGAAGATGATGTAATACAATGAAATCTAGGCCGTGGTAAGGAACTTAAAGAAAGTAGAAATAACACAACATCATGTAGTTTCTTTTAATTCTGAAATATGTGTTATTATTCTTTAAGAATTTCCAGTTTCAAATATTATCTAATTGTTAATAAATTCACAAGTCGCAAACACATTTCGGGTTTATATTTTATTGTAGCAAATTGGTCAATACTTGTAAATTGTTAATCGTTTAAAGATACTCTGGGGTGTGATGTGAATTTTTACCATAAATTTTTTTTTTAATTTTACAATTTCTCTTGCAATTTGATATAATGTAGGAATACTCTCCTTTTTTTTAGCTTAGTAATTTATATAATATAAGGAATGATCGATATAAAAATAAGTATTTTCATGGGCGGAAAACTACCTGTTATAATTAAAGAATGAATCAGAAAATTGTACAAATATCTTACGTAAGAACTTTGTGCCGATTTATATTAGTTTTTTTTGTTTTGTTAAAGATTCAAGATAAATATAAAGCGGATTTGAATTTGAAAAGTGTGTATTGTACTGAGTTGACTAAAAAGTATTGAGCGTCTTTTCAAAAATTATCTAGAAAATTTGGAAACGTTCTAGAAGCACCCATGATCGAAGTATAATATAGGGCGAGGATCGCTTTGACTTATTCAGTAGTAACTAAGATACTTAGCACGCATAAAATATGAACGACATTAAGATCCAATTGAAATACTGTCTACTCTACGAATACCAATCTGGTCACTTTGTTGCCATAACTACGCGCAACATATACCAAAGTATAGCTCCTGAAACAATATCTGAAGCTTGTACAAAACAATAGTTTCCAGCGGCGATTATACCTTAAGTAATCAATCACGCTCTGCTCAACTGGTGGAATCGGATTGTTACAGGATTGTTAATTGAAGAAGATAGTCGATTAACGAGACGTTGGCTGGCAACTAAGCTCGGCTGCTCCCACGGAAATATATATTTACACCGCTTGGGAAAAAGCTTGAAATACGAAACATGAACTTAGCCCGGACTGGTCGTAGCCGTATTCCGACCCTCATATAGCCAAACAGACCCGCCTTAAAGTTTTAGATTCTGGTTGGACACAGATCCACCATGTTCGTTTAGAATGCTAGAATAGCTTTGAACTTTGATAATGAAGACCACCTAGTAATCTAAATGGAATGAACTTTTACGTCATGGAGCTGAAAACACTTATTTTTATCGAAAAACACTGTTTCTATGTCTATAAAAATAGTATTTTTTTATAATTGAAAGATAAGACGAATATGACAAATGTTTAAAATATTTAACATGTTCACATAACATATTGTTATATATATATATATATATATATATATATATATATATATATGTATATATATATATATATATATATATATATATATATTCTACATTTCCTATGTTTTCAAAATTTCAAATATTTTTTTTCATATTTAATAGAAATTTATATGTCAAATAACTTTATAAGTGCAGAAAATTTAACAACTACATTATATTTCATTACAATGAATAAAAATAGTTAAACAATATGACAGTCCAATATAGAAAAAACCGAATCCGTTCATAGATATTTTTACCAAATGCTGATATAATACGTATTTCGATATAAAATTAATATAATGTTTTCACAATATTTATAATATAAGAGCAATTAAATACACATCTGCGCTGAGCATGAATCTTTATACAAATTCGACAAACAATACTCGAATTCTATAAGACATAGGCGTAAATGTACTTCTATTTGAACTTTTAAATGTCATCTGAAAGTGAAATATATTAAATGGGTTATAGTAAAATATATAACAAACACATACCATGGAAATTAATAACTTTCTAAATGATTTTATTACACGGGTAACATAAAATACGATCTTAAAACCTAAAATTAAAAATCTAACAATATATTTTTATTTAAATGATAAAATTTCAAGCACAAATGAAATTTTATCTTACCACAGTAAATGATTAACTATTTAATATTTAGTATTAATACTCACTTTACATCAATTTAAAATAAACAAAATACAAATAAAATACACGATAACACGATAAAAAAATAAAAACATACTCATAAAGCAAATCTAAAACTGGATGTAAATTTAATTTCCCATAATATCGTAAACTATTTTTTAACAAATATTTTAATTAAAGTAATTAAAAACGTAACTGTATAAATCTCTTGCAAATAGAAATGAAGTATTGAGGTATTTTAAGTAAAGTAATTAAAAATGTAACTGTATAAATCTCTTCCAAATATAGAGCGGGTAGATCGGTTTCAAACACAACTGATCGGTTTGCGCACTACAGATTATGAATACTTATTCACTAATTGTCATTAAATCGCGTTGATTACAGCAAATAAGTTAAATATTGATAGCGGTTACAGAATGTGATTAATTTGTTAAACATCTGCCTGTCCGATTGTTAGCTGTTTTTTTTTTAATTGCGTTCGAAAAAGAGACAAAAGATGTTTTAGAACAGAGACAGAAATGGAATAGTCACTGACAGACGAAACTCGTAATCGGTTACTCGTTATTTTTATGCGCAACGCAGACGACTGTGTATAATCGGTGTGTCAATAATCGGAGGAAAATAAAACATGATATATAACTCCTGGCCTTGGAGATTTGATTGGCCAATTGATAATTACAATATCGATAAATGTTTATTTACCTATAAAAATTTATATTTAAATATAGCGCACTCGACGTTATGTGTCGCAATAAAACTAATGTACTTGTCTATACTGTATAACGGAGTCCACATAACTTCTTCACAATGAATCTACAATTACTAAAATTTAATTTATGTTAAAAGTTTTACAATAAAACTAATATTTTCTATAATTATATTTTAGTATGGAAAAGCGAAAATAACAAGAATCGGTTGCACCATTTTATAGAATAAAGAATACAATCAATACAGCAGTTGTTGGCAATACAATAATCTCTATCTTATAGTTTGTTTAGTTTTTTTTTCTCTATTATAATTTTAAACTGCTTAGACAATGATACTAAATTACAGTACAGTAAGTACATAAGTGTACTTAGGAGAATATTTCTATGGATTTTGATGAGATCATTGTCTTAGCTGCGTCATAGCGATAGTTTTGCTTTGTAATGTTTTTCGATGATATGTAATTCAAAACAATAGTCCATTCATAGATAATAACTATGATTTCTAAGTACAATAACGATTATTAATACTACTATTCGTATAATTAAATTTCAGGCATGTTTTTGTAACAATAGGCTGGGAAAATGTCTTTATATGTACATTCTTTATCGACGATATGTTGTACATTGTATAGGCTTAAAACAGACTACCTTTTTTTATTTTACCCCACATTGAAGAGGATGAATGTTTTAGTTAGAAATTTATTTGTATTGCCTATTCACGTCGTAGTGAAAATTACAAAGGACAGTTTCACTATGAGATTATTCTGGGTGTATCTATGTTTATCATCTAAATGGTTTTAATGTAATTGTTATTAAAATACGTAGGAATGTTCACCTTGCAAAAATTAAACTAATCATTTGAAATATCGTTTTGTCGGTATTAAGGCTTCAATAATTTTGAAAATTTATTACATATGCATAATTATGAAGGTATTTTTTGTAAATAAATTTTTCGTTTCAAAGGTTATAATACACGTAAATATCCCAAATATGTAAAAATATTTCTCACCTGATCACCCGAACTTTTAAGTAAATTTACTCTCTGTATCTCTCCCCATATGCGTGCGTGCGTGCGTGTGCGTGTACGCGCTTGACTATTTTTTGACATTCTGTGTGGAAATTGTAAAAATTAAACATTAATTCGGTTATTTGGTCGTCCGTATATTTAATTTTGTGTATGTTGCAAAATTTAAAACGTGACTCGATAAAATATGTAATTCAAATATAAGTGACACGATTATTTTGAATTGTTTACTTGAGAGAAGAAACACAAACAAATATTTAACCCCTTCCACTCGGATGTCGAAAAGATCTAGTAACACAAATAAATTTAACACATTAACAATGACTTCATTCGTTTCACACGAACCAAAAAAAATTTGCACAAAAAGCACGGTCACTGGGCATTTCAATATTGATCTGAATATTAAACGCACTCGAAGCTACCTAAAGTCGATGATCGGATAGTTTCTAAATGACCTTTGCCTCGTTTTTAAAACTCTTGAGGCCATGGAGATTTGACTGACCAATTGAAACTGTGTTAAGGAGTGCATATAAATTGTTCAGAATGAATCTACACTTACTAAAAGTTAATTAATGTTAACTATTTTATAATAAAAATTATTATTTTCTACAATAACTTTTTTTGGACTCCTTAATAAAGTTTAGGCAATTTTTTTAACCTCAAACAGCTGACCTGAAATCAGGCAAAGCTCGGTGCTGTTTGAAGTAAAAAAAAAGGGAGGTCTAAGACACCCCATATTGTGTGTAGTAGTACTATTTAATATGTAATTTAAAATTTCTATAATTACCTAATTAAATGTAATGACCGATAATGTTTAATTTAAAATCAGAATAAACAATATTGGTAAAGAAAATTTTTCGCTCGAGTCTAGCCGTAGCCTTTAGTAATTTTTTAAACTACATTCATGAACAAAGAGCATAAGGACTTCGACCAATGCACAACGAAAACGACCAACTTATATATGTGGTCAATTGGCGGCCGCCAAATGCCGACTTTTGCGGGGAGAAGATTGGTGATCGACTTTTAATCGACTAACACATACGTGAAGAGGTATGCGCTAGAGATTAAATGCCTCCTGTCTTTGTCAGCACGTGTTCAATTACATAGTTCTATCTTTTTCACCGTTTGTGTATTTTTACTCTTAATATTTGGTACGGCGAGAGTTGATCATAGTTATTTCGATTTTTGTGTAGGACCGATTTTTATGGGACGTGTGCTTAATTTTTCTATTTATTATTCGGTCATCTTGGTTGCGCGTAATGATAATAAGCAACCGATTGTACACATATTTCGATACTCTCTTGCTCTAAAACGTTGCGTCTCTACTTCGGTCAAAATATTTCAAAAAGCTGGCAAGGACAGGAAAGGGTTAAAAATTAATTATATTCGTGAACCGCTATCTATATTGGACTTATTTGTTTTTATCCCCGTGATTTAATGACAGTGGGTGTGTAGGTAATGAGATTTTTCAAATGCTTTAGAGCAAAGTGTGTTTGGTACCGTGGTACTCGCTAAATAACCCGCTTCCAATTTGAAGAGGTTTATGACAAATTAAAATATTCATTATAAAAAAAATAAATTAAAATTTTATTTGGAAAAGAATTATCAATCCACAAGTCATAATTTTGTTTCATTAGTGTGTTTTTGATTATTTTTATCACGTATTTTTTATTTGTATTATGCATATTTTTATAACTTTATTTGATATTAAGTGAATATTGGTGCTTAATTATTTCATAATGTGCGATAAAGGCAACTTCAATTTTCATCTTTTAAAGAAAAATATATAATTGCAATTTTTATTTTAAATTTGAAGTTCGTATTTTACACGAGATTTAAATTAAAATCATTCAGAACATTATTATTTTTTGTCAAATGTTGTAATATTTTTTTCTACAGCCTGTATTAATTTTCAGATAGCATTGTACAATTATAGTTTTAAAACAAATATAAACAAGATATATTTTTATTTAACTTCATCTTAAAAATTAATTCTGTGATACTTCACACCTACTTTTTATTATCGTGGAACTGGATATTGGCAATTTTTGTCGAATTTGTATAAAATATCATACACAGCGCAGAGGTGTATTTAATTGTTCTTATAATATAAATACTGTAAAAAATTGGATTAAAATTTAATTTAAATACATATTACATCAGTATATGTCATCGACACCAATAAACGGATCCGCTGCCATCTGTACTGGACGGAACATAGATGTTCTGTTGATTACCAGTGCACTAAGTGTTCGAGTACTTGTATCGTTATGTATATATGATTTATGTTCACGTAAATTATTGTTCTTTTAAATAATTATGCTCTATAACGTAAAAATTGCTTGATCTTGGTTGTTTGCCTTCTAACTCATACACTGATTCATCTTTGCAACGAACCCGCCATTCTCTATAACGAACGAGAAGACATTGTTTAGGCGGCAAAAGTTGTATATTATTTATCATTACAAAGTACATATTTATTACCAATAGAGTCACACAGACTCAGAAATTATTATTAAGAATGTTGATAATTCTAACAATGAACAGATACAGTTTTATTGCTATTATTATGTACACTGATCACTGCTGTTTTCTTTGCGCACATGTGTTTATTGGATTAAGTTGACCCTTTACATATTACAGCAGTCTTAAGCTGGATTTAAAATCCAGCTTAAGACTGATATGTTGGTGACAAGACCACAAATGGCTACATAAAAAATGTGTGTAGACCAGAAAATAACTTTAATACATGCGACTGAACAAGGAGAAAAATAAAGTGATATTGGGAGGCGTTTTGGGCTTGGTGCCTCAACTGTTTCTATCATTTGGAAGAGAAAGGAGAATATACTAAAAGCTGAAATGGAAGGAAGTTTCTTTAAGAAGTTTAGGAAAGCGAAATTCAGCGCCTTGGATCGTACAATATGTACTTTATTTACACACCGTAAAGCAAAACCTCTCTATAACAAAAGAAAATATTCGGTCCTTTAAGTTTCATTATAAAGAGTTTACACTGTATTTATTTGAGAGAATATATCAATTAAATAAAAGAATTAAAAGTTATTATCTGTTTTTTTTTTAATAATGGTACCAAAAAATATCTGGCTATTTCAGATTATTATGATCGGGGGCTTAGATTATTATGACATAGGTTTGGATTATTATGATGAACGATATTTTTGAATAACATATTAATTAATGTAAATAAGCTTTTTGCTTAATTTTTGTTGAGTGTTCAGGTTTCTTTTAAACCATATACAATATTTATGTAGCTATTCATGCCTTAAATAATGCTATAATTCAGATAACGTCAACTAAAATAAAATAATTGTTTTTTATTCCAATACATAATTATCATTAACATACATTTTATTTCCATGGGGTTACATGCTTAATTAAAAATAATAAACTGTTTAATTAGGACAATACGAGAGTAAAAAATAACGCCATTATTAAACATAAGTTTGCACAATACAAAATATTTTGTCGAAACAGTCAATTAAAACTTGTATAAGTATACAAAACCTTGTGTATAAACACATTTACAAATATTTGGGTTAAAATTATTTAAAACTTTAACAATGCCACAAATACAGATTTTAAATTAAGTGCCAAATTTTACATTTATGATATGAAACTATTATAAGCCTATTATTTTTATGATAAGGAGAACGTTCTTTCGATCATTTTCATTGTAATTGCTGCCTTTGTGTGGATTTTCGTAACTTTTAAAATTAACACGTTACAACACTAAACCAAAGAATATTGGTTATTACTGCGCAAAGAAGCGACACTCACCTCTCCCCGCCAATTTAACGTCGCCCGCAAATAACGGGTACGATCAAGGGTACGCGTTCCTAGGTTGCCGCTTGCTGCGTGCGCGTGTGTATTGATTCAATTTTGCGATGTTTTGTTGAGTTTAACTTGACTAATTCAGTGTTAATTGATAACTATTTATAATAATTCAATTTAACGATCAATTATTGCGCTCTGTACGAGTGCTTAGAAAACAATAAAATCACTAAGGATAGGAGATTGTTGCATCTCCCTTTCTTTTGTTTATTGTAAATAATTTTTTTATCACCAACTTATTTGATTAGTACTTACAATTTTGTGTCTACAAACATGTCACTGAGCAGTTTTAAATGTCTTTAAAACTCTTTGTTTTGTTTGGGAAACGTATCTTTGTAGGCTTAATAAATTTGTTTATTAATATATCTTTCACATAAAGCAAATCTAATAAAGTCAAAAATACAACGAAGACAACCTTTCACATTTATAGATAAACAAAATTTATTTTTATGTATGATTTTATTTCGTTTATAAGACCCCCGACTAAACACCTTTTTCAAATTCTATCCTTATATTATTATTATCAAACCACTTTCATACAGTTAAATGTATAATGTAACATATTTATTTATATACATTTTTACATTTAGTTAATAATAAAGACGTGCGCCCCAGTACAAAATTACTGCGGCAGCGTGCTATCGAGACAGTCATTCGATCGACACTTTTGGTTAGAAAGAGAAACAGCTATGTTGCTGTCGTATAGCTTCAACTCGCTCGATCGGCGCGATTGCCCGCAGCGATCGAGACCGATATGTTATATTAGTAAATATTCTTTACCTACACGCTGAAGCAGCCCTACATTAATTTACGCACACACACATTCGGATACGGATAGGCGAGTCCGTATGCAATAGAGTAGGCAATTAAATCTGTTCGCTAATATGGAGTGTCGGGTGTGACTTAAACGATCATCTATTTGGACATTCAAAAGTGGATACTAATTACATTTTTAATGTGCGATATTATCATAAGTAATAATAATACCGCACATTAAAAATGAAATTAGTAGCCAATTTTGAATGCTAATGCCAATCTTATTTTCTTTGATCGTTTTAAATGAACAGTGAAAAGAAAAAGTATATTCGATCCATATTAAATTCAATTTTAAATTAAATGACAATAGATATCTTTACCGTTTCTGGTAATTTAATTAACTTTTTTAATTATTGATTTCTGAAATCTTTAAGCGAGGGACGTCAACATGATTCACAAGATAGTGTATCTTTTCTTCACCAAAGACTAATATTAAAACGTTTTGTAAGCATAAAACTGTTTATAATAATAAATATAAAGTTTTATAAGGATATGTATCAATAAAATAATGTAAAAATTGTTTTCCTGTATATACGAAAATTAAGAAAAAAAAAGGGTGCGTGTACTTATGTACGCGCGTGAGAAGTTATACTTCTTTGGCATCATTAAATAATACATACGGATAGATAACCTCAATTATATTGGAGCACTTGAAAAAGTCTATAAACACAATTTTTTCACTAATATTTACGAATAGTAAATATATTAATCAAAATATTGAATTTAAATCACTACTGAATATAATTTATCAGCACATATATAAATCGCACTTATATGAAACTAAAACACGTGTGTGAATGTAGACACTAGAAACATGTGGATAAATACTATGAATATGAAAACAGTGAACAGAGGCGACGATGGTGCCAATAGCTTTTGTTTCGAGATTGCAACCGCTGCAACTTCATACTGTAACTTTTGTGTGACGAATCTTAAAATTTCACTCTCATCATTTTTTCATAACGCGCCTAAAGAAGTATAACTTCAAAAATCATGTCTAAAAAGTATATAAAGTACAAATTGACCAAAGATAAAGAAGACATAGATTCATTAACAATATCCAAACTTTGGTCATTGATAATAATGGATGCGTGAAATTTGAAGACCAAACATTTTGTATGGGATGTATGGAAACGTTTCTATCTATACTTAATCCATATTTCGTACCTGAAATTGAAAAACGGAGCCTTTATAAGGTCAATTTATAAGTCTATGTCTGTCAATTCATCAATCACAGTCGATTTGACAGCGTTGATTTAACATGTTACATATTCATATATTTTTCACTAGCTACTTTTTTTTAAATCTATGGATGAAAGAATCAATTTTTGAATTTTTTGTCATGTGGATTTAAAAGGGCTTGTTATGAGGAATACAAAAATACTTTTCATAAGTTTAAATTTAGAATTTAAAAATATATTTTAAAAAATATCCAAAAATAGAGAAATTCCTCCTTACTAATTTCTGAAACTTATGAAAAATAAAAAGATTTTTAAAAGTCTACGCTAAGGTTGTAAAAAAATGGTAGCGATGATTCTAGATGTTATAATTTTTTAAATACGCACCATGTTTTTACGTCAATGAAAGAATAGTAAAAATATAAAAGAGAAAGAATAGAAAAGAATAGAATACCTACTCTGTGAAACATTAAAATTTCCATATAGGTTTGATAGAAATAATTTAGTTTAATAGAAATACTACTACCCTTAAATACTTAATGCTATGTAATGCTATGTAACCTTAAAGGCTTAAAAGCGTTCTATTTATGCTTGACAGCTTTTCAAATAAGGAACTGAATCCAACCCCACAAATTTTAATAATTTTTCATACCATAATATTCGTTTCCGTGATGATTATTCAAAGACTTCGTTATTTATCAACTTTATGTATCTGACTTCAACGCACTCTTGCGGATGTGCCAAATTCGATCATCTGTTAACGCTTTTAGAGTGTCGCTCCGACGGATGTATGACCTTTATAATCATAAAATGATATCTTTATATCAGGACTTCCCGAGAAGTGGGGCGCGCTTCCCCCGAGGGGGGGTTTGTAAAGAGGTCATAAGGGGATCCCAATGTATTCGAACATTCCAAAGAAAAATTCATTTGAATCCACCCATTAATTCATTCGGTTGTGTTCATGTCTCAATTTGCAGTGTTTCACCCGCGTTCCTGCCCCGTTCACTGGGTCCGTGCGCGTCTCTAGCGAGCCATATCAGATGCAGAAAATATTGCGTGCGCGACTATACCACTGTTCTTTTATTCAATTCACAAATATTCTACTATGAAAGATGACTTCTACCTCTTGACTTTGGAGAAGTTTTGGAACATTTCTTCCTTAATCCAAAATTCCCAACCTTGCTTTGCGAATAATTGTACCCGTTTCTTCGACTTACATATATGAGACTGGTTTTTCAGCATTGGTTCAAATCAAAACTAAATAGCGAAATCGTCTTGACGTCGATAACGACTTGACGATAGCTCTAGTAAAAACTGAACCTGAAATCTTCCAACTGATCCAGAACATGCAGGCACAAACATCGCAGTAATACAATTTTATTATTTAATTATTATTAGGGTGAAAACCAAAGTTCTAATTTATTTCATTACCCTTGTAATCAATATATATTACAAAAGTAACTGTACAATGTGCGTACTCTAAAACTCAGAACCGAGTCCCATTACGATCAAGGGAGTTATATGGTGTGGTAGCTCTCTATCCCCATCTATGAAGAAGGTTCCGGTTTTTACCTAAAGTGCGTGCATAAAGGCTGGAAATTTCGCTCTCTAGAAATTTATAAAACAGTCCAGAACATTGGAGAGTATTCGAGAGCTTTCCACAACATTCCAAAACATCTCCGGGATGTTCTGGAGAGTCCGGAAATACATTCTGGAATGTTATGGAATATTTAGGAATAGTTTGGGACATTCGGGAACATCTAAACTCCGGAAATCCATTCTGGAATGTTGTGGAATGTTTAGGAATAGTCTGGAACATTCGGGAACTTCTAAATCATTGTGGAACAATCCAGAACACTCCCGAATACTGTGGAATGTTCTGGAACATTGTGGAATATTGGAAGCCTTTTTGTATGGGTGGGGTTACCGATTGGTAGGAGTATGTAAAGCAAGATCCTTCGTGGGCTCGAACGTCAGTTTCTTATCAGTGAAGTGCAGTGAGTAAATAAAAATAAACAGTGAAGTGAGAGAAATCGAAGTGATACAGTGACTGAATATAAAACGAAAATAAATTGTGAAAAAAGTGTACTTAGTGTATTTCTTAATAAAACGATGGTTTCATTTGTAGTTTATACAATATTATCACATAAAGTTGACAAATAACGAAGTCTTTGAATTATCATTAAATTTATTGAAACTTCTCATTACGGAAACAAATATTGTGATTTGAAAAATTATTAAAATTTGTGGGGTCGGATTCAGTTCTTTATTTGAAAAGCTGTCAAGCATAAACAGAACTCTTTTAAGCCTTTAAGGTTATATAGCATTTAAGTATTTAATTTTTTTTTTTATTTAATAAGTATTTAAGGGTACATAGTATTTCTATTAAACTAAATTATTTCTATCAACCCTATATGGAAATTTTAATGTATCACAAAGTAGGTATGTTGCCATCCATTCTTTCATTGGCGTAAAATCATGGTGCGTATTTAAAAAATTATGATATCTAGAATCATTGCTACCATTTTCCTACCTCCTTTGCGTAGATTTTAAAAACCTTTCTATTTTTCTTTCTTTAAATGTATTTTTAAATTTGAAATTTAAACTTATGAAAAGTATTTTTGTATTCCCCATAACAAGCCCTTTTAAATCCCATGAACAAAAAATGAAATAAATTGATTCTTTCATTCTTACATTTAAAAAAAAAGTAGCTAGTGAAAAATATGTGAATTTGTAACATGTGTTACAATACTAAATCTCAAGTTTTTACGTCGCATTGTTTTTTTTGGAAATCAGCTGTGATTGATGAACAAAATGAAAAATGATGTAAAATAATCCAAGATGTAATGAGGATCTTAAACAAATACAATCAACTTATTCATTTATTCAAAACAGCAATAGACCGAATGATTTCTGATGACCATAAAGTTATAATTCGAGCCGACAAGAGACTACCTAGAGTACATGAACGTCGATTAAATGCGCCTCAGATAGACGAAGTCGCCAACGTAATTGTGAACAATGAAAACACAAGCCGTGACATAATTGTACAACGAAGAATAGAAGAACTCCAGCGCACTGCAGGAACACGCCATTCATATGTTACCCTCCAATACCCATTAACATTTCTGCATGGAGAGGACGACATAGTTTTAATGTGAAACAAATCCAAACGGAAACAGGCGTAAAAACAAACAAAAAGTCATTTCCAGGACTTCTATGCTTACCGCTTAATGATCAGAGACAATGAAACATTCACATTCTCAACACTCGTCATTTATTGCAACAATTCCTAGTAGATATGGATGCTCATCTTACATAAAAAGTCATACCACTCAAGATGCCATGACCTACGTAAAAAAATATGGACGACTTGACCTTTTCATAACATTCACATGCAACTCATCATGGTCAGAAATCAAAGAACAACTAAGATACGGACAAGCCCCCATAGATAGGTGCGACGTAATAGCCCAAGTTTTCCGACAAAAACAAATGAGATTTATTGAAGTCATCACAAAATGCCACATCTGTGGAATCATTAGATTATGTGCTGGATGTACATAATCGAATGGCTCATATGACTACACAACAGAATGCATTCCGCGGATATCGACAAAATTATCCAAGCTGAATTTTCAATTTTCAAGAAGATCCGGGGCTGTACAACATAGTTATGATTAAATGCCTATTCGCCATGTATGAGTGATGGAAAATGTACAAAAATATACCCAAAACTATACTTGGATGATACACAAACCGAATGGCTATCCCAAATACAGAAGACAATCACCCAAAAAAGGTGGCTTGGTAGCAAAAATACGAATACTATGTAGAGACAATCTGAAAATAGATAATCAATGAGTAGTACCATATTTCCAAAATATTCCGAGCACACATAAACGTAAAAAACGGCAATTTAGTGAAACCCATTAAATATGTTTATAAGTATGTGAACAAATTCAATGTTAAGACGGTATTTCAAATAGCCAAAGAGCGCCCTCTTTGGTTATTTAAAATACCTATTTCAACAACAAAACAGAAACGACGAGATCCTCATGTACCAAATGCGACGATACATCAACATTATCGAAGCAGCGTGGCGAATTTTCGATTTTCCCATACACGAACATGAACCAACTATGTAACATCTAGCAGTACATTTAGAGAATGGACAGAGAGTTTCCTTCACAAAAGACATCGCCAGAAAAATTGCAAGCGAACCAACTAAGAACATTAACAGCTTTTTTCCAACTGTGTCAAATGGATCCATTCTCGAAAACATACTATATGTCGACGTCCCTGTATATTGTACGTGGAACACAACAAGAAAAATCTTTCAACGACGAACACAAGGAATTCCAAAAGAGGATCATCCACGAAACATGAAGACTAACGCGTTTAACCGAGTATACAAAGTACATCCGAACAACGCCGAATGTTTCTATCTCCGGATGGTGTTACACAAAATACGGGAACCAATAGAAAAATTGGAAGCGAACCACCTAAGAACACAACATTGACAGCTTTACAGAGACAGCTTTTACAGAGAAGCATGCCAACGCTCAGGACTACTGGAAAACGACAACCATTGGGAATTAACTCTACAAGAAGCCTCACCCACAATGTCAGCTGAACAAATCAGAAACTTCTTCGCATAATGCATGTAACCTATAGAATCCAAAGCAGATTCTATGGGTTACATGTTGTTAGTGTAGACACAACACATCTCTGGCCACACATACAAATGCCGCAACTAACAAAAAATATTTTAGAGGGCAATTTTGGCAAATAAAAATAATGTTATCGTCGATACCAACTTTAAATGGTAAACGTTGAAGAAAGTGTCAACTTTCCTACAGAATTTTTAAAGTCTTTGCAAGTGCCAGGAATGTCATTACACTGCCTTTAACTAAAAATTGGACCTCCGATCAGACTACTCAGTAATCTCAACTCACCAAAACTATGTAATGGAACAAAGATGATTGTCAAATAACTATCGAATAAGATCATCCACGCGGAACTTATGACTGGAAAGGACGAAGGACACACAGTATTTATCCCCAGAATACCACTGATCTCTACTAAACTGCCATTCCAATTTAAAAGACTGCACTTTTCCATCAAATTAGCCTATAGTTTTACAATTTTACAAAATGACAAATTTTAAAACATTGCGGCATCAACCTCAAAGAATCCCGCTTTTCTCACAGATAACAAAATGAAAAATGCTGTTTATAACAAGTATAGTAAATAGTTAGAACATGTTTTTAATTAAAATTGTTGACCTCTTATATTTTAAAGTTTATATTTTTATTCCAACTACCCCACAATTTCATATCAACTCCTCGAGCGAAGCTGGGTAGGTACCCCCGCTATTGGAGAAATAAATGAGTTTTTTATTGTAAGAAAGACAAAAAAAAATTAAGAAAAGTTCATGAATATATTTTTTATAATCCGAGGAGGCTTAAGTTAAAAAAGGTTGAGAATCGCTACTCTACATTCTTGCAAGTTCGTACAGATAGGCGTAAAGTACAGATCTCGTGCAATGCGTGCACGGCAGGCAAATAAACTTGCGTTGTAAAACTGTTATTTCATTTCCAACCCTTGTTGTTATAAGAATAATTTTATTTTTAATAAAACATTATTTTGTTTTGGAACTCATGGGAATGTCAGAATATACGTTAGTATATAATTGAATGTTTATAGGATTTTTCTAGCGACTTATGTTTGTTTTCCCCTATTTGAATAAATAAAATATCATAAAATACTTATTTCGTTAAAGTGTTGCATAATGAATCTATAATTAGCTTAGTATCGAGCATATATTTAAGAGGAGGGTCCAGGCGACCCAGACATCAACCGAAACTCTTCGAACTTACACTATATTTAAATATTTTTCCTAAATAAAAAAAAAAAGAAAAATATAAGACGAAAAGAAGTATAATGATACATGATTTTTCCGTAGGTTGGACTTTCTGCCTTTTTTAAGAAATTCGACGATGATTTTCCGCAATAGAAAGGACAAAGACTTTTCTTAAAAAGGAAAAGCAGCTTGCAGATGTTAGTATACGTGTTTATATTTTTTTATCAAATGATTCGTTATAGCACTTTGCTTCGATATCCACATTTAATATACAGTACAACAGAAACTTTCAACCATACCCGAAACCAAATTCTAGACAGATACGTGCCTGTATAACAAATAATATTTTATTATTATACAAGAATTTTACAGTAAAATGATATATCACATGATGGCTTCTAAAAACTTTGACTTTTTTTAAAAATACCCATTTTTCATATATTGTGACTTTTTTATACATGGATTGATGTACACTTCACATTTTTTGTCTATACTCGTTAAAAAATTATTAAAAGAAAATGCCACAATGTTGTAGCAAAAGTACTAGTATCTCAATAAAACTTACTTTATTTTGTTGTATTTAGTCAATATATTTAAAAAAAAACAAATATTTCTAGTATAAGTGTTGGCGATAACTAAACATTGATGATTGAAGCAACGTCATTGGCGCTATCATTATTTTTTTCATTATCGTTTGATATATAGGTAATGCTTAGAATAGAGAGTACTCCAGAAGGCGAGAATACGTGCGACGGTGTGTCCAAAAAACTACGCATAAAATGTGTAGTATCAAAACGCGGCTGTCATTGCAACCACAGATCATATACTAAATAGATGGTCAGCTACAAGCAATTGTGCAAGCGAGATAGCACTTTCGCGTTTCCAAGTACTAAGCTCCTATTGCGAAGACTAATGAAGTCGCAGCGAGTGCCCATTTGCTGAGTACACGCCGCAACTTCAGTAGAGTATTTTTGACAGGTGTAGTTTTCTTACATTTTAGGTTATAAAATACGTACAATTGAAACAACAATTCTGAAATTAATACTTTACTATAAAAAAAATTCACCAGTTAGAGCAACATAACTAAAAAGAACCAACAAAAAACTTAGTAGTCATATACAAACACATTGAATGAACGTTTCTATTTTACAAACTTATCTGCCTTTTACATATCAAGGTGAACTTAACTAGCTTCAATCATTAGAATAATTTACTAATACTTTCAATAGTAATACGAATTCTCATTAAATAAATTGTTAACTCTCTTTTTACTGTTTAATGTATTATAACTCTACGATTTTTTAACATAGATTAATTTATTTAACTCGACATTTATATTATGGTATAAGTAATTCATAACCTTTAGAGTGGAAAAATATCAATATTCTATATCTTGCAGCTTTATTCTATATCTTAGTAACACAAAATTATTGCCCTTCCTACTATTTTGAATTTAACAATCTATGAAATGAATAAAATATACTTACTATGAAAATTATACTTTACGAAGAGAAAAAATTATGTTATCGTGCCGATTACACTTCAATTTTGTGCTACTAAATGTATTCTCCTCTATTTTTTTAAAGAATTTCAAAGAAACTGAAACTATGTACTGAATATAAAAAATAAAAAGGATAGGCTAATTTCTGTATCCTACTTAATTTATTATATATGTTCTCTTTAATATCCCCAAAGTAAATTTCGACAACACTTAATAAAGAGTCAAATACAAAAAGTAGAATATAAGAATATCGTAATTATTCCTGTGCAAATATTCTAAAAACTAAAATCTAACCTAATATGTATTAAATCAATTATATATATTTTTTTATTATTGTCGAAATACTCTTTTATTAATTGCTCGTAGCCGTTGTATATTATATTATATTATATATCAGCGTTATCACTAAAAATCTCATTTTCACAATCCTTTGTTTTAATCACAAGCCTACGCGCAACACATGCAGTATTTGGTAAAATTTTGGCAAATTTTGAAAGCGAATATTATTTTGAATGCAATATTCCTATCAATGGTACAGCGAACAATTTTAGTAGGAACTTGTAATTGGGAGCTATTTTTAAATATTGACAAACAACTTTGCATCCATACTAAATCTGTACCATTTCTTCTTAAGTTTTGATTCAATAATTACCTTTTAACAAATATTTTTTAAATTACTTAAACATTCCAATGACTTAAAAAAAAAAAATAAAATCTCTCTTCATCCAATTTTTGTCCACTGTCTGTTGTGGTTGTTTTTCCACCTCCAACTGTAAATAAAAGAACATATTATTTAACCAACAATGTACCTTTTGTATTATTGTAAATTCATAAATGAATTCTTTTTTGGTTTTTAATAATTGCTTCATCATAATTACATACTGTATAAAAAGATTTTCTTTAGAAATCAATGAGTTATCTACAAAATCTTAAGCTAACCGTCTAGTGTAACTTACTTACATTAATTAATCGATTCACAAAGAGAAAGCTTTCAACTTAACAAATTCATAAATAAACTTATTAAATGTAATTTTTGAAGTAAAACTTCTATACGCACCCTTGACCCTTGGGGAGTAAGTTGGTGAATGCGTGACGAGAGCGTTGCGAAGTGTGATCGAGCGAGGCGAACGGAAGTTGAGAGGGGGATATAAGTTAGTGAAGACAGAAAAAGAGAGAGTTACGTTTCATTTATTACTGTAGAGACAAGAGAGAGACGTGCGAGCACACATTTACTTTTTCTCTTCCTCTCATAGCCAGAGCATAAAATATATATGTATATGCGAGTTTGCCAGCGTTAAGCGAACAGTGATTTTTTGATTATTTTGTAATTTCATTTCGTTCTTGAACAATTTTATAAATTATTATTTTGTTAAATACATTAAATATTCTATGTTTAAAGTGAATAAAATAGTAAATTCATTTTAAAGTTCATATTTTGTGAATTTGAAGTTTTACTTCAGTCGTGCGGTCTAAAGCACACGCGTTTTTTTTATTAATATTTAACTTAAATTTTAGGCGTCGGGCCGTATGATGACGATCGTTTTTTGAGGGCGCCGGGAGCTAGGTCTATTATTCTCTCCATTCCGTAATTTCTTCAATCTGTTTGCCTAAAAAGAAAATTATTAAAATCAATTATTGGCAACTTCTTTATTGTTGGTTATTAAAACAAGAATGTAATTTTGATGATGAGTTTAAACAGTATTAACAATAAAATGTATAATTGATTCGATGCTATTTTCAAATAAATAAGTTTCAACTTACCATGAAATGTTTACGATACAACCCAATATACAAGAACTTGTGTGTGATTATAACTTGTGTGATATCGTGTGTGCGAAAGAGCGCGCGATTCACGTTCCAATCGAAATATTTGTATGAAGTAAACTCACCTGATTGCAATTTAAGACAAAGCTCTGAACGGTCGTGTAGTTTATATGTGACAACTTCGCTTAAAATGTCAGCTTATGCTATCCCCACCTGTAAAAATATCGCTGGACGGCAAAAGAAACAAATGGGGATTACTTTTCATACGTAAATTCTATTACTTAATTTCAATTTCGATTAACTATGCAATTTCAAAGTATCGAAGTAGATTATTATAAACAGAAGCGCGCCATTTTCGTTGGTGTTGTCACCTCGTAAAAAATTGTTTACCCAAATTAAAACATCTCAATTGCTTGATACTGAAAAATGTAAAATTTAATTTGTTAAAAAATAGGGATTTGGGAGATGTCGTTGGGAAATTAGGTGTAATATTTGAAATTTCCGTTACCATATTAAATTTTAGAATACTTTACCTATTACATTTAGTATTAGGGAGACGTGTGGAAGAAACAAATTGGTTGAAAATTGTAATAATTCAAAATGCAAAATATTTTATTTTTATTTTCTTTTATAATTATTGCATGAGAATAATATATTTTAGATATCAATTAAATTCGTTAAACTTAATTTTATCGCCCCTGTGTGAGGAATGACATTGCGACTTGACGTTTTGTCAAATGATTAATAATTCCAATGTTTTTTTAATTTTTTTCTTCTGTATGGCTTTCTAATATTTAAGTATCAGCACTATTGTATTGAATTTTATTGAAATATGGAATAATTTTTGTCGAAGGAATTTCTGTTACATTCCTTTTTTAAATAATAAAATTGTCTTTCGTTTTTACGCGTTCTTTTAGCGAAATTTTGCATTCAGTCTTATCGAAACCTTTTACAAGTATACATCGTTAAACATTTTTCTGTTGCTTTCGAGTTCTCAACGAGCATGGATAATAACTATATATCCCAGCCGCAAAGTTACTTTTAAACTATTAAAGTGCGAGGATATTTAATTGTATATCCAAGCAGTAAATTCCTGTGATTAGTTACTTTTAAACTATTGAAGTGCGAGGATTTTTAATAATATATCCTAGCAGTAAGTTCTGTGAGCATTTACTTTAAACTCGTAAAAGGCTAGGGTAATTATCGTATACCGTAGTTGCAAAATATCAGTTTCTTTGAACTCTTAAAGAGAGTGAACAATCTACACATCTTAGCCGCATGGCCTTGCCAAAACTTTAATTTTAAATCGGACTGTGCTATGGAACATTAATTCGAGAAAGTTCTACATCCTAATTTTAAAGTATGAATATAAGAAGATTAATGAGGTGTGTATTATAAAAATAAAGAATGAAACTGGTCCTGAATTTTTATTCGGAAGACGCATTTAAAAAGTTTCTTTTCCAATTTAAATCACATCGTGAATAATCCTGCGGACCAACGACGATCGATCTTCGTATCGGGACCACTAGATGACCAACTTTGAGTCGAGATTCTACATCATTATCTTCAGGGGCCCATCTGGTGGAGCAGCGAAGAACTTAGACAACCATTTTGTTCCCTTAAGGTCAGTGAATGCCAATTTTTCATACAGATGGCGAATTTTCGTTGGCCGTAAAACAGTAAAGATTCAATTATTTCATTAAAACTTAATTGTTAAAATATTAATTTGAATTTAGAAATTAATTATTATTTACAAAGATTAATTTGTTAAAATATTTGCTTCATAATTCGTTTAATTTGATAATATAATTCACCATACCGTTAACGTATTCTGTCAGATTTGAAATTTTGAGAATTTTTTTTTTCTTATGGCGTTCTGCTATTTACAGGCGATTCGCCGTAATACAAATGTTACATCCATTCATATAAAATAAGTAAAAATTTCATCACGACCTTGAATGCTAATTAATATAAAACAATTTTTCTTCCCATTTTTCCCCAATTCTTTAGTACGGTACCAATTATTTTCAAATTTTTATAGCGTGCTTTTCAATGTCTCTTTTTACTTTAAGACACTATGCTAATTGTTTTCTTTTTATGATAAAAAAAAATAACAAAAATTATTGGCAAAAGTACACATGCACGCACACACAGACACACACACACGCGCGCGCGCACATGCGTACGCACGCTCACACATACCCACGCGCTCGTACTCTGGGTGTGTGAACACCCACGCATATTTAATGACAATGTATTTTAATTAATAAAGTAGTAAAATGTGACAAAGTGTTTAATCATTTTAATCTAAATTCTTCGGCTATTGGTGGTGGTCGGAAATTTTAGAAATTTAACATGGGTGCCATAGTAATACATAACATAAGCCAAACAATGCACCACATAAATCGATACAATGTGTATCGTACTGCCGCAAGCAGATATATTTACATGCGTCGATTTCCTAAAGTTGGTGGGTAAACTTATTCTGCTGATAAGACTATGTGCGTAAGGTGGGGCGCTAGTAGAAGGAACACGGTGGGGAAGGAGACGATTTTTGGCTTCAGGCGGCTGCCAAGAGATATGTGCGTATGCGCTTTCTGGATTACTCTATATTCTAAGAGGTAATGTAATTTAATCCTTATAATTTTACAGTTAATAGTGGAACACACCAACCTCATTGGATGATAACTATGAGGCTTTCAAAATACCGAACTCTGAAATATTAGTAAACTTTGTAAAAATGATTGTACATTTGTAAAGGTTCAGAATAAAACATAGGGCCTGTGACAACGATATTTTATTTAAAAGTTAATACATGTTACCTATTTTTAAACACACTATACTCAATACTAACGTTTTTGCGGGGTTTGTTTTGATGACATTTTTAATTGTGTATACTCTTTAGACTGTACGATCGGGTTCATATGATAACGACTACACTTTTTAGTAATGATATTAAACAAAAGAATTTATGGAACCATATAAAACACTATCCAAACAATAAATATAATTACAAAAACAAACTTTTCATAACGCATATTGTCAAAACATGTTTCCATGAATCTACAGCCATCTCTTTCTTTACGCTATTTCTGTTTGTACTCTGTGATCCTGCGGCGATTCTTATCCATTTAGCAACTTTTAACCGTTATTAAATTGGCTTAAATAGTTTAATGTATCTCTACAATACGAGATAAGTTACAATAAATTATTATCATGAATTTAGCCCCTCATTATAAGCAAATATAAACTATCAATATCTGATTTCAATAAGAGGGAAAGTGAATTGTTCACCGAAATTGTCATAAAATGGAATCTTCGAAAATAGAAAAATGTACACGATACTTTTTCTCTATTTTTAAATTCCGACAAGAATATTCATTTGCATAATTTAGAATAAGTTATAATAATTGAAAACATTATTTTTTAAATTTATTTGATGAACGCAAAATTTGGAAATAAAATTATTTTCGAATATATGTCAAATAAATCGAATTTTTAAAGTGTGATTATAAGTCGGATTTTTAAACTGTTTAACTTAAAATAATGTGATAGAAAATTAAAATAAGAAAACTATTCGGAATTTTCCAGAATTCGCATTTTTTATTTTCCTAATCTTAATGAAATCACAATACTTTTTGAAATCAAATTATTGAAATGAAATTATTTATGTCACATTTGTAAAATCGTTATTTACTCTATCTAGTAAAGAAACTCACAGAACACCTACGAGTTTTGATTCTCAATTTGTTATTAACTCTTCATAATTAATATTTCAGTTGTTATGATGAATGACAGAAATTTAAAATTTTTATAAATTTTACTTTAGATTATGAAATAAAAGTTTTGAATGCCTCATTGATTTGGCGATACTGCCATCTACTGTTTAATACTCAAACTAATAAACAGCATTGTAATACTCACGTGATTGATATTTAAATTAGCCTTTATCAATAGATGGGTCTATTACTTTTGGGGTTTCTCAATAGATGACCTCATAAGGCCGACATTTCAAAAATTATATTTCGAAATTTATTTCAGATATTGCAGAATTTTAATAATATTATAAAAAATAAAAAAATGTTATAGATACTATTAACCTCTCCATAGTATATTACATATTAATTTTGTCTTTGATTGAATTCTATTATTAAGAAAATAAATGGACACATTTTCCAAATATAGGATATACAATACGTAAAACAATTAGGATGCCCATATTTATTATTAAATAATACGAAAATATAAATGTTACATACTCATAAATTTTTATTTCAAAGTGTAAACGAGTTTATAGGACAACGTCATCTCACGGAATTTATAAGAACAAAATTTGTGGGAATGAATTAACGACACATTTTAGCTGTAAGTTTAAATCATAGATGTCGCTATGGACAAGAATTGTAATGATTTTTTGCAATCTTTTATTACTTATTACCATGAACGCTTGTAAGGAAAAAAGAAGTTACAAACAAGGAAATGGATCTAGTTTTATATGTTATATTTAAAAATGAATACTGACATATTTTAACTATTGTACTATGACTCTTGTCCTAATTATTAAGTAACCATTACTCGCAAAACTTTTTAGAACAAATAATGGAGTACTCGTCGTAATTTTAACAGATTACAAATTTAATTAATCTGTACCCATTCGACCAAGATTAATGCATTCATGACACCGCCGACAACATTAAATGCCAAGAATACAGGATATAAGTGTATTTAAGCTACAGTAAAAATGAAACTTTTTTTCTAAAACAGATTACTTATATAAAAGTATATATTGGACAAAAGTAATTGGTACTCTATGTTATTTTAATAAAAAAATATCTCCAAAAAGTGTTTTTTCTACTAATAAATGGCGACCAAAAGTTAAATTTCAAACATTTTTTTATTTATTTTATTGTTTCTTATTTTTAATATCTATCGGCTGTATTAAATACTTAATATTTAATTGCCATAAAATGGCAAATAAATAAAAAAAACTGACAAGTTATTGCAAAATTTATTGCGAAAACTCAATTTATGTTAATAATAATTAATTGATTTTTATTATAAAGCAAATGGCGATCGGTGTTTATAACTATGCAAAGCAATTTTCAGTATAAATTTTCTTTAATAGAGACAAATGGTTAAAAAATCATTTTCGCTAAAGTGTACATTTTCTGAAAATAGGATAACGACGCGGTGATGGCAATATTCTGGATGACAGTAATACCCATCTCTCTCATTTTCAACTGGCATTCATCTGCTTACTTTATTTAAATTCCAATCAAACAAATGGTTTTTTAAAGTAGAAAAGCCAAGTTCAGAACAAGAAATATTATAAACGAGGACCTTAAAAGAAACTAACAGGAATGGTCTTGGTGCAACAGAAGTAGGATATCTATAATTAAAAAAAAAATGGCGTACACACAAAGTAGAAGTAAAGCAAAACTTTAGCAATCGATGTAGGTACCGTACTGTCTATGTTGGACAATTTTCAATATGAAAATTAAAAAATAAAAATGACTTACGCTTATTGTATTAAATTATACTCAAATAAAACATTATTAAAAAATGGAACGTAATTCTTGAAAGAATGCGTATGCACTCCATGTTAGATAGCAAACTCGTTAGGCCGATACCGAAAGGAGCCGAATTTATCCAATTCAGTGTCACCGACCCGAACCTAACGGTTCAGTTTCGTTCACAGCTCAGAAAAAGAGCGCAGATGCGCCTAAGAAAGTTGTAACATCGAAAATTGATATTCTTTAAAAGATAAAAAAAAAACAAAAAATTCAACGTTTGTAACATGTATTTACTTTCATGAGAAATTTGAACCCGAGGAAAAAGAGCGCAACTATAGTCATCAAAATAGATGGCGCTGCAACAAAATATATATTCGACAGCAACAATAGTGCACCACACACTATACACGAAGAGTTTGATTTAATCTGCATAGCTAAGCTGGTATTAAATTCGTGAGTGACTCAGAACACATTATCTCATGGTAAATCTGTCTGTGGTAAATGTGAATTATAACTGATTTATTTGCAGTGAAAAGTTAGTTCAAACTTTTTGTTGTAAATGACTCAATAATTAATACTTACGGTGATAAATTGATGTACATTGATATCACAATGACGCGGATTCCAATGATAACTTTCATCTTTACCTATCACTGGAGCTGACTTATTAATTCGTTGTTGACTAAAAGTTGATTTAAAAATATGGAGACTTGGATATTAGAATTCACGTTTGCCAATAGATGGCACTATCATTTACAGGTTTTCTCTATAAATGTTCCACTAGTGTGATACTTTCGTAGTTACGTAGTTTAGGAATTTAAGTAATACTATCGAAAATGAAGAGTTATTGTATTCATTCATATCATTAACATGTTTATAGTATGATGCATATTTTTTGTAAAACGAGTAGTGTGTTCGAATTTTATTATCAAATAGATAAGGGGGCAGATTTCCTCAAACAAATTCATGCAAAACCATTACAGTGCTTTCTATTTATTATCAAATATATAAAAATATTAATATTACCTAGTTATAAAATGTAATTTGAAAATGTAAATGAGTATTAGATAGCATCATCTCGTGGAATTTACAAGAACACAGGTATTAACGCCACAGTTTAATTGTTAAGTTTTAATCATAGATGTCGCTGTTAGCAAGAATTTACAAACTATTTGATGAAAAAAGAAGTTGTAAACTGAAAATTATTCCAGTTTCATGTGTTATCTTGATTTTATTAAGGGTATATACAAAATAATAAATACCAATATATAACAATAAATATGAAACCGAAGTGAATTTAATCGAATACAAATCTGTCCTAAAAGTCCCGGGTCGATTAAAATGAGTTCAATAAAGATATTTCAGTCTAAAAATAGGGTACGAATCATTTAAGTAATAGCGAAATCTTTTCTTTTTTTTTCTTTCATGTACCCATATTTCTAATGTAAACCTGTTTTATTAAAGTTGTGTTTATAACAAAAATAATTATAGTTCTCCACAGTCTTAATAAAAAAAATCCGTTGAAAAAATGTTTTACTGCTAGTAATTGGTAGTCAAAGATTAAATTTCAAACATCTTTTTATTCAATTCTTTTATTCACAATTAAATGAAACTACGTGATGTAGTATTATTTCTACTTTCTTTAAGTTCTTCACCACGACCTAGGTTTTCTTTGTATTACAACATCTTCAGGTGGTCTATTAGCAAAGATCTTTGCTAATTGCTAAATTATAACATTAACGCTAAATATATTCAATTCTTTTATTTATTTTGCAGCTTTTATATTTAATAATCATCTATTTGTTTTCGTATTTAAATACCATTAAATGTGTTTAATGACACAAAAAATGGTAATTGGGAAGAAAAAATACAACAAATAATGTATTGTAAAAACGCCTCTTATGTAGGAAATGTTACAGTAACCAATTTTGTTTTTATAAAATGTATAGATCCTAAGCTGCATTTTAAACTACTCAAGACAATGTTAAGAATACATTTTCCAACAATTGAAATTAATAAATAAAATTTTCTTTTAATTAAAAGGCAAATGGTTAAAAATTCATCGTCGCTAGTGTGCTCTTGTGAAAATAGTGTAACGGCACGGTGAAGGTAATGTTCTGGGTGCCAGTAACCCAACTCTCATATTTTTAACGTACATTCACCCGTCTACTTTATTTAAACTTCAACCAGGTATAAACGTCTCATCGAATAAAAGACAAATTCGCATACCTAAAGAAGCATTAAAAACAAGAAAATCAAAGAGTATCAGCGACAATGTACCTGTCGTTACAGAAATAGAACATAAACTTTAAAAAAGCTGGTATTTTATAAATTAAAAAAAACAAACTATTCAGCGATTGACAATCAGAAAAGAGAAAGAAATAAAAAAAATTAGTGACCAAAATACAAGACAAAAAAACTATCTTCGTAAATGCGCATAAGATATATCCTTTATATTTCAAAAACATTTTATAAGAAATAAAAATAAAAATCGAACGAAGTTACATAATAACATTTTAGAAACGATTATAAAAAAACAATCAATTTCGACTGGTTTTTTTCAATTTTTTCAAAAATAAACTGTTAACCGATATTGATATTCATTCAGTTCTAACCAAAATGGATGTTTTTTTGGTTTTTTGAGTTTATGTGGCTTTTTAAAACGACCCTGTCGGTTCTTTAAGCTTTATGGATAGTCGTCAGTGCATAGAGGAAACAAGGTGACACAATCTGAATTTTGTTTCGTCTTGCTTCAATGATTTCCGTAGAAATAGCATTTACAGATTCTTGTGAAAAAAAATATCACTTTTCATAAAAAAAACAAGATTTCTTATTTGTCAAATTAACGATATAAAAAAACTTTATTGAGGTTATTATTTCATTTTCCCCATTTAAAAATATCATTTTTGTCTTTGTAACAATATAAATTCTTATTCGATTCCTTTGACATCGTCATTGGAGATTTAAACGCCAAGATACATGAATATGTTTCCTAAATAAAAAAAAAGAAAACTTTATCAAACAATTGTCAGATCACCAAGGACGGCAATGGCAGAAATTATTGAAGTATTTGCTGAGGTTGGTGACAATAAGTTGACTCTATTAATAAAACAGAGGGTGGACCCGGGTGCTTGTGGACTTGACTGAACGACTAGAAATTTCTGTAATCTTTATGACTCAAGAGGATGCGGAAAATGTTTTAAAGTTTTTTGTCTGAAACCGACACAAGCGATCTTGACATTATAGCCGAAGCGGCTGATAGAACTTTTCATAACACTACTCATATATACGTTATGGCGACGAACCTCATATCCAGTCATACATCATTTAAAGAGACGGAGAAACGGATTTTTCAACATGGAAAATCTTCTTTTACTTCAAGAAAAAAACTAAATCTAAACTGGCGAATATTGAAAAGCAAATGACATTAGTCCGGCTCCCGTTCTCGATCCAAAATACTAGGAAAACCTCAACGGAGGTCATTTTCATAAGAAATTTGATGCCTCTCCATAAGAACAGAGCAGCTATCGTCATCAGAATATACTGTTATTGACAGCAACAATAATGAACCCTCTTGAGAGATTAAACTTCAACTATGGTTCAGACAAACTGGTGTCTCATTCCTAAGTGATTTAGGATCCATTATCTCTGTTTTACACGGTTAATATGTCTACAGTAAATATTCACAGAGTATGTTCAAACTTTATGCTGTATATAATTCAGTAATTCAGAGCCACGGAAAATTGATACACATAGATATTGGATAATGACGTAATATCAAATGGTCATTTTCCATTTTCACTAATAATTGGAGCTAATTATTTGTTAATTGTTGACTATCAGCTGATCTAAAAACAAAATAATTTTTTAATTTTTGATGAAAGGAAAAGCATAAACACACACACACACACGCGCGCGTGTGTGTGTGTGTGTGTGTGTGTGCGTGTGTGCGTGCGTGTGTGTATGCGAGTGCGCTTGCGTGCGCGTGCGTGCGCGTGCGTGCGCGTGAGTGCGCGTGCGTGTGCGTGCGTGTGCGTGCGTGCGTGCGTGCATGTGTGTGTGTGTGTGTGCGCTTGTGCACTTCATCTCATAAGCTAATATTAAAATAGATTTGCAGTGATTTTTTTATGAATTCTTTGATGTTGCCAAATATTTAGCCCAATTAAAAAATACAGATGTCTGTGCTATCTCACATTTCAATTAAAATGAGTCAATCTGGTGCAAAACACCCAAGAAAACATTCTCAGGAAAAAATTAAAGTTGCTAAAGATGCAATTAATTTATAAATAGATTAAGGAATAATGCGTACTTCTCGCATCTTGTCGGCTAGCCTAATCCATTTGATAAAGAAAAAAATTAATGCTGGGAAATGTGTAATTTTATCAGAAAGCTAAGTGCGGATATTATAGAAAATTACAAGTGAAGCTAATTTTCTCTATTTTGGATATAACAAATACTGATCATTAAATCCCATTTAATGCTGATGATGTTACAAAATTATACATTACAACACCATTCGGTCTTTTTATATTAGTTCTAATACCATACACTTTAAGAAGTGCCATAGGTATAGACTTGAAAAAGTTACATAAAATCATTGTTTAGAGCTACAGACTTCGTGTAACAAACATCGATGGAACGTTCATCCCCTCGCATAACGCTAAACATCGTAACGCAGCTTTGCGTTAGATGTTGACATGTGAAGATATTGTCAAACATTTACTCGAAGAAAAGAGGAACAAGAGAAAAATATTATTTCCCACAATTCGGCATTTTGAATGGTCTGCATAAGCTGAAGTGGAAGGTAATTTATAAGTAAGACATTTTACAGCATATTTAATCAAATGATTAACATCTCAATATTTCCAAATTAACATCTCAATATTTCCAGATTAATATCTTAATATTTCCAGATTATCGTCTCAATATTTCCAGATTAACATCTCAATATTTCCAGATTAACATCTCAATATTTCCAGATTAATATCTCAATATTTCCAGATTAACATCTCAATATTTCCAGATTAACATCTCAATATTTTCAGAGTACGTAACATCTCAATATTTCCAGATTAATATCTCAATATTTCCAGATTAACATCTCAATATTTCCAGATTAACATCTCAATATTTCCAGATTAACATCTCAATATTTCCAGATTAACATCTCAATATTTCCAGATTAATATCTCAATATTTCCAGATTAACATCTCAATATTTCCAGATTAACATCTCAATATTTCCAGATTAACATCTCAATATTTCCAGATTAATATCTCAATATTTCCAGATTAACATCTCAATATTTCCAGATTAACATCTCAATATTTCCAGATTAATATCTCAATATTTCCAGATTAACATCTCTATATTTCCAGATTAACATCTCAATATTTCCAGATTAATATCTCAATATTTCCAGATTAACATCTCTATATTTCCAGATTAACATCTCAATATTTCCAGATTAACATCTCAATATTTCCAGATTAACGTCTCAATATTTCCAGATTAATATCTCAATATTTCCAGATTAACATCTCAATGTTCCCAAATTAACTTCTCAGTATTTCCAAATATAGCAACAGCAGTAGCTTAAGGATATTGCTTATGTAATCCGTATCTGTAGTGTCAGAAGTGAGATAATTTTCTAAATTGTTAATGATAAGGGTTACTTAAAGTTAGCCACAGCTCCAGTAAAAACTACGATTTATCTACTTTTACAATACAAAAGCAACGGATTTTCAAATATAAATTTGGATAAAATCTAATTTTGGATATTTATAACATATCGAATGTTTAAAATTGTTTTTGTCGAAATCTATTAAAAATATAAACATAACTAGAAAAAGAAATTAAAAGAGAATAGAAGGAAACTTGTAAAGGGTATCTATTAAGAACTATATTGCATGCAGAGGCCATACCCGACTAATGGCGGCCCTGTCTACGGTATAAATGCAGTTTAACACTAATGCAAATTTCACTTTCTTTATTTTAATAAAAAAAGTGCACATAAGTGCACATAAGAAACAATATATTTAAGAAGGAACTTACTGCCCATTAGTATTTTAATAAAACATTGGTTTCAAAAGTACTTTACTTCTGACAAACTTCTGTCAAATATTAAATTTGCAAACTTTTATTTAATTATCTGAATTCTTTACGTATTTTTGGTTTGTATTTTTAAATTATAAATTCATGCTTAAAGTTGTATATTCAGTGCTTAGTAAAAAAACAATGGCAAAGAAATTATAACAAGTAGATATTCAGTTCATTTCAAAAACGAAGTCTGCGTGGAAATTTTATTATCAAATGATTATTGTTTAAAACTATCAAAACAATATTTTATAGGTGCCTATGTTGTTCTACTTAAAGAAAGAAAAAAATATGAATTCTTATAGGCTCTACACTGGATTATTTCTGTAGAAATCTTCTATTTTGAAAATTGTTAGATATACAAAACCCACATAGAATCCAATTAAACAAAAGTGCAACAAAAGCAAAGCAAAAAAAAGTCAGTAAATTTTCTTTCATCGTATATCAAAACATCGTCAACAAGACTTCATTGCTTTACCGGTGAAAGGTATTTTTGTTACTATTAACTATATTGGTTTCTTCAGGTACTTAGGTACTTTATTGTCAACAAAAATGCGTAACGTCATACGTATTCATCATGCCCCATCATGCATTCTAAATCATTCGACGAACTTATGAGGGCTATGTTTTGGCCAATGTGATTGAACCGCTTACGTGTATGTCAGTATTGAACATCCAATATAAATAATAAACTAAAATATATCTGTCATTTTATTATTCCATAGTCTTTGCAACACTTATACTAAAATTCATCACATTTGAAGAAAAACAAAAAAAAGTTTTTCAAGTAAAATTTCTTCAGCGGACTCTAATTTATCCAGTCACGTTAAAATTGTGTAACGCTTGAAAAAACAAATGCCGAATACATCCGACCGGCCGCGGAACCGGCCGAACATGGCGGTCTAGAATGTCAAAAATTTTATTCTGCCTCTAATCACTCGATGAATCAGCAGGTCTCTACCGATATTCGCGCTTTTAGTCATTCATTTAGTTTTTTGTATGGTATTTTGCAAAAATTGTAACTAAATGTGATATTATCTTTTATTCAAAAACTTCGAATGAAAATTTATCAGATATACATATTAACTAAAATTAGAGAAAATATGGTACTAATCGTAAAAAAAAGAAAAAAAACAACATACTTCTAGATAACTAGGTAATGAATATTATAAATTATTATGGACAGTAATAGAATTTTTACTTCATGGTGAACTTATGTGGGCGAAGCTAATTTTTTTCGTCATTGATTTAATTGAGCCACGATCACGTAGACGAATATTTTACATGTAATTCAATCTATGATATGTCCAAACTACATCTATCATTGGTTGCAATTAAAGTAAATAAAAATTAAAAAATAAGCTACTTAATGCATATCTAAAACTTGCAGGTCCGAAAGGGTCACCAAAAAGACCACTTAAAATTCCTAAAGAGCGAAAATGGCTATACATTTAAAAGATTATTGATTGTTTTATGCAATCGTTTCCCAACAGTTCGTGGAGTTTACTCCTTAAGAATGATTTTCAAATGTAGGGCCCGGTATGTAGTTTTATGAGGAGTAAAATCAGAAGTTCAGAGCGTTAAAAAAGTGTAACAGTTTGTAAGTTTGGATGTAGGAGGTAATCTCCGAAACTACACTTCCGATTTCAAAAATTCTTTCACCAATATTTAAAAAGGATCTTCGGGATGGAAATAGATTGTATATTATCCCGTTAAAAAAATTTAACATTTTATAAAAAAGTTAAATTTTGTAAGTTTAGATGTAGGAGGTAATCTCCGAAACTACTCATCCGATTTCAAAAATTCCTTCACCAATATTTAATAAGGACTACCCCGGTATTACCCCATTAAAAAGAAATTTTCATGGAGACCAGTTTTGCAACGTAAATCAACGAAAAAACAATCGAGCGAATGCGTTTCTTATGAACCCTGCCTTAACGGTAAGATATATATTGACATAGGATATCGATATTTATATTTATATACAGTGTTACTTATTTTATATATTTCAACACAATCGTAATGAAAGAGTAAACACCAATGGCGCGTCGGAGCTGACACGCACAATGTTTTATTTATGTACTTCGTTAGATTTTTATTATTTTTATTTCTCATTAAACATTTCGGTACGAGTTCCACTCTTGGTTTTTTTTTATAAATGTTTTAATTCTAATTTTATATTTATCTTATTCTAAGTATAGTAATATCCTGTTTTCACTAAATAAAAGATTTACAAAATTACGCCGAAAAAGCCGACAAGATGTTAAGGTAGCCCATTTTAGTCGGAAACAGCCGACAAGATGCGAAGCTGGCCGAGCGGCACGTCGCGACGTACCATCAGAAATTGTTTCACATCGAAAATATTTACAGAAATCAATTTAAAATTGTTCCTACGATTATACCAGTCCAGTGATAGAGGTAAGCTAGTAATCCCTTGATAGCCACTATCCACCTACTAACTGAACAAAATGAGTTTAAAAAAAAAAACCGCGCTAGGATAAGCAACTTCACTGAACTGGTCCCCCCTCCCCCCACGATGACTAAAGGTCTCTGCTCCATTCGTCAAACAACATCGGTCTTCGGAGTCGGGTATACCGGAAGGAATATTCGGGGTCATTAGTGTAATAAAAAAGCCCATCTCTTTCTCTATCTCCATCTTACACCGTTTAAATAGAGTTTTCTGACTTTAATTTTTTACCACTGTTCTGCCCATATCAATCATATTGTGATAATATATTATTTATAATCTTCAACAAAGTATGGGATATCTAATGCGAAAAGAATTTCTGAAATCGAACGTATGATTTCATATATTAATGCGAACAAACAAATAAACTTTTCCGCTATATATATATGATACTAATTTTCCTCAAATTGTTGGGATATACATTCAAATGTAACTGATAAATTCATACTTAATTCGTTACAGTGTTAGGTACATAATTATTTTAATGAGGGCGCAGCTAATATAATTATAATGTATGATACCCCATCACCACAGCAGAAGCAAGATTGACACAAATGAGCTGATGAAACAAACGAAGACTCGCGAGGGGAAGTATCTACTCGTACAATGCTCGCTTTCTGACGTCACTACCTGTTTGCAACTGTTTTTTTTCCGGTATACTTAAGCGGTACCTACAATAGCTGCAGTGCACCCTAAATACCAATGACCTCTATTATCTCTCAATGTTTAATTTATGTGACTTCAAGAATTTTTTTCGTATGTTTCCAAATGCCCTTAAAACATTTTATAGCTAGCACTAAACAACAGATCCTCGTGGCTCTTACAGCAACTTCAGTGCTAATTTTTCAATTTCTGAAAAAAACTTAAAAAAGAATTTCGTAGGTACCTCAATTTGAAAAAAGGAAACCTTGCTAGATAACTCATGTGTGTGTCTTACCATCTGTCACAGCCGATTTTTTTAGAAATATTTTTCTATGTTTCTTTAAATGTCACTAGTCAAAAAAACTTTTAAATTTTATGTAGGGTAAAACGCTACAATACACCCCACTTTTACGGGATTCTCAATAAAATGCCCTCTAAACTTTTATCAGTCATATATTTATCATAAATGCAACAAATGGTATTTAAACTACAAAATGGCACTTGAATTTGGTTACATTTCTTATTACACTATTTAGAAAAAATATTTTTTTCATACCTTCGGTGGGGCGTTTTGTAGCACTATGTGTTGATAATATGCCTCACGGCTGTTACAAAATGCCCCATTATAATATTAGGTATATGTGGGGTAGCATTTGAAAGGATTTATTATGTGGAATATTAAAATTGATAACATTTTTTTATTATTTAAATTGCATATTTAAAAAGATATTTTCAAAAATATACGAAATTAGAGCAACCCCGAGCCGATTTATGAAGCTATTGAGCCAAAAATTATTTTAAAAACATGGTTAGCAAAGTCTGATTAAAAAGGTACTGGAAATTATAACGATTATCCTAGATATGATTATTTATTAAATACACAACATCATGTTTTTTATGAATGTGAAAGATGTATTATATACAATATATATATTGTATATAAAAAATGAAAGTGACGTTGTGAAAAATGAATATTTGTAAATAGTTTAATAGACCCACAATGTAGGTACCCTTAAATGTTTATAAGTGCCAGAACCATCGTAGTGCGAGTTCTACTCAAATTTGACAAGTTCTTGTTAGCTTATCATACTTATTACATATGTGGTATAAACGTAATGAATCCATTGACCATTGAACCAAAATTCTGTAAATTTATACATATTTTTTATATTTACAACACGCAGTATCTCCATTGAAGTATATTACATATAAACGCAGAGGGGAACTCCAATCTCGCTAGCACATAACAAGATGACGCAAATAAATAGGAGTTAACGAAACCGTCACCTTATATACAATCCCGCGAAACGAAGTCGATGTACGATTGGTGGCGTCGCGGCGACAAACCACGCCTCTATACAGATGAGGAGGGCGTGGCCATGCAGCATCCCAACGCAGCGTGTGGACCGCGCGCCGGCCAATCGCTTCTCGCCATCTCCTCATCTCGTTGGGCCCCGCCCTTGAGGGCGTAGACTATGCCTTCGTGTTTTTGTTTTTTGATTGTCAAGTTGCTTGCATTTGGAAAGGTTTTGTTTTATATAAGTTCCCTAGCTCTTTCTACTTTGTGACGAAATTGCGTAAGGTACCTTTTCTTGTAATATATAGCTTGTATTAAAGTATTGTAAGGAAAAGGTTATGTACTAAAAAAATAATGATACGAAGCCTCTATAGAACTTTTAAAATTAAATTAAACATGTTATCTTGTAAATTTGATAAGGTATCTAGGTTTTGTACCAAAAAGCGATTAAACGAGTTTTCTTTTAAGGTTCTGTGAAGGGTACTGTGTGTGTGTTTGGCAACCAATCTAACAGTACTGTGTATGTTGGACATTTTCAATACGGAAATTAAGAAATTAAAATAATCTATGCGTACTATATTAAATTATACTCAAATAAAATATTGTTCAAAAATAGAACATAATTCTTGAAAAGATGCACTCCGTGTTATACAGTGATCCCGCTCTGCCGATGCCGAAGGTAGCCGAGTTTAACCGAATAATGCAATGTACATACAATTGATCACATTTCATAGTTTTTGAATTTGGAACTCGCTTGGCGGATGCCGAAGGGAGCCGAGTTTACCCGAACAATATAGTGTACATTAAATCATCTTTGAATTTGGAATTCGCTTAGCCGATGCCGACAGGAGCCGAATTTACCCGATTCAACGTTACTGACCCGAGCGTGAAGGCTCAATTCCGTTCACTGCTCAGCAAAAGTGGGCAGCTACCCCTGAAGTTCGATTACTGTTTAGAAATTGTTCGTTTACTGTTTATGAAATATTACCAGAAACTGAATTTTATGTGGCCAAAAAATGAAATGTCAAAAGTTACTTTCTATAGATAATTAATTCTTTTTAACACGTGAAATCAAAATTTGAATATATTTTTGGAAAAATTAGATGTGCCTGTTTCGTTTCATAAGAACGGTTTAATTAAAATTTTTTCAGGTAGGTAAGTAATGGTACGTAACAATTCGAAAATAACAGAAATGTAATTTTCAAAATCAGTTTATCAAGTGGTGCGGAATACTTTCATTGAAAGTCAAACACGTACTTATTCGCTTTTTTTGAACATCTCAGCCGCTCACCACCGGGCCTGTTCCTTCTGCCATATTTTCAACGTCGTCCAAAACTGTTTTCACTTAAAATATTGTTTTATTATTTGAAAAACTTTGAATTAATAAAATTAAAATTATAAAAATATGTCAGCGCCCAGAAGGGGGTTATTAGAAGTAAAGGTTAGAGGGTGTTTTGAAAGGAAATATTAGGTAGTTGATAAGCAAGAATAACATCTAAGTCTGTGGATATGTAGATATGTACCTATATATGTAAGTACGTATGTATGTATATGTATATTTAAAGGGTTATAAAATCTTAATGTAGCATTCAATTGATTACGGACATTTATTTATTTCGTAGTTTTCAGTGGAAAGAACAAAACGATATGTTTCACAGATCAAAAATTTTCATTCCATCTTTTAGTTATATGACCGACATTTTTAAATGAATGTTCTGCTAAAATTAAAGAAAAACAAATTGAATTAGAACTGTACAAATCGCAGGCTACTTCATATTAGTTCGTAGGCTATTTAATATTAGTTCATAGGTAGTAATTATGATTTCTAGTTAAAATCAGAATTGTATTTCAAGAAAAGGTATAGAACAAACTAGTTCGAAATACACTACAAAATTTACTGGCAGGCTCTGCGTGCAGTAGAGAAGGACAACGCCGCATTAATGTCGTTGCTATGGTTAAGTTATTTGACAGCTCAGACTGTAGAGTTTATTCTTTTCTGTTATAATTCAAATAAGTCTACTATTCTTCATACGAAATCTTCCAACCAAGTTTGTGACATAATACGAATTGTGTCACATTTTTTCAGTGTGATTCATACATTACTTCATTTTAATCAAAGTTATGTTTCGCAGAATTTTCAACAAAGCGCTCGTTTTATGTGTTCTTAAATTTTGATAAAAAAAGAGTTCCTTCTTAATATTCTGTTAGGGCAGATTTTATGGACCCTTTGTTGTAGACTGTATCGGGACTGCAGCAAAATTATAATGCAGTGGAGACACGATTTAGATCCCTTATTAGGTTTTCTCGCGGTTTTGCTCGGTTTAACGACTACTACGCTACTACAGATATCTGTATACATGTGTAAGTATTGAGTACTGATGATGATGATGTATTAAATAATTCAGATTTTTCCTTATTGCTCCCCACGGTTTATGGCTCTTCCAAATTATATTCTCGATACATATTCAGAGAACTCACTCGCGCTCTTCATACCAAAATGTATTACGATCTCGAAAGAAATTGGATCAGAGAGCTGTAAGTTCACATTTAGAATTTCTGCTCCATGCTAGGTAGGCGTGCTATCATGTACTGAAAAAAATAGTTGTTTTAGCAATCAATTTATATTAAACTAACTATTGCCCGTCACTTCCTCTTTGTGAGATTTGAAATACCTACGGTTAATGAAAATTGTATTTCCACAATTTATGAGTATTCCGCCTGTAGTAGGTACCTATCTACCTAATTTTTATAAAAAATTTCGAACGATGTCTTTAATAAACACATACGTTTCAAAAGAATAACATTTTTCAAGTTTCACATTTCCATCAAATACATATTATAGACAAATCATTAAACATATGCTTTTCCTTAGGTAGGTCCCCTTTCAACTCTTTAGGGATGAAATTTTAAATTGAAAGTACCATAGGGATAAAAAAGTATTTAAAACTAATAAAAACACATTATATTTAAAAATATTCAAAACTGTGAAATTCGAATAACACTTTTGCTTAAGTAAATATTTTTACGATAATTTAAAATAAATCAACGCACTTTTCTATTTGGCTAGCCGTTTGCTTATACCTGAACGTTATATTGGCTGGGCTAAGTTTTTAATTGAATAGCTAGTTAAACTATTTAGCTACGAAAGACATATTTCATTTTATTATGTGAGTAAATTCAAAAGGTTAACGAATAAATAAATAAACAAACTGCTGTAGACTTGTTTTAGTTATTATTGATAATAAATCATACACCTGTGTTATATGCAATATACAATATTTCTGAAGATTTTAATACAGCAGTTTCCGAGCTTTGTGCTTATGTACAAACAAAACTCAGTCTTTAGCTGAGTTTGGGAAAATTACATTTACATAAAACTTATTTATTATCGGCAAGATTGTTTTCTTTTATGACAGACAAATGACTACATATAATTTTTAACTGTTAAGTAAAATTGTTACGATTGTACCAAGAGTTTATTCCTTATCAGCCATTACCTAATGTTCATCATTAATGGCTCTTGCAGGATCTCTCATATGTCCTTTTTCCTTTATGTACCTATCTACGGTTCGAGTTGTCCACATATACCGAGTGTTATACTTATTCCTCATGCTTAAATACAATTTCTATTTCAAAAGTGAAATGGATTGGCGAGCAATGAAAGGCTTTTTATACCTTTGGGGACGTGGAATATTTAAAGAATAAGAGAAACTCTTTCTCCGAACCGAATATTAAACTCGCTGCCACCCGCCCGTCGCATAAGCATTCCACTCGGAATAAACTAATCTGAATGATCGTTGATCTCACAGCAGCATCCGGCGTGGCGCGCGCGCCGCATACAGAAGACGCTGCGCGTGACCAGAATGACCGGGTGAAGCTGCCCGCGGGAGAGCGGCACAGCAGCAATGACCGCTACAGGAAGTGTTCGCTGACACGTGAATGTGGCTGGACGGTAACAAGTATAATATATTAGTGCGATGCTTTCGACCATCTGTCACTGGCATCGTGTCAACTAGGTACTTTATGCTTTATTTCGCTTTCATCTGCAGCTTCGCTCCTTCGTCAATTTATGCGTTAAATCTTTTTTAATTAACGACACAGTTTTTTGGACTTGTGGCTAGATGATTTCTAGTAATCGTAAAAGATTTCTGATCAATGAATAGCGACAGTCCTAGAACTTTAAGTACGGCAAGTCTGTCGCTAGTCACTGCAGTTGGGCATATATTAAACAATTTTATTATTCGAGAGGTAAACACGACATACACAAAATAGTTTATTGAAATGTAAATAACTAGCTATCCAACGAGTATTTTATTGTTTTACAATAAGAAAATAGTATTTTTATCTTTCATCTGATTAAGGAATAACCCGTTCATCTCACTTTCATTATTGATCTTAACATTTTAACTCATCAAAAGTCAAAATATCGTCTTCTGAACGACGCATGCGAGTTACTATAATGATATGTACATATAAGATTTATTCGTTTCTTTTAAACAATTACCAATTAGTTTATTATTTCTGTTAGTTGACAGAACTAGCTATAGTTTCAGAATTGTAGCAACTATATGTTAATGACGGGTTTTGGTTGAGCTTTCGATTTCAACAAATTTTGGCCATTCTCTCTACATGCTGACGCAATAAAGTCTACGTTTTGCACTCCTTAGTTATAAGTACGAAGGAACAAGAAATTTAAAAAAAACCCATTAAGGCAACTTGGGACAACTAATCTGGAATGCCTGCCATGTAACTTTTATATTATGATATTAATTGTACTTATGTTATTTGTATGTGTGACTTGTATGCTTCAAACATTTCGTCGCGTTGTTATTTCGGGGCGTGAATACTGACAAAGCGCGTGTAATGTTTTATTGCTGTTGATTAATATTATAAAATACATTACACTTGTAATATTTTAAATATATTTGTAGGATTTAGGTGAAGATGGTCCAAAGGACCAGAAATAAGGTTTCAAAAAGTGGCAAGAAATTAGATATTCTAACAACTTGTATTGCTATCGGGAGCTGTATTTATCGTAGATTTGATATTAAATCAACAATAAATGACGAATCAACAAATTTCCCAAAAGTTTTGAACGTACAAAATCAGAAGCAAATTATGAATCCTTTACGAATGCTTGCATTGCACGAAGGGTGATCTAAAGTCTCAGGGGCAAAATGGGCAGACTTAGGGCAAAGCGAGCAGGCTTTAATTTTTTAAAGATTATCATGAAAATATATATGAATAACCAGGAAACAACAAAAAACACAATAATAAGGATGAAAAATACTTTATTACTAACAAAACGAAAATTCTGAAAAAGGACTCGCGGTGGTTTGTTGAAAGACGTTTGGATTCCTGTTTCATCCATATTATACAGAAGAGTAACATCGATATTATACTCTTCGATTTTACCTGAAGTAGTTCTGGTAATCTGTAAATTTGAAGCTTACTAAATATTCTAGCTCGGTCAATTTATGCTGGCTGGTTTTCTTAAGGCTAAGTTAAGGAGTCGAGGGGCGATAAACCCCTCGATTAATACAAGGAGTTTGTCGATCGACTTGGACAGGACCATTTTTGAATGGATGAAGGACACTGTTGGTTTTTTCGACGTACTAGAAAACGAATGCGAAAAATTCTTCTTTCAACAATCCATAAAACATATTACCCATTTGAAATACGTACTCCAATCATTCTAACTCTTCTTCTAGGGTGTAGACAGAAGTGAATCGACCAATATTTTTTACCCGTGTAAAGTTGCACATCGGATTCTGTGTTTAATTCCAATGATTTTTATTGTGTCTTTGACCTCTGTGACCTCTTCTATTATTTTCGTTTAATTCTATATTGCTTTCTTTATTATATTTCACTATTGACCATTCGACATAGGCTTTTTGTTCACAACGGCCTTTCGACAACGGCCTTTAAACAGCCTCCAATTTTTTACATTATTTGTAATGAATAAATAGTGGAAAAAAGATATGGTAGTAAAAAAGCATATGTTTTCTTTTTGCTATGTAATTAAAATTTTTAAGATTATAATTCAATTCAAATCTAGATTCTTTCTAACATAGCCATAGAAACTATAGCGGGTATGTGCACATTTTGCCCAGCTCGCTTTGTCCTTTCTGTCACTTACGCGTTCTTATAAAACCTAACCATCAAATATAGTGAAATTTTAAAAAAAATATGACTAAACGCGATGGTATAGACATGATATAATACTATTATTTTGATATTGATCCAAATACTCAATAACAGACAAAATGCGATATATCTTTACATTTTTTATAAAAAAATTCGAAATTTGTTTTATTTTCGAACAAGAGTTGTGCGCACGATTGCAGTTGACACAACGATTGGCGCGATTTAGGCCGAATGTTTTGAATATTTTAGAATAACACTTTTAAAAGGGGTGCTTGCTTTAGGCATGGTGAATGCTATAGGCCCTTCTTCTCTACACAGGCCAGTCTTGCTTTTCGATATCGTCCCTAACGACGTCACAACCTATAAGGATATTATCGGAACTGACTAAAATTTTTCATATGTTATTCAATATTTTTTTTCTATTTTCGTTGGGCAATCTGTCTATAGATTTACCAACATATATAATTTAAAGTATTCATTAGGGAATATTTTGTAGAGAGGGGATAAATGCATTAAGTCCTATTTCGACACCAAGATGTTTTTACAAATTGGTCTAAATAAAGCCTACACATTTTTTTATGTGTTAAAATGTATAACCGATCAACGAAAACGGCCATAATATTTTCTAAATCTTTTCAAAATGGGATGTTTATAAAAATTAGATTTGGCTATCAGTGTACCTTTAATGTTTTAGAATTTGAAACAATTGACTTTCGTATTTGTAAAACTATTCATACCAGACTGATTACTGATTGACTGATGTCAAGGCGCAGCCTCAAATTCTGACCCCAAACCGTGCAATTTGAAGAATACATTTTTCCTAATCATTTTTCCTGTATACACATTTCCGGAAATATTTTTTTAAATTTTCCCATTATAGCATTGTAGAAGCATGAAGGAAAAGCTACGAGATCTGGAGTATAAGGTTCCGAATTTTCAAACTCGATATCCAGGCCTCCAAAACCAAGATGTAGAAGTGAACGCTAGAGAGACCAAGCAGACAAAAAGTGAATGGATAGAACAGATGAAGAAGTTCACGTTGTTGACAAATGCGTGCTCGATTGGGTACATAGAAATTATAGTATATGTATAATTATGTTTTTTATTAGTTTATGGTTTTAGGCACTTATTGAAGTTGCGTGTTGGATGATGCCTTTTTTGTGACCCGTAAGTAACACTATTGGTATTTTACCTGTAGCTTTATTTATGTGTTAATTGCAAGTTGTGTGTTTGGTGTGCAACATGGCCAAGTGGTTGGTGGTTGGTTATGAAGGAAGAAAATGAAAAAGGAAATTTTTTGGATGTTGAAAATGTTCAACATGCTCATTACTTTATGGTATTGCAGTTTCAGACAAGTGTAACTTAAATTTATATTTTTGACAGTAATGTACCTTTGCACCGATTAAAAAATACGGGTCTCTATTGGAAATTCTTACTTTTTGTTTTTTAAGTTTACCTAGTTAGTACATTGTTAGAAATTGTTGATTGTTTTTTTTCCTGTATCAGTACGCATTCATAATACATAATAATACAGGTATCCTAGTTACTTGAAAAGGACATGTTTCCTAAAAATGTATTAGTAAAATGTATTATGTTCATTGAAAACTTCAAATAAATATATTTTATTACATATATATTCAATATCCTTAACTACTCAGTTTATTTCGTTAAATTAATTAATTTTTTTATCAATCCACTTAACAAGAACGAGTTCGTGAGGCGGTCAGGGTCCAGCAAGCAGGCAGAGCGGAACCGGAAGTCGGTTTTTTTTTATTTTCGGAGAGGTGCTCGACTCCGTGACGCATCCGCCGTCCCCATCTCCGCGCTCGTTTTGGTCTTGTTTCTGCGCCAGTTCGGCGGAGCGAATTGGTAATTTAGTCGGATCGGTCGTTAATAGGAAATTATTTATTACAAGTTTTTTCCTCTATTTTCATTCAAAATAGGTTACATTTTTCAGGAATTTTTCTTATTTTTGCACATAAACTATTTTTCTCATCTGAATGGGATGTGAACCTATTGGACCATTACCTGGATCACGATCGAAGAGTTCCATACCACAGTGATGAACTGGCAGCTTAAACCTTCCTTTTATGTCCGTTTAACTTTACAAATTTATGTCCCTGTTTACTTTATATTCGAATAATGGAATACGCTTTCAAATAATCAATTCAAACAAACTCAATTATTTTGTTAAACAAACAAATCTATACGTGAAAACCCACAGTGAAACGTTTGGAAGGGAATTTTCTTTATTGTAAATTATTTATGTAGCTATAGCTATAGCTATATTCAATTACATATACGTTAGTTGTAAACGCTTTATTAATTAAATTAATGATTAATTAAATTAAGGAATTACTAAATGAAACTACGTGATGTAGTGTTATATCTACTTTATTAAAATTTTTAACCACGTCCTGGATTTCGTTGTATGACAATATCTTCTTTCGTTGTATGACAATATCTAATCATTCAAGAAATTAGGACAAACATTACTTTTTTAAGTTACAAATAACGGACAGTGCTATCTGTAATTAGTAGTTTAAATTTCAATATTAATTTTCATTAATATCGCATATAGCATTATAAAAACATATATGAGTAATGAACGATAGATTGGGATAGTATATTGTCATACAATAGAAATACCTATAAGAAATGAACGAAGGATGGGAATAGCATATAGTCATATAATAGAAATACCTGTAAAAAATGAACGACGGATGGGAATAGCATATTGTCATATAATAGAAATACCTGTAAGAAATAAACGACGGATGGGAATAGTATATTGTCATGTAATAGAAATAGCTGTAAGAAATTAACGACGGATGGCAATAGCGTATTGTCACATAATAGAAATATTTGTAAGAAATTAACGACGTATGGGAATAGTATATTGTCGTGTAGTAGAAATAGCTGTAAGAAATTAACGACGGATGGCAATAGCATATTGTCATATAATAGAAATACCTGTAAGAAATTAACGTCGGAAGGCAATAGCGTATTGTCACATAATAGAAATATTTGTAAGAAATTAACGACGAATGGGAATAGTATATAGTCATGTAATAGAAATAGCTGTAAGAAATTAACGACGGATGGCAATAGCATATTGCCATATAATAGAAATACCTGTAAGAAATTAACGACGGATGGCAATAGCGTATTGTCACATAATAGAAATATTTGTAAGAAATTAACAACGGATGGGAATGGTATATTGTCGTGTAATAGAAATAGCTTTAAGAAATTAACGACGGATGGCAATAGCATATTGTCATATAATAGAAATACCTGTAAGAAATTAACGACGGATAGCAATAGCGTATTGTCACATAATAGAAATATTTGTAAGAAATTAACGACGGATGCGAATAGTATATTGTCATGTAATAGAAATAGCTGTAAGAAATTAACGACGGATGGCAATAGCATATTGCCATATAATAGAAATACCTGTAAGAAATTAACGACGGATAGCAATAGCGTATTGTCACATAATAGAAATATTTGTAAGAAATTAACGACGGATGCGAATAGCATATTGCCATATAATAGAAATACCTGTAAGAAATTAACGACGGATAGCAATAGTGTATTGTCACATAATAGAAATATTTGTAAGAAATCAACGACGGATGCTAATAGTATATTGTCATGTAATAGAAATAGCTGTAAGCAATTAACGACGGATGGCAATAGCATATTGCCATATAATAGAAATACCTGTAAGAAATTAACGACGGATAGCAATAGCGTATTGTCACATAATAGAAATATTTGTAAGAAATTAACGACGGATGCGAATAGTATATTGTCATGTAATAGAAATAGCTGTAAGAAATTAACGACGGATAGCAATAGCGCATTGTCACATAATAGAAATACCTGTAAGAAATTAACGACGGATAGCAATAGCGTATTGTCACATAATAGAAATATTTGCAAGAAATTAACGACGGATGCGAATAGTATATTGTCATGTAATAGAAATAGCTGTAAGAAATTAACGACGGATGGCAATAGCATATTGCCATATAATAGAAATACCTGTAAGAAATTAACGACGGATAGCAATAACGTATTGTCACATAATAGAAATATTTGTAAGAAATTAACGACGGATGCGAATAGTATATTGTCATGTAATAGAAATACCTGTAAGAAATTAACGACGGATGGCAATAGCGTATTGTCACATAATAGAAATATTTGTAAGAAATTAACGACGGATGGGAACAGACTATGGTCAGATATCAGTGAAACCCTATGAAATTATTTTTGATCTACAATTTTAAAACGTTTTTCATCTGGCTGGATACGGTAAGCATATATAATAAAGCGCCGTACGTACCTATCCTTGTTATAGTTCAATTTCAGTTCATTATATATTGTTACAGGATACTACAATCCTAGCACTTGTAATCTCCTCCGAAAGTTGGGAGAAAGCGTTTGAACTACAGCTACAGATTTATTGAATCTAATAAAATGTAGAGAACATTAGAGGAAATCTAAAAAAAACATTTTTAATTTTAGCAGTTAATAAATTCTAAATGTTGCCGTTTTTCGTAAGATATCACGAAAATAAATTAAAAATCGGTATTGAAAAAAATATGTAAAAAGGGGTTTAAGCTCTTGGATGAAGTGCAACTTCTTTGAGTATGTGCATATACGTTCAAGTATATGCACCATGTTACCTCTTGTTTTCCACATTTACCTTTTCTCAAGCGCTACAAAATTTTAACGTGTCAGAATAACTTAGACGTCGCTAAAGAAGTTTCACTACAAAAACCACTGAGGACCACTTATAGAGATAAATCAAACAAACCCAAACTCGAAATTACGATGTGTCATTGTCTCTTTCTGCGATCATCTTCCGGCTCCATCATCAAAATCGGGAAACCAAGATTAGAATACTCATGGAGACAAATGAAATGGTTCCAACTTGAGACGGTTGCATTATGTTATTGTGGACTTCCAGTCATCAAAAGGCGTGAGACTCACCCACGTTGACTCAGGGATGAAGTGCGTGCAGGCGATATCCGAGACAGGAGATATGCCTATATACAAATTTAGAAGTAGAAATATCTCTTTGTCTCATTCGCTCTCGTAGAATACAATAATCAATACCAAAATTGACGTCACAGTACAGTATTGCCTTCTTTGTCTAAACGTGAAGTTCAAACGTTTGTAACACCGTCAATTGTTAGTCAAGTAGACGACAAAATGTAAAGAGAACAAAATATGATAAATTAATTTTTTAATAAGATGACAAAAATAATGTATTATTGATATGTCAGAAGGTACTTTGGAGTAGGGTTGAGGGATAGAAACAGAAAGGAGTAAGATTAAGGGAAAGGGATATGAAAAGAAATGGAATTTGGGAAGTAGAATTAGGGGAGGTTTCAGACGATATTTTAACATTTATATGAATGGTGAAAGTCTAATATCGGAATCGAGTTTGTTTCATCAGTTGGTGGCATGAACAGTGACGAAAGCTCATAGAAAAAAGTATTATATTTGCAGATAAGCAGCTTGAAAAAGTCTCGTAATTAAAATTTAGAAATAATTAAAATTAGACAAGTATCACATTTAAATATCTTTTCTATTTGTAGATGAAATGCTGGTGCGTAATTTTGACAGCATTTATCCAGCATATAACGCTATCCTCACGCCACCTACCGAACAATTTATATAATAATTACCGAGACAAGTTTTAAATAATACATGGCAATTTGCAGTGAAGAAAATAAAATCACTGGCGAAGTTTTACTTATGCTATTGAGATTTACGTCGCATACACTATTAATAATTGTATTTCAATAATTTCGTTATTATTTTAAATGCGGGAGCTTGGATGGTTGGTGTTCACTAAGCCTAAACGTATAAATTAATTCACATGGAATTCAATACGGACATAGTTCCTGAATCGAATTAAGGCAGTTATTTTTAATCAGATATTTTTTAATCAATAATAAACATTTACTACTATTTGTCAATAGATGGCGTAACGTGTAAATTAAATTAGCAAAACTGCGTGTTTACGTTGTAGTAGTATATTTAACGAATAATTCCTGATGTATTGATCGACAATGCAAACTGCTTATATTATTTATAACTTACAGTGCAGATAATGCTAATATACACACACACACACACACATATATATATATATATATATATATACACACATATATATCATTGTTGTTCATTATAAAATATGGTTCTAAAAGCAATAAGTCGGAAAATAAGTACTTTTGTCAGATTTTTTTTCTAAATAAATTCATAATTCTAACCTTTACCAATTATCGGAAGTTTAAAACAGCCTTCTGTCCACAAGATCAGTTGCAATTCAAAACAATAACGGTCTCCGTTAATGTGGCGCCGCCTGCCACCGTCTCTGCATAGCTAACCTAAAAAAAACGTGACTTAAGACGATACAAAGCGCGCGGGAGGCATGCTCGGACCTGCCGGTCGCTGGGGTGATTCAGTGTCACTTCCTCTCGGCGAGTACAAAGCGAATAAAAAAACGGAGTTCATTAAAAAAGGTAAAATAAAATAAAAGTCGGACAGCGCGTGCCGCAGCAGCTGACGATCGACGGCGACCGAACGATCGTGATACTTTGACATTTTGTTTTTAAATTCTTTTGGGCTATGAGACCATTATTTTACGGCACTTTCTTTAATATCTCTAAACAGTGACAATCGCATTATATATAATTATGTTGATTGGACTATTCCGACTGACCTATGTCAGATGCTTGACTGGACTAAAAAAACACTTACGGAGATGGATCTAACATGTCTAAGCAGAAGTTACACTGTGCAATAAGCCATATTTAAGCCATTTATAGCTAAGATTATTATGAATAGTAGTTTTAGAAAAGAAAAAAAAATTGTCTCGTTTTTATGTTGTTTTGCTTTTCTGTATTTTCTTGAAATAAAAAAAATATTTGTTTATGAGATATTGATTGTTTTATATATGTATTATATGCATTCATATTAGTTAGTTCTATGACTATGTTTTCTTTGTTATTTTTTTTGTTTGTTATTGTTCTTTTGCTTACTCGAGAAGTAATTAGTAACTACTGTAGTATATGGAAAAATGAGTTTAAAAATAAAATGTCAGCATATTGGGTTTGTTTTATTTTTAAAGAAAAAATAATAATAAAAATACCAAGAATATATTTATATTTTTTTTATTCTCTTTATAACTAAAAATTGGTTATAATTTTGTATCGACTGAGGGCGATGTATCCCTCAGAATATAAAAACATAACACATATGATTGTTTTTATTTGTATTTGAATAAATTTATTATTCGCTATTAAAAAGGTTTTATTTTATATCGTTCTGCTTTTTATTTCTTCCACATAACAATAATTTATTTCATTTTTTTGTTTTTATTATTATGTTCTTTTACTTTTTATGGTTGCTATAAACTGGCTCTTCGCCAACAATTTTGGATTGACTAATTACTTTGCACAATTTTAAACGGTAGCAAGATGTTAAGTCAATATCAACCATCTAATTGACATGAATAATCCGACCATATTCTGTATTTTTGTCTTCTCCACATCGTAATAAAACAGTTACCCACTAATTTACTCTAAATTTACCACATAGTTTTTATTTGATGTAAACACAAACAAACAAACAAGTGTTATTTTTTATCTTTTCGATATTGTATCGAGAGGACACTCATCTCATTTTGCTCTTGAGGCTCTAGACAACAAATATTAATTTATTTTAATTTGTTTCATTGTGTCTATGCGACGTGCGTGCATTTTTTATGAAACAAACAAATACCCAAACAAAACGGCAGACGCTTATTTTCCAAAAAAATACTGTACTTAATACTACACAATAAAACTTAATCATGTACCAGATCCATATCAATCTATACCGATATTGAACACTCGTGATCGAACGACTTGATCCTTCTTAATACGCCAAGACCATTCATTTACACTATACAGAGAAGACACGCCGGGTGCTAGAGCGGCGCGTGCGCCGGCAGATGGCTCACAGCATCTGTCCGTCTCCCTTCCCCCGCCCTCTTCAACCTCTTATCTCGGGAGTGACCTCGTTACATGGCACATACTCCTCTTCACAGCTCACTCAGATGCGACGCTTCTCGGAAAGTTTGTTATTGCTGGAAAAAACGATGTTTGCTTCGCGAGATAACGAAGTTTATTCGTGGTGTAGGAAAAACCTGATAAAGTAGAGATCTGAGTATTAGAACCTTAGGGTCTGTTGCGTATGAGATGACCGGTTTCGATATTAATAAGAGATATTTATATATAGACACGATTATGATTATACACGTGTATATAAATCGCTTCCATGATTGACTAATTTATAGGTCTTTATAAAATATAGTCGAAAACTTTTAAAATATACATTCAGTAAAATTCAGATAAAATTTTCCGTCAAAATCGGTTTTCTCCCTTTTGAAAATAGTCGAAAAAACCAGCAAAAGTCATGTAAATATTGTTTTGGCTGAAAAATTTTCAAATCTGACGGATTACTCTTAAAGAATAATTCAAAATCTAAATATCACAAAGAAACCAAACTGTTTATGCACTATTTTTTTTTCTATGACTTGCTGTTCTCTGATAGGCAGCGACGATATACCTTCAGCGTAAAAATTTGGTGACTTAAATTTAAAAAAAAAACTTGGCATTGTCTTTTTGAGGATTTTATAAAATGTGGATTTTTTTATTCCATAAATAGTTGGTTAGAACTGTAAAAAAGTAATAACGAGATAATACAATTTGGAGTGAATGAGATGGATGTACAAACAGAAACAAACCTAACTTATTTAATTTTAGACGTGTGTGTTTTGCGGTACGTTATGATTGAGAATGTAAATTCGGTCCTATCGATGGTTAATCGCTAGTAATAAATCTTTATATACACCGTATATCCCTTCGGCAGCAACTCCTGGAATTCCACCAGCTCTTCAGAAAACCTGAATATGTTTCTGGTGTTCATTTTGCGTTTGAGTACTAAAACCCTTGTTTGTCTTGCACAAAGCTGTTGGCATTTGCGTGTTATTAACATATGTAACCTATATCACATCACCAGTTACTAATTGCTTAAACCAATCAAATTTAGGATTTAATGTTAATAATAGTTGATAAATGTCACCTCTTAACATAGAGTCCATTTTCTCTGATTTAATACACTTGAGAGCATTTTAACTAATGTATACATTTTTCAACAACCAGAGAGATTCAACAACCTTTTTGAGAAAGTCCTATATTAGTATATAAAAACTTATTAGTTAACCCGGCATTACGCTGTTGTATTAGCTTTATTAATAAATATTCACAAAGAAAGAATTGACTATCACCATGAAGATAAAGGGAATCAAGACTTTTAATTTTGAAAAAGACTTTGATCCGCCATACACAGGTAGGTCCACGTATGAAAGAAATGGAGAAATATACTTTATTGTTCCAAGTGATGTAGTTTATCGCACTGAAAGTGAAGTTGGTAATATCGTTTCTAATTAAAACAATTCTTGAAATATTAAACATGTATTAATATCCTCTTGCGTCTCATCAAGTTAAAGGAATTAATATATATTGTGACTATAAAGCAACTACTCAAGGTATATAGCGTGGACGTTCATTGCCTTTTACCAACATCTGTTTTAAATTCAAAGAAGTTAATGCCTTGTCGAAATTTGCACTACATGATAGTTACTAGCTCATATCGATAACGATAGCAACGACTGCCTTGATAGGCTACTGCAATATAAGTAATAGCTATGTAATCTCGAACACAAGTGTTTCGGAAAAAACATGAAGTAAATGTATTATGGATTCCATCTATTAAATTTATGAACTAAATGAATATCGAATCTTAAAAATATTATTGATAGACTGGTAATAGGTGACCATAGACTCACAAAAAAGGATGACTAGTAGAAAAATTTACAACAACTGCAAAACTGGCCGAATACGCAAATAACACGCGCTTACATTTGCAACAATCCGTCTATTCTAACATATATAATATAGCATAAATAACTAATAATACATATATAATAGTTACAAGTGTATATATAACTAGTTACTAATATATATAATAGTTACTAGCGCATATAGCATTAATAGCTACGAAGCGATGATTCGACAAACCGCGTTGTATGTCAAAAAGATCGCGTGTGTCTATGCTTTTGTATAGATAATACTTTGTAGGACACGAGGTAATCTTCAATTAAAATTTAGCTTCTGAATTTGACATAATAAAATAATGTGTTTTAAAAGTATTTATTCCGTCCAATTTATTACATTAAAGCGAAGATAAATAGCCTAAAACTAAACACTAATTAAGCCATAAATACAATACGGTAGTGGACTCATTCTAAATTTTGATATTTTTCGTACAATATTGTGAAATGTAAGTTACTTAAAAACCAGTCTAGAAAAAAATTCAAAAATTGATTGAAAAATAAGCGAGTTGTAGGCTTCTAAATTTGAAGATACGGATAGAGTTGGTTATATTCCTGTCTCTTTTGCTCTCGTAGAATATAATGTGCAATATAAAAAATGACCTCACAACACAGTATTGCCGTCCTTCTCTAAAGGTGAAATTTAAACTTTTATAACTCGGTCAATTTTTAAGATTATTAAAAAAAATTTTCGCTCTTTATCACCCAATAATGCGTGTCCACTTAATCGGTTAGAGTAAATGTATGGTTTTAAACAAATGGAGTAGGAAAGTTGTTGTCGTTGTTACAATGCTATTTGACATTCGAAATTTGTACTAGCGTGTTGTTTTTGGTTGTATAGTTTTTAAGACATTGTCCACTGTGTCTTTTTTTTGCTCTCGCATGAATAAAATTAACTTAAATTATTGAAATAGTATTTGTTATGGAAAAAATTCCCATACGACGAGAAATTCGGGACGTTATTTTGATGAAAATTGTTTTTTGCTTACATGATATTTTAAAAAACAAACAGATTTTTCGTAAGCCCTATTTTACAGATGACCTATATGACTTAGTATATTTTGAACTTCAAGCTAGTAGTGGAAGACAGAGGGGTTACTTTGTAGCGCTAGAGAATTAACAAACAGCAACTGTAAAGTATATAAGGAATTTACGATTATACAAAGAGATAGCTTATTTAAGCAAAGTAGCAGCAATGCTATTTAATGCTATAGCCACGTTATCGCAGACGATTCATAGTATGTTACAGCGATAAAACCTTAGCTTTCGCCCTTTGTGCAACGGCCACGCTATCGGACAAACATTCTGTATTGACTAAAAAAACTTTTGATACGGGGTAAAAAACCTACATCTAAATTATCGGCATTTGTTGTCGTCTGAAGTCAACGAATGTTGGTGAGATTCATGGTATGTTGTAGCGATAAAACCTTAACTTTCGCCCTTTGTGCAACGGCCGCGGACAAGCATTGGTACCTATTGACGTAAAAAACTTTTGATTCGAGGTAAAAAACCTAGAGCTAAATTATCGGCAATTGTTGTCACGCGAAGCCAACGAATGTTCGTGACACGAGACGAATCTTTTAGCCATACATACAATATCATAACAAACAAACCTTCGCTGAAGCCCATAGCGTGGCCGTAGAGTAGAAAATCTTTTTATTTTGTTTTTCTTTAAGGAATTGAAATATAACGATTCGGAGTAATTAGAAATAATGATTCGGAGTAATTAGAAATAATTATTGAATAAGAAAGTAATTAAAATATGATTCAGATATGTATCCTTCCACTTTATTAGGGCAAAGGCGGAGTGTGTAATTAGTTGTTAATAAAATATGTGCAAATTGTTTTGCGACCTCTTTTATTTAATCGAAAAAACTTTTGAATTAAGCTTAGAGTGAGATATAGGCATATATGCCGAGAAGTGAAAAAGAAAAACGTTCAAACAGCTCTCTCTCTCTGTCTTTCTCGCTCTCTCTAAATGACATTGTATAACTGTAAAATCGTGCGGAATGACCCGCCTCTCTCCAGGCCGCCGTCACACCAGCCACACACCGACTCTATCATTTCCCGCGCTAAACACGGCCCGCCATTATTGATCTATGCATGAATCGATGCGTAGATCAGCGATCTATGCTATCTGTCATCGTGGATTGTGATCTATAATGGCATACCATTAGACGTTGCGTATGGCTCGCCACGGAGAAATCGACGAAGCGAACGTCTTATTAGGTGCGACATGATTTCTTGGCGAGTGGTCGAGGTGGAATGGCTCTCGTGATTTTGTAGTTTGTGCTACTTTTTCATCTGACGTGATTATGCAAGAGTGGCATTATAACCTACTAAGTGGCTACAATAGAGTTATAATTATATTTGCCAATAGAGGGCATTACGAAATTTAGAATGCAGTTTTTTTATATGTATGGTATAACATCTTTTGACAAAATTTAATTTTCCGTTGTTTTTTTTGGTTCGACTTAAAAAAGAGGAGGTTATCTCGATTGTATTTTTTTTGTGCATGTTACCTCATATCTCCATCGTTACTCCAACCAGTTTGGATATTTTATTTCGATGGGTATACTCCTAATATGGTGCCACCAAAATTCGATTAGGATCTGATAATATAAATTGAAGATATACCATAGAATTACTCAATAATGAAGAGCACAGGTCTCGTGATTGAGTTTTGCTAATGTAGGTCTTATTATAATATAATAACACACGAACAATGGCAACATATATTTGCTCTTTAGCGAAATCAGGGTCTGATGATGGGGACGGAAGGTAATGACAGAATCTTTATAGCGATGAAAAGTGAACTCATCAAGTTTGGATCTATCTGATATGTCTACATAAAGCAAAACGACGCCACGTGAAATGTAGCAGCCATTTCTGTGTGGGTGTGTTGAGAGAGAGAATTGACCACTTGGCACCGATTCCAAAAAAATTCTGACCGTAACAGTATTTTGCTGTCACCAACAGAAAAGAAATGAACGTTGAAATTGATTGATGCTGGCTAATAGATGCTACTATGGTTTAAGAAACCAACTAATGCCCTCTATGGCAGCGAAAGCTGGACATTGAGCAACCATATCCCAAACAGACTACTAATTTTTGAAAGAAAAGTACTACGCAAAATCTTCGGTGGTGTCCAAGAAAATAATTTTTCGCGAATTCATTCCAATTACCAAATTTATATTCGACATAAACAACCCTGGTGGTTATTTGAAGTCGGTTTATTTTTTATTTGTAAAAAAGGTTTATTTGAACCGAAGATAACTCATAAAAACAACGTATTTAACAATTATAAAGGTTATTCATAAAGAATTTAGTAAAAAAATTTAAAGTGCTGCTACTTTTTATCATGTCACGTCACGTATTTTGTAACTTTTATTATATTTTCTTGTTTATTTTTTGTTTTTTCTTGTTTTTTTTGTTTTTGTTCTTACTTGTACACTAAGCATTTAGTGATAATATGTGCGAATTAAGTTAGACTATAGAAAATGGAAATAAGGAACGAAAGTACGTCCGATGGAAACGTTAGTGGCTAAACACAAATCATATCGGAATCTGTGGGTACGTACGTATATACGTGCGTCTGGAAGTATGTATGTCTGCTTTCATACGCTTATAAATCTGAAAGGAGCATCCGATTGAATACGGATTTTTTTTTGAAAGTGCTAACAGAACGAACGAAACAATAAGTTTACGAGCTCGGAAATTCCTTGCGTCTTGTAAAAATTTAAAAAAATCTAATTGGATTGAAACTGGATAAATAGCAGGCTATTCACAATGATATGTAGTTTTTTATTTATTATTTTTAGTTATAATCGGAAAAGTATATACGGAAGTAAAGGCAAAAATTTTTTTTTCCATACACTAGAAAACTGGCTGAGCGCAGGCAGTAGAGAAAGATCACCGCCGTGTTAATGCCGTTACTATGGTTACGTTGTTTGACAACTTAGATTCTAAATATTATTCTTTTTAATCTAACTTGGATAATTTAACTGTTCTTGATGCGAAATTATCCAACCATGTTTCTGACGTAATACGATGTTGATAGATTTAGTACTAAAATTTTGACTGTGTCATATATTTATTAATTTGATTCACACGTGGCCTCATTTTGATAAAACTATTGTTTCCCAGTACGTTCGCCAGATAGCTATTTAGTGAATTAATTCGAATAATAAGACTATAAATATATTTCCTTTCACAATCATATCTAGAAATGGACAGAAAAAATAAAAGTGTTGATAATTTATTTATACAGAAATGTATGGTTACCCCATCTAATTATAAATAAGAAACATAACAAATTACTTTTATTTAGACTTTCTATTATTAATATAAGCCTGAAACCGTGGTAATATGTAGACTTTATATTGAAAAAATATATGCTGTCCATAGATGCTATATATTAAATCGATTTTTTTAAATAAGATAATTATATTTACGCTTAAAGGACAAACATGCAAAAATATTATCTCCCTAGTCGATGTATATAAATCTTCATAATGTTTCATGTGCTATATATAATCATCTGTTACAAAAAAATGTAAATATTAAATTATGAATCCAACTATGCATTTAATGAAATAGCCAGGCCTGGGAAACATGTAAAGTTTAGTTCAATCTATCCCAATGCAATGGGAGAAGTTGATGTCAAGTTGTTAAAGAAGCGGTCCATCGACTATTGATTTGAGTTCTATTAAATGGATTTTGTTTCCGCTTTCACTGTCACAAAGAGTATTCATTCAGGAATATTCTTGTGTACAAGTAATTGGAATATATACTTAGATTTGTGAGTTATGTTAATACAGGTGGCCCATTTATAGTAGTCCAAATTTTTTTAGGTTGAGAACATCGTGATAGGTCATTTAAAAAAAACTTCAACTTCACAAAATGAATAGTGTAAAAGTTAGGTTTTTTGTGTATTTTTGAAAAATCTTTGCTTTAATTGCATAAATCACTTTTGTTCGAAACTATTACTAAATCATCGAAGTAGAGTAGTTATGTAGCGAGCGTGCAATGAGCAATTTTTGTGTTTATTCGTAGCTTCTGGTATTATATGAAACTTTTAGATTGTATGAAACTTTATAATTTTTTCTGTTTACAAAAGAAAAAAACTTATATTTAAAAAAATTACTGTAGTACAATCTTCAGAAATCAACATCATATCATCACTAAATTTTAAATTTTTCCCATAATCGCAATTTTAGCATAACGTAACGTTTCTTTTAAAAAAACATTAATTCAATTTATATTTATCTAAATTATTCGCAAATTAATGTTCATTAGCCTTAACATACACAAAATGTGTTCAGGTAAAATTACTTTTAGACAGAGAGCGCTTTTATGTTGTGCACCTATTGTGAGGTCTGTCTTTGAACGCGGATAGGAACGAAGTGACGACGGCAGCGATACTAGGGAGCGGGAGAAGTCGTTTCGTCAGAGATATTCAAATTCAATTGTCGATCGTGGAAGTTGTGAACATTATCTACAACTTCTAAGGGAACAGAACTATGTATAAAAAAGTGAATAAAGTAGAGAATAAAAGAACTAATTTCGAAAATAATTATTTATTTATATGAATAACGTGACTTAGTAAATGGATAATATTACATAATATATATATATATATATATATATATATATATATATATATATATATATATATATATATATAATTACTTAATATACTAATAATATTACTTATTATTTAGTGAACAAATTTATCTGACTTTTTCAGTTATTACTTAGAATTTAAGAAATGCACGAGATATGTTGATGCAATAATAATTTCGTAAAAGTGTGGAAAATCAAAATTAAGAGAAAGATCAGACAATTGACGAAAATAAGATATTTTTAATAGAAAATAAAGAGGACTTTTTGCTGTAAATGAATTCATCCAGTGGTTTCAATAATTTTTATGGTAATATAAGTCGACATACGTGGTGATATTATAACTTTTTTGGTGATTGTAACTTCAAAGGAACCGCATAGAAATAAATATATTTTCATTTTTAATATTCATTTCCTGGTAAAATATCGCGAAATATATAAAATATTTATTACAGTGTTTCCTGACAGAAAATGTTTATGTGCTTAGCTTGAAAATTCTATAGAGTCTTTTTATGATATTTTTTCATTGCTGCAAACAATATTGTGAAGGTATCTCTCGAATGTCATATCATTATGCTTACCACCCTAGACCCTTTGCAAAGCATTCGAACTTACATTTAATTTCAAATAACGCAATCAATGAATCTTGCGAAAAAAAAGTTATTTTACTGCGTGTAACATTTTAAAATTAAATAAAGATTTAGCAATTTTCTTTATTTTAGCTTTAACTCTGTAATTTTACAGGAGTAATAGATAGAATAAAGGATAAACATTTCAGCTTTAAAACGGTATGCTTTCATTTCAATAGGACCATTTATCGCGAAATTGCAACTTTTTAAAATTGTCCCATTTTTTCAAAGCATTCCTTAATACTTTAATTTCACCGATTAGTTGATATTTATTTCTTTTTTTACTCCTACGAGTTCATATTTCTTTCTTTTTTCAATTTTATAAGTCCCTCTGTTTTTCACTCCTTTGAGTTCATATTTCTTTCTGTTTTCACTCCTACGAGATCATATTTCTTTCTTTTTCACTCCTAAAATTGTTTATTTTAGAGACGAGGGTTTTGAAATGATATACAATTTTTGGCTTCGTAAATTTTATGTAAATGTCATTATTTATGTGACAAAATACATCTATATTAGTTTACGAGTAAGAGTAAGGAAAAAGTATTCAAATATGTCTTTGGGGATGGTCTAAAATGGATTTACAATTATTCGTTATTTCTGGAATCGGAGAAATACATTTTTCAGAAACCGTGTCAGCATCTTGGCCTTACTATAGTCTATACATTAAAACAGAAATTCCTTTATGACAAACTCGTCACGTGATGATGAATCAGAAACAATACAATATGGCGGCCTGCAGTCTCGCGCCAATTCGTCGTCTGAAAGCGCGCCACGCCACAATGGCGGTGCGGCCTGCAAGATGAATCATGCAAACGGCCGATCGATAAGCTCGTCAGCAATGGCGGACCATTGTTCCCGTATTATGTTATAATTTATTACAATTGCGCCTCTGCGTGTGTTTCGAAGACGTCTTTGTTTATGTATTTAAATATTTTGTGTTATTTCACTTTATCGAGAACGCGAACAGTATTGTCATAATAAAAAAATCTTAATACCTATCTAAATATTGAATTTTTTTCTGTAATAATACTAAGTAGCCACAACAATGGCAACACATCCAGTCCTCAATTTAGGGCTGGGTTCATTTATGTTTTTAGGATTTTAATGATAGTGACGAAATCTTTTTTTAAAGATATGTATTTAAGAATTGAGTTTTATTTAAAATTAAAAGAAATTCCGTTAGCATTTCGAAATATGTCTTATGTCAGGGGGGCGGGAGAGGAAGATATGACCTTCCATGACATCCCTTCTGGATCTGCAGCTTCACAATATCTGGAGGCATCGCAGTACCCCCGCCAAATTAAGCAAGTACTGGGGTAGCATATTGACTGGAAGCAATCCTGTGTGCCTGCTTTGGAACCTGAAATATCTTTACGCTAGAGTTGAGTTACTCAAACATTATATTATTTTTATTCAATACTTACCAGAATATTCCACCACAACGTGACTTAACCGTTATATATTTTGCTAAGAAAGAAATTTTTTTTGAGGCTGGATGCCTTCTCCTCTTGTAAAATTTTTGGGCCAATTACTTTCGGACTCGTTAACAATTTGTCCTGTTTTTGAATTTTTTACTTATGTTACTCGATTTGAAGTCAGCCATGAAAGTAACTTAGGTCATTTTTGTTTCTCGTTATGATTAACGATTTACACTATACTTTCAGTACTCTTCGTTGCCTTCGGTTTGTCGATGATTTAAAAAGTTTTTTTTAGATGTCGATATCCCATCTAATAGTAACTGTTCCAATGGAATTTCGACACGATATTCCGCGGGAGTCTGTGTAAATAAGCTACATTTTATTGTAACCAAATGTGCAATGATAACGTACTCCTGCTTACGCGACCCCTTTAGGTATATACAGTTATGAACTTGATGAAACTATACTTCAAAAGGGTTTCATCTATGCGAGATCTCAGTGTAATTATGGATAATCATCTAACATTTCATAGTCATATACTTGAAATACTACAAAGCAATAGGATTTGTCATACGACATTTCCGCCATTTTCATGAAATCGAATGTATCAGGACTTTATTCAATTCTTTAGTCGACAGTATTTATGATCCTCCGATATGATCACACACACATCACATCACACACATACAGATCCTATCGATACTCCGATCTCCGTATGAAGCTACCTATGTCTTCATACTATAGAAAATATTTTAAAAGTTCAATAAGTTTTCCTATCATTCATACCATATTTTCCTTCTTTATTCGTTTCGATTGTATAATGAGTATAGTCGGATGTAATTCCCTTCAACTCCGAAGGGAATTGCTCTTGGCCAAGTTTTTTGTAAATTATCATGTCACTACGTTGATAAACCCTCGATCTTGAGTTTAGTAGCACTTTATGCTCCTGGCTGTTACATGAGAGTACGATATCATAGTTTATAGCACCTGCCTCGAGCGCGCTCTAATTATCAACATTAACCTTAACCAATCCAACATTAACCTGTCTTTCGTGCGCTGACATTATTTTCGAGATGCGTCCAATCTTGGCATTTTTTTCTGCTCCATTAACACTTTAGAATGAATATATGAATAAATATTTAAGTTTCACTAGTAAGACTGCGACATAGTGCTTCATAGCGGCCTGTTATTTAACATTTTCTGGAGAAGTCATGTAATGTTATTTAACATTTTCTGTAGAAACTTGAAAAAAAATTTGATTCAAAGTATCAATGTTAATAAGTAAGCCACGGATTTCATCCTATATTCTTTTCATCATCATTTTAATGTTATTATTTTTTATGACTAAACGGATGACGAGGTTTGGTCCCGTTTTTTACCCAATACATTGTTGATAATATTAAAATTTACTTGAATTCCATTTAAAAGAAATTATCATGAATTGAGCGGTATTGTGGTAGGATAATTATATAACAAGCTAATCACGATTTTGTCTAAGATTCACCTTTTTCGGAAGTTTATCTCATCAATTTTTCTTTATAATTCAGAAAAATGGACCCTATTCAAAATTGGTTTCAACAAACTCAAACTCCTTAAAAGGCAATATCTCCAGCAAATCTTGGGGGTCTCAATTTGAAGTGGGATCATCGAGGTCTAAATCCACGGATCATCGAGTATCAAATTCAGCAACGTCTCATCTAAAATGGCTTGGACATATGTGCTGTTTGATTGAATTCATTTTTTCTTATCATTTTTTTCGAAGAACACGACCCAAATTGTGGAAAGCGAACTGCGTCAAAGAATACATGGTTGAAATAAATGAAGGTAGACCTAAGAAACGAACAACTTGATTTACATAAAGCAAAAATTGCGGCTATTGATTGGAAGAAATGGAGAGAAGTCGTAGAGAGAATTCGTGAACCAGTATCACTTACAGCAGTATGCTGGTTTCCCTTTAACCGTATTTCAAATTATTTTTAATTTAACCTTATTTTTAATTAAAAGAATGTAATATATATTTAAATAAGAGTATGTTATCGCAGTGTTACATGCCACAAATTTTATGTTAATTGTGTATGTCCAGTGGTAGGACGTGGTTGGTTACAAAAAAAAACCTTGTCCGATTATTAAATAAGTCTGCTATACATCTACTGAAGTTTCATTTTTCGGCACTTCAGTAGAAAATAGTAGGTATTAGATGACATAAGCATTCACTGAAATGAATGTTTATGTTATAAAAAAGCAAATAATGAATGAAGGGACATCGAAAAGCAAATAATGAATGAAGGGACATCGAAAAGCAAATAATGGATGAAGGGACATCGAAAAGCAAATAATGGATGAAGGGACATCGTAAAGCAAATAATGAATGAAGGGACATCGTAAAGCAAATAATGAATGAAGGAACATCGAAAAGCAAATAATGAATGAAGGAACATCGAAAAGCAAATAATAGATGAAGGGACATCGAAAAGCAAATAATGAATGAAGGGACATCAAAAAGCAAACAATGAATGAAAGGACATCGAAAAACAAACATTGAGTGAAGGAACACCATTAATCACTTTGCTTTTGAGGCTTCCTTAAAATAAATATCACTTTCATGTTAGGAAGTATCTGATCCTGTTATGCCATATCTGCACTATTGAATTAATATTCTTGGCATGATGCTGAGATAAAAACTTCACCTTCTTCTGTCTTCTTCCTCGGGTGATCTACTCGCCCACGTTGCGAAATTTAATTTGAATTGCCACAAACGGGAATAATACGGGCGAACTAAAATGGACGAAGCACATGTTGTCTTATGTCGGTGAATAATTAATTGTTACAGTTTTATAATTTAAATGAAATGACAAAATGAAAGGAGAAGGAAAAGGCGTTGGTGGATGTCATCTATCCATAAAAGTCGAACTACATAATAATATTTATTGCACAAAAATAAAAATGTTTGACGATTTAGTACATATTCTTTAATCATAATTATATAAAATTCATTCTAGTGATAATTGTCCAATTTTAATTTTGTTTTTTTTTTTTTCAGAAGTTCATTAGAAATATTTTTTTCTGATTTAACATTTCTTACCTACCTGAACACTTCTTTTTAGTTTTCTTCATATGTCTATATGACTATTATTCAGAATTTTTGAGATTATTGACTATTTCAAGATCTAGTCTAGTTCTCTTGCCAAGTTCATCATAGTCTTTTAGTCGGTATATAATTATGATACCCTCGAAATCTATGCGCCAACTGAGAGGCAGAAGTAGACCCACGCGAGCGAAGTGTATCGCGAAAAAATGATTGATGCGAGGCAAAAAAGTGACAGCGAGGTCGAATGCCGAGAGCTTCGGCATTCGTCTTCGCCGAACTTAACGAATATATTCGTGACTTGATGCATACTTTCACCATAACTATCGTGATAACGCGAATCTTCGCCGATACCGATAGTGTGGCCATAGAATAATAAAGATTAGATCATTTAAAAGTTTAAAAGAGGATGCGTAACCACTACACGTGTTAAAAATTAAATTTCTAATCATAACTAATATATATGTATAATACAAAAGGAATTTCGTTTGTTAGTTTTTTAAGAATTCAGGCAGCAACTACTAATCCTATTTCAAACAATTTTCACAATATGACAGCTTATAGATTCTAGATTGGCATAGGATATATAGTATGTATATATGTTGTATAATTTATGAGATATATTTGACAAAATAATATTCGGAAAAAAAATCATTGCTCCAGGTGCTTCCATCACGAACACTGGCAAAACTATCACAGATACAGAAATAAAATGTATGAAGGTATTAAAAAGGTTTTAAGAAAATTATATGACAATACTTATCTATATTTTATATATATTTATCTATATTTTGTATATATTTATCTATATTTAACGGTACGTATTAAAAAGGTCTTAAGAAAATTATATGACAATATTTATCTATATTTTATGGATTGACCACGGTAATAATTTTTAAATAAAAAAATTAATCTTTTGCACTCTGTAATTTTAATTAGCGATTTAAGAGAAATATAAAGGTTTTTGAAAATAAATGAAAGAATCGATACACATTTTAATGACGTTCGTTGCAATGTAGCGGCGGTAGGTGTTAGGGGACGATCCTAAGGACATCATGTCGTGCTACAATATTATATTTTTGTTAATTAAAATAAAGCGCAGGATTAACGTGGCGCATAAAGGAATATTTAGACATTGTTGTTGTTGGTGTTGTCGTATCCACATGAGATGAAGAAGATCTCATTCATGTTAAAATGGTTGCCAGAGCCTTGAAAGGTTGGCCTTCTTCAGTACCGCTTGATGAGCGGCCGGGAATGGAATCTAGGTCCTCGCGGTGCACCGCGCACTCAACGGCCGTATATCTTGCAATCAGCCCAACATACCACGATGACAATATTTAGACATTACCTTTGTTTACCCTAAAATGTAGGAGCGGATTGCTAATATATTATAATTGTGAAGGAAAATATTTGGGTGATTGAAAAGTTTTCTAAATCTTTTTCTCCTCTCTCACCATTAACTAGGAGAATGGATTAGATAATTAAAAATAGGCGGAAAATATCACATGAGGAGTTACGGGAAAAATCAAGATCATATATAATTTATATTCCTGTAATCTAAGAGCGGAGTCTTTTTAACCGACAACATTTGTCACTGGACGTGAAATGTTCCAAATAGTGTAATATTACAGCGTTTTCGTAATGTACTTTTTTATGCTTAAAGACCCTGTATCGTCACTGGATGTGAAATCTTCCAGATAGCGTAATATTCCAACGTTTTCCTAATGATTTTTTGTATATTTAAGGATGCTGCATTGTCACTGGGCGTGAAATCTTCTAGATAGCGTAATTTTCAAACGTTTTCCTAATGAACTTTTTATGTTTAAGGACCCTGTATTGTAACTGGACGTGAAATCCTCAAGATACTGTAATATCTCAACGTTTTCCTAATGTACTTTTTTATGCTTAAGGGTCCTGCATGGCAATAATCCTAAGCAACTTACCTCCAAAGGTGTTTTCTTCAAATTACAACATGTTATCTCTCAATACTAAAATAAATACATTTCAATCTAATATTCGTGACTTGATGAATCCTTTGGCCATGCCTATCGTCATAACGCGAATCTTCGTCGAAACTGTTTAAGGACCCTGCATGGCAATTATCTTAAGCAACTTATCTCCAAACGTGTTTTCTTCAAATCATGATATGTAATCTTTTAACACTAAAATAAATACATTTCAATCTAACTTATCATTTTTCACGCTGTTCGACCACTGGCTTCAACATCAAACCGTAAAAGACATAAAAGATACCCTTTTAATTGAACAGAGATAATTTAGGGAGAAACCATTGTTAGTCATGAAAGGTAAAGGTTAAAAACGTTAACAAAATGCTATTGTCAACACTTTTTAAGCAATTTTTATGCAACTTCATAAGCGTAAATGGTGTTGTACTTTTCATAGTTCTGCTTTTTACATAGAACTCAATAAACTCTTGAAAAAGACGAAACTGATAATACGCACTTTTTCCCACTTATAAGTCCAATTCGAAATTTCATTGTCAGTTGTTACTGTTTTATTATATATGTAGTTTTATAATAATTTTATCATGGTTATCATACGAGTGAAATTTCTTATAATTAGAATAGAAATTTGTAAATCTCGAAATCATTTCTCAGTATTTTTTTGAGTCTAAAATATGAAGATTTTCAGACTTACGTTCAGTAATGTATTTAGAATGAAATGCAAGAAAAATATTTTCGTATACCAAGAGATATATCTCTGTTATTACTTTTGTTGGGTTTTGATTGTGAATATTAATGGTCACATTATCTATTCCTGCATTTCGGAAAAACTTCATCAAACGTTTATGTTAATACATAAAGCGGAAATGTTTTACGCTTATTTCTATTTTCTCTCCAATCTCCGGAACCGCAAGTTCGATTTAAAAAAAGTATTTTTGCGTTAGAAAGTCCATGCTTCTAAGGAGGTTTATTGATTACATCATAATGTTACAATTTGAAGGAGTAGATCAATGATAAAAATATGACAAAATTTAGGGGACACTCCGTATAGGGTGGAATGTAGAGAAAGATAGGTTTATAAACTGACTGATTGTCCCAAATATTCCCACTCCCCGATTTCGTTTGCCGAACGGAGCGGAGGTATTTAGCGACTACGGAGGTAGCTGGAGTAAGACCATCATAATCTATATATTAATACGTGAAGATCAAAAATTGTACTACTTTTTTAGCACATTGTGCGCTTGGAAGACTGTGAGATTTATACATATAAGTATATAAGGCATAGTTAAAGGTTATGTGGAGAAGGAGTGCAGAAAGCTGAAATTTATTTATAATATGTTTTAAAAATACATTAAATTATGTATGATAACATATTAAAATAATATATACAAATATGCATTGTTTACTTTCAGCAATAAAATATTAATTATTTAAGTTCATTCAGCAAAATCAAACACATAATAGTCTGTGGTCAAACAATCGCACAGAGTAGAGATTGTCGCTAAAGAATTTTAAAATATCAGATTGACTGAAAGAGTTTCCAGCTGTGAATTGGGTGTGATTCCAAATTTTATTTTTTCAATAGTCTGTGAGGTGTATGTCAAGGCAAAAAAGCGTTTATATTATATTTTGTGTAATAGATATGTATGTTTTATATATTAGTGAAATACAGCTTGTTTAACATACATCTCTTGTAAAAGAAAAATTTTGTAGCAGCAATCTGAATTGACTTCTCTCACCTACCTATCAGTGTTTTCAACAAAGTGAATAAGATAAGTACATTACGATCGAATTGCGACCACTGGGTGACCATTTGTTAAGATAATTGAACGCGGGATAAATCGCAGGGTACATATAGCTTGTGATAAACGTGAACTGGCTTACTGAAAATTTTCTGACTTTGGAAATGATTCCACATTTTTTTGGGAAAATATCAAATAAAATGTTATTAATATTTATCCTGAAATTTATTAGGCACATGCCAGGGTAAAAACATCGATCATTTTCATTCAAACCCTCTTAAGTTTTTCATAGAAAATAAGTCATGACGTATTATTGGTGTTATAAAATTTAAAGAAAATTGTACTAAAGATTTTATTTTTTTTTCTTTATTTCCACTTAATATTATATCTGCAAAATAAAAGGGGGACATTAGTGGTGAGGTTTACTACTTAATGACCACATACAAATATCGCAAAAGTCACGACATTTATTGATTACGCTGTAGCGTGCTTTCACAATTTGACGACACATTTCTCTCCCCTGTATCCATATATCTGTATTGATTTCTGTATCTATACCAATCAATCTTGTAGATGTTTATGCAGATATGTTGAATGTAGACATTCATTTTTCCTATACAAACATTCATTGTCGACTGCCTTTTCCGTGAGCTCATTGTCGACCATTCCCAGTACCGAGCTGTGACTCAACGTTTCCGCGTATTATCAAACGAGCACAGCGCTATCGAGCGGTGATCTTGTATGGCTTATCCTGACTTCCTTAATAAGGCCTGATGACGGAGTTGCCAAATGCCTTGGAACCGATACGACGAGGGTAAGTCGGCCGAAGATAAAATATTGTTTGCTCTTAATGTATGTTGATGTTTATTTATTTTATTTAGGTCATTAAGCAGATTTATTTCCATTTTAGTTAGATCATTTGTAGATAGATCACATCGTAGAATATAATCTATAAAGATTATATTCTATGATGTCTTTGTTAATAAATTGGTGCGTATAATCATTTAATTTATCAAATTATTGTAGTTGGGCGGCCGCAAAAATGCGATGGAAAGATGATATAAAGAAAGAGGCTGGCACAAAGTAGATCCACACAGCCCACAATATAATAAAGTTGTGATAATGGTGATGATTATCAAATTATATCTAACCTATCTCAGTTAGTCTATTTGTTTACTTTCGCGTGGTTTAAGGTCTGGAGAAATAGTCCAAAATAAATATCGTAATAGTTCAAAAGTTTGAACTATAATTTTTGATGGAAATTAATTAAATAATATTTGTGTGTGTGCGATTGTCAAGAGCTTAAATCAATAAACTGCTTTGGATATGTGGAACTTGGTAATTTATCACAAGTCTTCGATCGTTTCATAAAAAAAAATTATAAGTTGATATATTTAGAGGGTATTTTAAGTAGAAACAAATAGCAAAGAAATTAATTTCATCAATAATAACGCAGCAATTTTTTTATTGTTCTTTGCAAAAAAATACCTCTCATAAAAAATGAAGTAACTTATTTGCGTTTGTTCAACTAGGGAACGATTTTGTAGGGGTACCAAAGTCTGTTGTGTCACAATAATTAGTGCGGGGTATCAAAGTATGCTGCGTCACAATAATTTGAACTCAACATTAAAAAGAACTAATAACATTTTTGCAGTATTACGAAATATGCGCAACACAGCTATACCATGTTTTTTTACATTAATACCTATCATTACGTTGATTTTACATAATTAAATTGTTTATCTGTATGTATTATTTCTTAAAGGGGTTTTTAGTCGGTACGCCACATATGTCTTAATACTTCATTAAAACTAATTAGTAAGCTATCATTTTGAAGATTACCTTCACTGCTAGTGACGAAAAATAAACAATTTAAAATTAATCTTTTATTATTTTTTTAATTCTCCATATTTTATTTCTCAAATGTGAAACAGATCTGAGAATTATAAACAGAACCATATATTCACAATCTGTTTAACAGTTATATATTTTTCTCCTAACTTAATTATTTTAGATATTATTAAATATTTATTGCGCTAGAAAATTCATTTTAGTAATATTTATGTCAATTAAAACAATTTTACTTAAAACAGGGTAGAGAAACCTCGACGCACGTGCCCTACTATATATATGTATATATATATATATATATATATATATATATATATATATATATATATATATATATATATATATATATATATATATATATATATATATACATATTTACTATTCAACAAAATAAAATACCTTTCACTTAGTTTCACATTATTTTACCATTAGGTGACAGACGAATTATTCGCACAGGTCAAATAGTGCTTTTCAATGTGATTAATTTTGTGATCAATTTGGTAGCAAAGATATAAATTTTCACGCTTCTGCCAAAAATGGGTCCAATAGTTACAGAGATAAAACATAATTTTTAAAAACTTGGTATATTTTAAAATAAAAAACCAAACAATTCAGTAATTGACAATCAGGAAAGACGAAAAACGGAATTAAAATTTGTAACCATAATACGAAACAAAAAAGCTATCTGCAAAAATGCGCATATATTATATTTTTAAAATATAAAGAATTATTAATTGGAAATAAAAATAACAAAAAAAATGAACAGAATACCTAATAAATTTTTAGAAAGGATTATAAAAAAAATAATCAACGCCTCTTGCTTTCTTTAACGTGTAGCCATTGCCTAAATTAATTAAAAATAAATTGTTAACAAACATTGACAATGGTTCTACTGTCGTCAAAATGAATTGCTTTTGCCCTTTTATCGGGGTTTATGTAACTTTTTTCGACGATCCTGTCATGCCCGTGATCATCACGGATTAATATGGTACATCTGTGGATGGAGGATATAATGAGACACAATCTGCACTTTGGTTTATCTCGCTAGTTCAAATAATCCCGTAGAAATTACATTTACAATTTATTACGAAAAATAACCTAACTTTTCATAAAAAATACAAAATTTCTCTTTTGTGTGATGGACGATTTTGATAAAACTTTTAAGGAGCTAATTTTTTTAATTTTGTCTATTTAAAAGTGTCATTTTTATTCTTGTAACACCTGGGCCCAACACTATATGAATCTTTGCCGGTCTCCTTTTTGTAGGTTATTTTGTTTTGCTGCGCATCAAGTAATGTTTATTGATCGTGTGACTTTTAACATCAGTCTCAAATTGTCAATTATAAATTTTGTTATTTAAATTAAATAGTCGAAAATATTTTACAAAACTAATATTTTGACAACGTATACGGATCGATTATGGACTTTATTGGCGTTTCTGGAAATGTAATATAATTGTTGTGATATGAAATTTTAATCCACTATAACGACGTTTATTTGTATCTAATTTAATAAGTAACATAATTTTTATAAGGTAACAATAAAAATAAGTTATTTTATCTTTCAGTTCGTCCAATTAATTCTATTGGTAAGGCTAAATTTGCTAATATCATATAAATTTGCCAATATATAATATTTTTCATAGTAGTCTTTAAATACTAATTTTGTGGAACTCATTGAACCAGCAAGATGTAACAATATGCAAGGATGAAACAAATATTTAAATAATTTATTAAGTCAGTCGTAACGTCTAATAGTTTAGCTACCTTTATGCAAAGTGAAATATGGCGCTATTTTAAAGTATATAGCCATCGAGATAAAGGTTACGTGATGATGGAACATACGGGCCTGGGAATCTGCTTAATTGCTAATAATTTCGTAACGTTTACGTTATTGATAAAGTAACGTGATACAACATAGGGTTGATTATATTATGTGGGCTTTTACCAGCCCCTTTTAATAAAATATTTTCAGAAGTTATAACTCAAGTTTTATATAATCTAAAGAAACATGCTCAGGTAGCTACATTTTAAATTGAAGTTTAAGTGTATGCTCCTTCAATTAAAGTATTAATATATGACATTTTATAGTTTAAGTTTATGCTTCTCCAACTAAAAAGATTCATATTTGAGATTTTATGGTTTAAGTTTATACTTTTCTAACTAAAAAAATTAATGTATGTGAATTTATAGTTTAAGTTTATGCTTTTCGAATTAATAAGAATAATATGTGGGATTTTTCAACATATAGGTACGTTTAAGCACATTTAATGCACAATCTGAGATATTGTCTTTTACTGTTCAAAACACAGAGGGACAAGCCACATACTGTAAATGTAGAACCTAGTAATATATGGTACTTAAATAAACTAATCGAAATCCAATATAGTTTTCACTATAACGCTCAACTTCTACAACAAAACATACGTTTCCGTTATCGGTTATCAAGACGTCGCAGCCTGCCTCCGACTCGATTGACTACAAAAAAGAAATGCTAAACGAAGAGCCATCGACCGTATCCCCGGGAAGGGCACGTGTTCCAGATCAATAGCGGCGAAGCCTTACAGAGCCTGTACCGGATATGGCATCCCCCCATCTCGCTCTTTCGTTAGCTTCCTCTTTCCGGTCTCGTGTTACCTGACGCTTGTAACTGAGCTAGGGTTGTCAACTTAATCATTGTGACAAGTATTTGATGCATATTAATTTGTTGTGTTTTTGGATTGAGGAGATTGAATTCAATATGGTTTAAATATATTCTAATTCATTGCAAATATGCGACGTACTCGTGACGAAACAGTTAACGGGATCTGTACAATGGCCCAAATTGGTTCCAGGATATTAATATTACTAGTTATATCAACAATAGAAAAACAAAGTAATGAATGGCAAAGTAGCCATATTGTATTTATACACAAGTATCTAAAAACGTTTTTGAAGTGAAACTTCTTAGGCGGGGATTCTATATTCGATAAGTAGACGAGAATTGAGAGTAAAATTTTAAGCTCGCGTCACGTTTAGGCACATTTCGTTACATGAGAGAGAAGAAAGATATGACGTAGAGAGAGAGAGAAGGAAAGCTATATATTCCGAAGCTATGGAAGTGGAGCAAAAGAGAGTGACGTATACCCAACGATACAAAGAGATTGTTGAATAAGATAGTGTCGCGCATGCGGGCATTGTAAATACATACCCCAGACGCTACATATGAACAGCCGAAGTACCACTCTTACATTGTGTTATTTACGTTCCATGTGTCAAAAGAAGACTATCAAAATGTTGTCCATATATATAGATATATATATATATATATATATATATATATATATATATATATATATATATATATAAATATATATACATGTTTGATTTTTATGTTCTTCCTCACTGTCAGTGCTGTTTTAACACTTTATACTTACTTTTATCAAGGTTTAGGTCTCGAAAGAAGTTTCACTTCTGTCATTTGTACTGAGTTGTACGCGATTATTTTTGTTTCATTATATATTTTTTATGTTTATCAAAGGTAAGGCGATCAGTGAATGTTTTCAAGACAATATTGTAAATTAAGATAATTGATTAGAAAATAAAAATTGCCACAGTGATTTTATCAGTTAGTTTTACTGTTACCAGTAAATGTTTCGCAAAATCTATTTTTTTCTATTTATAAAACTTTACCACCAAACACAGTTCGGATTTATCGCAATGAGTGCATTGCATTTAATTAACATATTTTAAAACTTATATTAAATTACTTGCCAAAAATAAAATTGAGAAGAAAACAAAGGAATTGTTATATATCTAATCAAAGAATAACAATAGAAGTGGATGTATGAACAAAGGAAAATAAAACGAAACCAGTTAACGAGCTACGAGAATTTTTAGCGCAGTAGGTAGAAAAGTATAACGGTTTGAAAATACGTCAAATTAATATACTATTTATATAAAAATGGATAGTAAAATTTGCCTCATATGTTTTTGGGATGGAAATTCACCTCATGATATCGATGAAAATTTATGTTTATTCCCGATTTTCTCAATAACTATGGAACGGATTTTGTTCTAGTTTTCATTAATAAATAGATCGATTCAGGAAGAAGATTGGAATGTATAACTTATGGGTATTTTGTGGAAATTACCTGACCTGTGACAATGAATATGGATAAAGCCGGAAAATAGTTTTAGTCGGAGAGGTATAATGGCTTGCTCTACATACATCATCACGGATACAAGAATATAATGCATAGCGACACTCAACTTTTCAAACAGTTCTACAGTAAAATCTATGATTGATATATATTTATTTATTATAAAAAATCTGTCATAAATGTTTTAGTGTTGAAAAAAATTCAATTCGATTTCCGGTAGTTTATTATGCACAAGTCTTCTAATCATTGTCAAATTAAATTTTATAGCTATTTTCTTCGACATACATATATCAAAATTTACGAGAAATTTGCATATGTTACTTAGCGTTGTTTTCTAACGAATAATTTAAAAGTTGAACCCACCCCTTGAAACCGGTGTGGGCCACTAGTTTTCTATATAAAATCTGTTCTGATGTAACACAACAATCAAAAGTCAGTCGAATACAAATGAAAGTAACGGAATACTTTCACTTGCCACCCTTCTAAATAAATATTTTTTTTCCCTGATAACCCTGTTAGTATTTCTTTTTACCGAGCAGGCAATAGGGCGGACCTACCTTTTTATATATACTCAATGGGTGTTCATTCCGAGTTTCTTCATGCAACATGATTAAACTCTTAAAAAGTCATCATCCTCTTCATTTGCTTGCTTCGTTTTATGGGGGTATGCAACAGGTAACCGTACCATTTCATTTTAATAAATCTTAAGGTTAATAACCTTATAGTATCATAACCTCTAAAATTCAAAGTCGAAAATTGTATTTATTTTTTGATTCTGATTGCACTAAGTTTTAGAACCACTCGTCCGATTTCAAAATTTTTTTTGTGTTAAAAAGCCTGTACTTTAAGGAAGATTATAATTATATACTATTATCCTATAATTCAATTCATAGAAATGGGGAAATGCTGCTAAAACGATGGAAGGTGTTAGAAGTGATCGGCGACTTTTACACCGATCTACCCTCGACCCCAATGTCGTTTGGCGACCGAAGCGGAAGTGTTTAGTGACCTCGAGGAGAGAGCAGTATAATTAAGATATTCCTATGCGGGTGAAAGCACTATTTAGTTATTTAGAATTGATTAATTGATCACTTTTGTATCGACAGGTAAATCGCTGAAAGGTAGTACCATAACCCTTTATCAACGTATAAAACTATACTAACGCCATCTATCGGTCGATTTATGTAAGTAACTATCACATTTTCAAAGAAGAACGTTATCGCGCGTGAAATATTTTGACGTTACCGTTTTGGGTGTAAATGTCTTAAACAATAACGATAACGATATCCTTATCTTTTAAAAGTAAGTTATTACAATTCTTTAATACTGTTGAATAATACTGTTTAAGTATTATAGTTTTTAAACAGTATTATTCAAAAAACCATTCGGAATATAAAAAAATATGGTTCAATGTTATTGGAGTAATTAATTTAAGTTAATAAACTCGACTATAGTGTTGTGAAGATTAATATTCGTAACACCCAATAAAATATATGAGTGTTATATCAATAAACAATAAATAGGTGGCCATTATCACAACATATACGACTTACTAATTATGTATTAAATTTAAACTATGATCGTAGTTTCATTTTTCCTCTGTGGTCCCATCAGCAGTATTTTTATTGATTATTGGAATTTATAAATTAAAACCTGAGTTTGTGTCCGTTTATAGATTGACTATTTGGAGTAAAATAATGCGTTTTATGAAGTTTATCACACGGAATAGGGTATTTGATAATTTTTGAAAATGTACTTAAAATTATTCCAAATATATCCAATATATTTTCAATGTAATATTTTTTCAGAAAAACGCATTTTAAGCTAAAAAAATCGACTTTTATTGAACTTACGGAAAACTTTATTTCAAGACACTTCGTGATTTGATATGTAAATACCATGACAGCACGATGACCAAACAAACGAGTAAATTGAAAGAGGGAGATTCTATCTCTTTCACACACTTCGTCATTATATAGTGACAGATAATATTGTTTATGGAATTCACTTTATGGGATCGCGCTATCTAGCTCATACAATTACTTGAAGTTGGTCATGTAATAGTACATTACGATTGGAATAGTTCATTTTGACGCCACGCGTCCTGATTGGCTTACAATTTGTGTTTCGGTCTTTAGCCGCGAATTTTAAAACGCAATATTACTTTTGATTTCTATTATTAAATAAAAATATTTATAGCAAATTTATTGCAGTTAAATGTCGTTAATTATTATTCATAAACCAAAAACAATGACATACTTTAATCAGTTCTTTTTGTTTATACAGTCTTGTAAGTTTACGAATGAAGTGAAACTTCTTTAACGGTTTACATTAGTTGATAATTCATAATAATCATTAGTTATTTAGAAGAATGTTCTTTTTTTTCATATTATTCTGATTAAAACTATATTTGCTTTAATTTGCAGTAATACACTTAACAAATTTTCACTTAAAGTTATTAAATTTATGATGAGGTCACACGTACTTACTATTTATGTATTATGCCGTACACGGAACTTAATGTATGACTAAAGATACGAAAATCGTTGGCAATCTGCCAAACCGTCGACAGATTAGCATTTGAATAAACTTTTTGACATTATCGACCGCCATGTTGTTAACGCTCGTCTATTTTCACCATCGTTCGGATGCATTCTTTTTAAAAGCTTTAAACATTTTTAGGGTGACAGAATAACACAGACGTTCCCAAAGAAATTTATCTTCAAGAATAAAATTGTTGTTAAGACATGAATAAAAAATTGTATAGGTGTTCCATATATAAATAAATAAGTAATTTATTTCCTGTCTATATTTATATATGTTTCAGTTTAATTTAGGTACGTATTAAATAAGTCCTGTCTATATTTATATATGTTTGAGATTAATTTAGGTACGTATTAAATAAGTCATGTCTATATTTATACATGTTTTAGATTAATTTAGGTACGTATTAATTAAGTCCTGTCTATAATTATACATGTTTTAGATTAATTTAGTTACTTGTTATTTGGTTAGTAATTTGAAAGTTAGAATAAATTTAAAAGTTAGAAAATATTAGATATAAAGATATTAAAATGGTAATTCTAGATTAAAATATTAATTAATATATCATTAACTTCTTTGCAGAAAATGTGTAAGTAAAATAATAAAATCGGAGGAAAAATGCTCACCTATACTGTAATATCCGTTGGTGTATAATATCAGTTCCGCTCATGATTATGGTGATATCTATTTGTTATACTTCATAGCTTATGTTCATAATTAATAGGCCACCTAACACTGTTTAGTGATATTCTAGCTAACAGATATAAAAAAGTGAGAATTTCATACAATATAATTTTATGGATAAACAGGACTTCAATAGTGACTCAGAAAATAAAATGAACAAATTGTACAAAGTGTTAATCATAAAAATTTAGATTTGCCCATGATTTAAGGGCGCATGATGTATGAACTGTTAATGAACATAAGATATTTTTTCATGTTAGGAAAGATTACGACTTTATCTTATTATATTTGTTTTTCTTACGACTTTATCTTATTGTATATGTTTATTATATTTATTTACGACTAATCGAAACAGTAAACTAAAGACATTTTAAGTGGAAAGCATAGAATAAATGTTGTGTTTTCATTTATTTATTTTTGATTTCCATATTGCGAACTGGAGAATTTGTAAATAAGTTTAGTATAAAAATCAAAATGGTAACCTACTTCAACTATTATAATCAAAGGTTTTTAAAGGACCTATTTCGAAGGCTTTCCGAGTGTAAACCAGACACTTGATAAGAAATAAATTTGCCTTTTTATTTTGTCCTTCTAGAACTATACTATTTATCGGGACGAAAAGTGGCCGACTTATAAGTTCTGGTCATGGACCATTGACATCCAAAAATAGGGGTCTGTTGTGTACAGAATGTAATTAAAAAAAACTGGTATTATTCAGAATATAAACAACCAAATAATACAAAGTTTGACAATCAGGAAAGAGAAAAAATTAAACACGGTTAGTGAACATTACACAATAAAAAACTATCTTCGTAAATGGTCATATATTATATTTTTAAAATATCAACAATTGCAAATAACAAATAAAAATAGGAAAGAAACACATAGTAATATTTTAGAAACTGGTACAGAAAGTAATCAATTTCGATCGCTTTTTTAATCTGTAGCCATTGCCTAGATTAATTAAAAATAAAGTATGAACTATCATTGACAATAGAGTAGTTGACTCATCCTAAATTTTCATATTTTTCGTACAATTTCGTGAAATATAAGTTAAGTAAAAACCATTATTGAAAAAAATTCAAAAATTGACTAAAAAATAAGTCAGATGTAGGCTTCTAAATTTGAAGACACGAACATAGTATATCCCTGTCTCTTTCCCTTTTGTAGAATACAATGTGCAATATTACAAACGACGTCACAATGCAGTAACGCTGTCCTTGTCTAAAGATTAAAATTAAACTTTTATAACTCGGTCAATTTTTAAGATTAGGAAAAAAAAATTCCACTCTTCGTCAGCTTGTATCTTGAAATTATAATTAACAAAATAAAAAAAACATTAGTCAAATACCCAATTATTCTGTAGTGTCAAAAGGAATATTTTTCGTTCGTTCGATTACTTTATTTACAGTCACTTTTTCCTATAATATTAATAATGCAAGAACTATAATTGAATATAAAGGACAGCAATGTTTTAAATCATTCAAATTCGTTTTCCAATAATATATAGATAACTGATATTAGAAGTTATCCAATATTTTCAATATTTAACTGTTCGTTTGATTGTTTTATTTACAGTCACTTTTTTCCCTATCGTAATAATGATGCAAAAACTATAATTCAATGCAAACGACAACAATGTTTTAAATGATTGAAATTCATTTTGCAATAATAAAGAGATAACCAATATTAGAAGTTATCCACGATTTTCAATATTTAACTGCTCGTTCGATTACTTTATTTACAGTCACTTTTTCCTATAATATTAATAATGCAAGAACTATAATTGAATATAAAGGACAGCAATGTTTTAAATCATTCAAATTCGTTTTCCAATAATATATAGATAACTGATATTAGAAGTTATCCAATATTTTCAATATTTAACTGTTCGTTTGATTGTTTTATTTACAGTCACTTTTTTCCCTATCGTAATAATGATGCAAAAACTATAATTCAATGCAAACGACAACAATGTTTTAAATGATTGAAATTCATTTTGCAATAATAAAGAGATAACCAATATTAGAAGTTATCCACGATTTTCAATATTTAACTGCTCGTTCGATTACTTTATTTACAGTCACTTTTTCCTATAATATTAATAATGCAAGAACTATAATTGAATATAAAGGACAGCAATGTTTTAAATCATTCAAATTCGTTTTCCAATAATATATAGATAACTGATATTAGAAGTTATCCAATATTTTCAATATTTAACTGTTCGTTTGATTGTTTTATTTACAGTCACTTTTTTCCCTATCGTAATAATGATGCAAAAACTATAATTCAATGCAAACGACAACAATGTTTTAAATGATTGAAATTCATTTTGCAATAATAAAGAGATAACCAATATTAGAAGTTATCCACGATTTTCAATATTTAACTGCTCGTTCGATTACTTTATTTACAGTCACTTTTTCCTATAATATTAATAATGCAAGAACTATAATTGAATATAAAGGACAGCAATGTTTTAAATCATTCAAATTCGTTTTCCAATAATATATAGATAACTGATATTAGAAGTTATCCAATATTTTCAATATTTAACTGTTCGTTTGATTGTTTTATTTACAGTCACTTTTTTCCCTATCGTAATAATGATGCAAAAACTATAATTCAATGCAAACGACAACAATGTTTTAAATGATTGAAATTCATTTTGCAATAATAAAGAGATAACCAATATTAGAAGTTATCCACGATTTTCAATATTTAACTGCTCGTTCGATTACTTTATTTACAGTCACTTTTTCCTATAATATTAATAATGCAAGAACTATAATTGAATATAAAGGACAGCAATGTTTTAAATCATTCAAATTCGTTTTCCAATAATATATAGATAACTGATATTAGAAGTTATCCAATATTTTCAATATTTAACTGTTCGTTTGATTGTTTTATTTACAGTCACTTTTTTCCCTATCGTAATAATGATGCAAAAACTATAATTCAATGCAAACGACAACAATGTTTTAAATGATTGAAATTCATTTTGCAATAATAAAGAGATAACCAATATTAGAAGTTATCCACGATTTTCAATATTTAACTGCTCGTTCGATTACTTTATTTACAGTCACTTTTTCCTATAATATTAATAATGCAAGAACTATAATTGAATATAAAGGACAGCAATGTTTTAAATCATTCAAATTCGTTTTCCAATAATATATAGATAACTGATATTAGAAGTTATCCAATATTTTCAATATTTAACTGTTCGTTTGATTGTTTTATTTACAGTCACTTTTTTTCCTATCGTATTAATGATACAAAAATATAATTTAATGCAAACTTCAACAATTTTTACTGTTCTTTTTAAAAATTTGATTACAGAATAATTTTGATATAGAGCAGTTTTAGTAGAAATAAAAAAATTATGACTCATTAAATGTCCCAGATTTTGATTAAAATTTATGTATTTACGTCTGAGTTTGAGTTTACCTAATTACAACTATAATAAAAATATTTAAGGTTTAGTTCTTTGTATGGCGTGGCTTCTAAAAAATAGTTCTCGCAAAATGATCAGTGGAATATGCAGCGAATTAATTACATAAATGCTTCATTTTTCTAGTTTTCTATTTTCACTCAGAAAAAATGAAGACTGAGTATCTATAATAATAAACGCATCAAACGTATGGCAAGAAAATTTTATCGAAAAAGTCACAAACTCTGTATCTAATTCGTCACAGCAACCTTTTATATGAAAATAGCGACACGCCATTAAAAACAATTACTTTTTATTTTTTTTTTAATTACATGGCATCCCTAAAATTACGTTCATTATTTATATGCTAGGACGTGAGAAAATGCATCTCAAAGCAATAAAAACAAATACGATAACAAATAATTAAGCATACACCTGTAATCTATTCTCAAAAAGTCAACTTTCGGTAACGGTATTCGGAAATTAAAAACTATAACGATTCTAAACGAACAAACAAAAAACAAAAGATGGCCATCCAGTGCCGAATAAAAGAACGGATGTGGAGGGTGACAGGAAATGGTTATGGTTGTCAAAACGTCAATAAGTTTCAGGATAATCGATGTCGTAATTTGCTATTTATTTGCAAATGGGCTCCTCCAGGAATGGGGATGTGTACGGTAGCTGGCAGCAGGTAAAATGTTTTGGGTTCCTTAAATATGTGCGCATTGTTTGAGATTAAAGGTTCGCCCCCGCTTAAGCTGTTTTTGAAAACAGTATTTGTAATTATTTAAAGATGGAATATTTAACAGTTATTTACATACATTTCATATTAAATAGAATATTAAATATAATAATCATATTAAGAGAAAACGTTGCGCGGCATAGTTTTGTATTACAACAAAGAACAAGATTAAATTAAAGAATTCCAGTAGGTCATGTTCTAACCTAAAAACTCACAACAGCTTTTGCAAGTTTGTTAACCAAAACGAGGGATATGTCAAAATACGGAATAGGACTCGAAACGAGACCCGTATCGTTTGAGTTCTCGTATGCTCCATATTCCTATTTGCTTCAGAGACATGGACACTTCGAGAAATTGAGGAGAAAAATGTAGAAATCTTGGAGATGTGCTGCTAGGGAAAACTATTTGAATATCTAGAATTAATGATTAGATATTCCAAGGATTCGGCATCACACAGCGTCTGTCGAACTTATTGCAATCTCTTAACTCAAATTTTTTGATTATAACTCATAGCAAAACGAAAGCTCCATTAGGCGTCTCGTGATCCAGAATTCAATAGAGAGCACTAGAGCGTGTACAGGCACCCTTGCGATGGACTGACTAGATTAAACTTGCTGTGGGAGGTCTCTCACACGAGTGCACTAGACTGACCAGACTTCAAGCAGTGATAGACGACCAAACAGTGATAGTCAATCGTGAGGTGGATTATATCAGCTCCTGACAGAATAACGTGATGTCCACGACTATTGTGTAAACAATGTAACGATAAAGAATAAGAAGTTTTTCCTATTTTTCTCATATTCATAGATTCATAGGTTAAAATGTTATAGACAAAGGATTTCATATAAGTAATACTACTGACGTTTAATCTGGAAAAAATCCATGAAATACCTGAAGAAATTAAAATTATTTTTATATTATATTTATAATTATACCAGTCGTTTTTCAATGGTTCATGATAATTCAATCTCAGAGCTCTTCAATTTTTAATAAACAGCCGTCGACATTTCATCACATTTGGGAATTTTTATTTATAAATAATTTTTATTTATAATATAAATTAGTATCTTGTTAAGAGAACTTTATATCAACCATTACTTTTTCATTATAACTAAGATTAAAGCCATAATTTAGATGTAAAGAATTAAATAGTCAAAAATAATACCTCACTTAATATGCTGTTGATAATTTTTCTTCAATATAGAAGGTCTACTATAATACCAATATTCCCGATTTTACTTTCCGATTTTTTCGTTGGTTTTTAACATTAGGAAAGGAGCAGAGATTTTTGATGTAATTTTCCCTAATTTTTTGATGTAACTTGTGCAAGATCTGCTGATTTAAAAACGAAAACAAAAAATATGAATAATTAACTAACAGTCATAAATATTATGAAATCAAAAATTGTTATCAATGTTAGGTGTATAAACATATTTCGTTAAAGGCGAAAATTGCCGGATAGCGGCAGTGAGTCCCTACCTTTATTACCCCGGCTAACGTCAATATTATTTCACCCAAAGGTCATCAAATCTCTTTCCGTTTAATTGCTCTTTAAGGCATCCTCGCACTGCAATTATCATCCGAATTACACTAAATAGTTGCATTAGTAATAGAATATTTATAAACTTCTGTAATTACCATAAATTATCAAGTAATGAATGGTAATATTTAGTTCAAATGTTAACAGGAAGCGTCTTTGTGTTTTTTGTGCAGACAAAATTATGCATTTTGATAGCACATCCTCTTGGTAATAGTTTGTTAGGAATTAGCTTAGAATATTTTATGTTGCAATAGTCATTTGGTTGTTTTTGTTGTTTCCTTTTATTTTGTTTGTTTGTTGACTCATTTAAACAGCTTTTAAGGTTCGTCTTAACTGATAGAGGGTAAGTTATTTATTTATTTGTTTACTTTTATTTATTTAATATTTTTTTCTTGACTTATCTAATTAAGAGGTTAACAGACAAATATTATACTTTGTGCTAACATTTTTTATTTGGTCTAACTAAAACTTCATGGTATCGTCACCATCGGAATGGGTGACGACAATTAATTTTGTTTTGTGGAAACAAGTATCTCCTAGCTATATATTTATATAAAAGTGTAGCTCACTGACTAGTATATCAAGAGACAACTCAAATCTTTATGTCTATATATCTGGAATTTTGTGATTTCCAAAATTTCCACCGAAAAAGGACAATTATAATATTATATTACCTTCACTAATGGTATTTCGAGGCAATTAAATAAAATCCTAGCACAATTAAATGGAACTACGTGATGTAGTATTATTTCTACTATCTTTAAATTCTTTATCACGACCTAGGTTTCGTTGTATTACATCTTCAGGTGGGATATTAGCAAAGATCTTTGCTAACAGCCCACCTGAATATGTTGTAATACAACGAAACTTAGGTCGTGGTAAAGAACTTAAAGAAAGTAGAAATGATACTACATCACGGAGTTTCATTTAATTATGAATAGGAATTTCTACAAAATTAACGCCAAATATATTCAATTTTAAAATCCTAGCTTCAATCTACGTTTCCAAAAAACTGAATTTTAATACGTTTGGTAATAGGTAATACCTTTTGGTAATACCATTAGAAACATCGAAAAGTATCCAAAGAAACATATAAAAAATTCCGAAATTTTTTTATTAATAAAATTTTATTAGAAAATTATAAATCGACTCATGCCAAGCTGTGGAGAAAAGCTAATATATGTATAAAGTGTTATAAAAAAGTTGGTAAATGTGTCAAAATAGAATAGAATTGTTTTCTACCTATATATACCGGACGTGTACCAGACATATTATTTAAAAAAAACTGTTTGAGTGGGGAACAGATGAATTTTTAAATAATTTTTTCATTGGAAAAATTTTAAAATTTGTCAAGCATGAATTTGTTGGTGCTTTTTACAGTCCATGGTATACCTCAGCTTTCTCCTCCAATACCACATCTCAAAAACATCGATATTTTTCTTATCCAATGCGCGTATTGTCCAAGACTTTGGGCTACATAGAAAGACGAAGAAAACAAGCGTTCCCACCAGCCTCGTCTTGGTGATATTGGAGAACTTCCTATCCTGCCATATTCTACTGAGCTTGCTGATTGCAATTTTGGCCGTATGAATGCGTCACTTGAACTTTCCCTCGTATCTTCTTTGGTCACTTATTATAGATCCTAGGAATAGGAATTTCCTTACAAAGTCTAGATATGAGAGTTGCTCGATCCATGAGAGTTAACCACCTCTGGCTATGACCATACATAAACCTATTCGAGATTCGAGAGTTCAACCATCTCAATCTTGTACTCCACTTCTATGAATAGTTCTGCGAATTTCTGTTCCGATCCTACGAAGAGTATGGTATCATCAGAGTTTCTGAGTTTGTTGACTTCATTACCTCCAATTGCGATACTTCCTTCCCATTATTCATATCACCATTGGTCATATACATAATAAAAAAATTAAAATCGAGACAAGGAAATTAAAATAATTTCAAGATTAAAAGTAGTAGGAATAGAGAGAAGATACGCATGAACTGGATGCTGAAAATGGACGCTGATCACGAACAATGGAAGTTATTTTTGAAAATTGTTAATAAAAATTAGATAATTTCACAGTTAATTTTGAAAATTAATTGGCTTCTGTTTTGATAGTTAACAAATTGCTAGAAAAAGGGATAACCAAAATTGGTCAAGAATGGCAGCCCGCAGCATGTCCTCATACATATATACGTACCGCAGATCTACCGACCAACGGAAGGTTTTACCCAGAAAACAATTGTAAATATTTTGTGTCACCTAGCTAGGAATTTGCGTTGCTATCATTATATATAATCAGTAAAATCTGCTAAACGGCAAAAACAGAGCCTTTATAATTTCACAAGATCCCTCTGTCAGATCTTGTATCACAGGATCGTGAATCTTTCAGTTTAACCTTTTTAGTGCTCTCATCGTTGATGGCTTCTCGTTAATGTATCAAAAAATCCTCAGAGTTCAAATTATCTCATTGGCAGATTTAAATACTTCTCTGCTTACGGTATTGTACTACACTCCGGAAGCTTACTCGCCCTGCTTATTCTCAAACATACTTCTGCTTATTCTGCTTGTTTTGTGATCAACTGGATCCTGGAATCAGCAAAATATTCTCGATGAATATCTTCAAAAATCGATTGAGCTTCAGGTCCCAACTTTCCTTAACTCCATTCCTTTTCTGTTCTATATCTTGTCTTCTTTTGTTCCAACTCACGTTAATATTTGTAATCTAACTTTATCTTTCTTAAGTGTAACCTACCCTTATTATATTCACCTTATATTTTATATGGTAACAAAATCTTTTATAGTCCACCAAACAAGCAATGTTTCAAAAATTATTATTAGTATCGACTGGAAGAGACTGCTCCTTTAATAATTAATTCAGCAATACTAAACTTAATCCTTTATAATAATTCAGCAATATGTACACTACTATATTTATATGGTAACAAAATCTTTTATAGTCCACCAAACATGCAATGTTTCAAAACTTATTGTTAGTATCGACTGGAAGAGACTGCTCCTTTAATAATTAATTCAGCGATACTAAACTTAATCCTTAACAATAATTCAGCAATATGTACTCTACTATATTTATATGGTAACAAAATCTTTTATAGTCCACCAAACAAGCAATGTTTCAAAAATTATTATTAGTATCGATTGGAAGAGACTGTTCCTTTAATAATTAATTCAGCGATACTAAACTTAATCCTTAATAATAATTCGGCAATATGTATTCTACTATGTTTATATGGTAACAAAATCTTTAATAGTCCACCAAACAAGCAATGTTTCAAAACTTATTGTTAGTATTGACTGGAAGAGACAGCTCCTTTAATAATAATTCAGCAATATGTACTCTATATTAAAGTTATTTAATGAAAGAAAATGAAGGTGGTGTCCATGGCTTGCACCAGTTACTAACTGCTTAAATATAGACCTTCGCAAACTTGCATGTTTCTGCTTCCTATTGAGAATTTTATAAAATAGGGGTATTATATTAAAATGATAGATATTACGTGCAACTTTATGCATTACTAAGTTCGTTTGGTGGAAAATAACATTAAAATAAGATACAAAGTGGTGCAGTCACAAGCGTGTGCAGAAAAGTGAATGACTTTAGACCGACTGTGATAAATTTTACAGAAATAATTTATTAAATTACGTAAGCTCTGCCCCCTAATTTAATATATTCAGAAAATATAGCTAAGAGAGCGGTCAATGAAGACCTGATGTCGCCTTGTGAGATATTTCATTCCTCGTATATCTCGTACCCACAAAGAAGAACCGTTTTGACATTGGATCGCAATATTTTCAATTTCACTCTCCGTGCCACGTAAAATTTCAATTAAACTGTTTATAAATAGTTTAAAAGAAATATTAGGTACACTTAAATGTTTATATGAACCTAAGTATATCTTACACGTTCAAACTTGTATACGTATGTGTGTTCGAAACTGGTAGCGTATTCGTTGCATGAGAATTTTTCGAAAAAAAAACGGCTTTCGACATGTTATTTGACATATGATCTCGGTGAAACGTTTTAAGGAACTCGTTAGAGCCGTTTTTAAGTTTTTATTATTTTGTGTTCATGAGAAGTAACTAACATTTTCATTTAAGAGTAAAATGGAAAACGTTTAAACAACAGCCAAGTGTATAAAAACTATTTACTATAAAATTTCATCTAAACTGCTCAAACGGTTATAGGCCCTAAACTGTACGATGAACATACAGAGGCAAATGTATGTGCATAAAAATATTTTGAACTTAACCCAAGTGTATATCGTAACGTGCATATGGTGAGTCCTGTACTTGCTCATATTTGTTGAAAATTTTAATGCAAATTAATTGAAATAATTTTAATTGAAAGTTTTAGTTAATTATTAAAATCTAAGTTTTTCCATATTTTGTAAATATGCTTTCAAAAACATTAGGATCTGAATTTTAGGTACATCGAAAGACTTGAACTTTGACACCCAACCCAATGGAGAACGAAAAAAATTCCGTCTCCATTTTATTCATTCGTTTATACAGATTTTTATACTTTATCACAAATTAATCGAAGTACTCATCTCAAACATAAGTTGCAAAATTATAAGGATTGACTTCGCATACAGAACCTCAAAAATAGCATTGTCTTAAAGTTTTGACTGCAGAAACCTGAAAAGGCATTGTGTTAATGGTTCAACTATAGAACCCTAAAAAGAATCGTCTATAATATTTACTAAAGAAATATAGAAAGCTATTATGTAACTGATTTGACTACAGAAATCTAAAAAGGTATTTTGTTAATAGTTTGATTACAGAACCCTAAAAAGGGATTGTCTTAAAAATTTGTCTAATTAATGGTTTGACTACAGAAACTTAAAAAAGCATTGTGTTAATGGTTTAACTACAGAACCATAAAAAGCATTGTCTTAAACGTTTAAAAACAGAACCCTAAAAAGCAATAGCTTAATACATTGACTGCAGAAACCTGAAATGGCAGTATGATAATGGTTTAACTACAGACCCCCAAAAAGGGATTATCTCAAAGATTTGTTTAAGGAAATCTGAAAAGGCATTGTGTTAATAGTTTGCCTACAGAACCCTAAAAAGCATTGTCTTAAAGATTTGTCTAAAGTAATCTGAAAAGGTATTGTGTTAATAGTTCGACTGCAGAAACCTAAAAAGGCACTGTAATAATAGTTTGACTACAGAACCTTAAAAAGGCATTATCTTAAAGATTTGATTAAAGAAATCTGAAAAAGCATTGTGTTAATTGGTTGACTACAGAACCCTAAAAAGACATTCCCTTAAACATTGTCTTAAAATTTTGTCTAAAGTAATCTGAAAAGATATTGTGTTAATAGTTCGACTGCAGAAACCTAAAAAGGTATTGCATTAATAGTTTGACTAGAGAATCCTAAAGAGGTATTGTCTCAATAATAATTTATCAAGTGAAGCATTCGCTTAAACGTGCGCAAAATCTAATGCAATTGCCCATATACCTTTATCTTACACATACGTTGAAGTAATCCTCTAAACTAATATTCTTTTATTACCATTACCCCGCTTAAATGAATAAATTTAACCCCCTGAAACCCTAGAAAGTATTCAATCGATAGATGCTTAAGTAATAACGAGATGTCTGACATATGAGTAAATCGTTGACTACCCTCGGCGTTACAGCCGTCTCTGCCGCCGTGCCGTCTGATAGATTTGGAAGCCCTCCAAGTTACAGCTTATGTATTTTAGCGATCTTATTTATGTACGGACGATGTAAATTTATGTATTAAATCGTCTGTGCATATAGATCATACAGAACATAGCTATTATATTTATGTATTTATTGATACATGAACGAGTTAATAATAGGTACGAAACGATATATGTATAGAGCTTAAAATAATTGGACAAACGTACAAACAATAACACAATTTGCATCTAATAAAATTATGACATTTGAATACAATAAGCCCTCAACATATTTTCATTGTTTATAAATATAAACATACATATATTTTATGGTTCTTGGGCATTCTTTGGAGAAGGTAGTTTATTAACTTATTTAAAACTTTAATGTACACAAAAGAATTGGCGTCAGAGTAGATCGTAGTATTTATTTGTTATGAGAGCAATTTTTTTTAAATCATAAATATAAGTCGAAAAAATTTGGTTGGTTCGTAGACTTGTTAAAAAATGATATATATTAACGGATAATCAATATCTGTAACAGAAAGACACTACATCCCTCGTGGAGTCTATACTCCAGAGTTTTCCGTTGCGGCTAACGCGATATTAGGCCCACCAGGAAAAACAATTAGAAAACATTAAAATAAATTTGGTGCATATTAAAATATTTGAATAAACTAAAAAAATATTAAAATCAATATACTCAATCATGCTGCTCATATCGAAAAGCACAAATAGGGTAATTTAAGTATTTTTATTAGATAAGCGTATATCAGGACGAGATTAGTTGCAGAGTATTTACTAGAACAGGTACACTAACCTAGTATTTTTGTATACTAGTTGATACCTAGTACAAACAAATTACGTACCCGTATATAAGTATATCCGCGCGCGCACTCGCCTGACCGAACGAGGACTATATAAATCACATGACGTTTTGGGTAAGCAAGTTAGTACGGTATTCGTCTTAAATATTTATGATACTTAGTACTTTACGATACTTGATGCTACGAATTAGGTATTACTTCTCATACTAGTTAGTTTTACGAAAGCGCTCAACCTGTGCGACCTTCCGCTGACGTTTTGGGTAAGCAAGTTAGTACGGTATTCGTCTTAAATATTTATGGTACTTAGTACTTTACGATACTTGATGCTACGAATTAGGTATTACTTCTCATACTAGTTAGTTTTACGAAAGCGCTCAACCTGTGCGACCTTCCGTATCAGTTTCAAGTTTCCAACGTATTGGTTATACGGTGAGAGTTTTCAATCTTATATAAGAATAAATTAGGCAAATAATTTTAATGTATACAACGTTTATCATAGCTATTATAGTTTATAATTACGTATTTAATAAGAGTCGGTATCATAGTTATATGATTAATCTATGCGTATATCGATCATTACTTAGTGAAAAAAACTGATTCACAAAGTTTTCTACACACCTTATCGTCCTTCTTCGATCACAAGCTGATGGTTCTAAAACATAGTGTTGTAGCAAATTTACGAATAATTACGAATCTTTAAAATACAATACGCGTTAAGCAATATTTGCGTGGTATTAACTATATAGAAGTATAAAATACGCATACAAACTGAAACGCATAGAGAACACATGATTTATAATTACTTGCTACGATTACGTTCAATTAGTGGATACGCCAATAATATATTAACAACGTAGCACGTGCTGTAGAGTATCATATATTTATGGCACACGCACATATACAAATTGGGTGATATTTCTGGAACAGGTACATCCATAAAGACGTATTAGTTATACGTAGTATTAAAGTACCTAGTACGACCCATATCTTGTAAGACAACCAGTAGCTTTATTAGTACGGGAATTTTATTACAACTTACACTTTCATGACAAGACCGTCTGCATTCGTGTAGCAACGTATATGCAAGCCAAACACGGGATGTTAAGCCACACCAATCATTAAAAGAAAAGGTGAAAAAAGTTGTCGAGTGGGTATTATATCATGTCTGAAATGTTAATTTAAGAAAGTACAGAGGATGAAGGGTAACCTGAACGACAATTAGTTGCGAGATCAACAAACCGTTCTGATCAACACGTCGATGAGTTCGAATAGGACATAGATACACGAGCGCGTCAGTGCGAGAGAGCAAGTAGATCGCCGTCGCCGGGTACTAAAGTGTTCATACAAATTATCACATTAAAAGGCCTCTATGGCTTTGGAACTACATCTTCCGCAAACTGAAGAAACGAAGTTCAATTACTGTAATTAGTACTGGAATGTCCAGACAAATGGTCACATTAAAAGGCCTCTAGCTTTGGAACTATATCTTCAGCAACCTGAAGAAGCGAAATTGAGTTACTGTAATTAGTTTGAAATATATTTAAGGATTCATAAAAGCAACCTAGTTGTTTTTTTGTTTTTTTTGTTTTAGTTGGTTACTTCAAGTAACTTTGGATATAAAAGAAATAAAACTATTCGTATTATAGATATCTCAACATGGCGAGGGTACACCTGTATAAATCAGTTCTAGATGGAGACGTTGCAAACGATTTTGTGTTTACAAGCTTTTTTATATTTCTCTTTAACAAATAAGAATATTTGAAGTAAAATTAAGGGATACGAAATTTTTAAGATAATAGTTTAAAAACCGACTAAGTGCGAGTATGATTCGCGCATGAAGGTTCTTAGAGCTACGATGCATTCTTTTTTTTACTTCGCCATTTGGATTATTAAAAATGACCTTAGAGATTAAAAGTGGAAAATGTTTTCATAATGTTTTTATTAAAAATACATTTCCAAAGTGGCGTGGGTCTTGAGAACCCCGTTGTAAATTTCGCCCCAAGTAAAAGTAAAAAACCAACAAAGTGCGTGTCTGATGAGCCTCATTAAGGATTCTGTAACTCGCTTGAAGTAAAATTACTTCATTTGTCACAGAATCACTGCTAATAAGAGCTTCTTAGCGGTGGAAATATTTAATAATAATTAATATAATTAAGTAAGAGGGACATGTATATTATTGGGAATATCTCAAAAACTACAATCTTCTAACCTTCTTAAAACCTGTTTTTTTCTTAATTTCAAATTCAGTTAATCCGGAAATGAGGGAGAACCCATATTTTTTTACTATAAATACATACTGTATTCGATTCGTTTGCATTTCAGTAAATAATTTTTTTTTGGTTATTTCATCATCCTGGACTATCGTTTTTTTTTGTATTTTATTTTTTTTATACTTACTTTTGAAACCGTTTTTTGTTTAATTGTTTTATAGTTTTCATATTTACAATATTCCAAATAACTTTTGAATTGAAATACTTTAAAATATGTACAAAAAAACTAAAATGAAATAGGTCTATAATAAAAAATAACCATATAAAATTTTTTTACATACAGTCTTCTGTATCATGAATAAATATGACAAACAAATTAATTTTTGAGACATTTATAACTAGCTCTTTCAGAAGATACCCCACAATAGAAATGGTATTTAAAACAAAATTTGCCAAGCACTTAATTTACAATATCATCCTTAAAATACCATATAAATATTTTTTGATGTTAGCTTTTGATATGTGTCGGTTAATATGCGTTATTATGCCAAGGTGCAGTTTTCTACGTCAATCAGTTTCTGAGAAAAACGTCTGTGACAGGCAGACAGGCGGACACGAGAGTGATCTTATAAGGGTTTCGTATTCTCTTTTGAGGTATGGAACTCTAAAAACGAATAGAAAGTAGTAATATTGTACACTTACGGATTTCGAACGAGTGGAAGTTTATTAAAAAAAGGTTAAAGGAGGTAGGTAGGGAAAAGGAAATTAAATTAACCCTCTTCGATATTATATTTCACCTTTGTGAAAATTTTTCCCAACTCTTTCAAGAATAAAAAAAAATTTACCAATTCTTTCAAGCATAAGAAAATGTTTCCCAACTCTTTCAAGTACAAAAAAACACTAGTTAAATAAAAATTTTCCGTACCTAATATTTCTATTCTACTCATATTTACTCTCACCATCGTAAATTCTGATTAGGAGACGACATTAAGGTTCATGATAAAATTTAATAAGCGAACGTCTCTAAATAGAAAAGATTTAGTAACCATTTCGTATATTTAAATGTTTTTCAACTAAATGAAAGTACGTAATATAGTATTAATTCTACTTTATTTAAATTCTTTACCACGACCTAGGTTTCGTTGTATGACAATATCTTCAGGTGAGCAATTCGTAGAAATTCATATACTCATGACATATCTCTTCAAATTGCCCACCTGAAGTAAGACAAGATTATAGTTATAGTTAGACTAATTAAGACAAGTTTATAGTTAAGATATTAAGACTGTTTCTTTTATGTTGTCATACCTACAACGAAATCTAGGTCGCGGTTAAAAATTTAAATAAAGTGAAAGTAATGCTACATCACATAGTTTCATTTAGTTGAGAAAAATTTAATTATAATGAATTTTTACAAAATTAACGCCAAATATATTCAATATTCGTTTAGTTTTGCATGTTTTAGCTTATCTAATATTGCGACTATTTGTGAAGACGAATTTGTTCTAACTTATACAAAAGTTATCTCCGTGAAAGTGTGTTTTATTAATAAAGTGGATTAAATCGAAATATTAGACCTAGAGCCAATTTTAAAGCTTATTTTTTTATTATTTAAATTTATACTAATTTAGTCATTTTTAGCCATCATTATTTATTGATCAATAACTGACAAAATTGTGATATAGTAAAAAACTCCCAATATGACTTTTTAATGATCGATCAAAATTAAAAAAATAAGACTTACTTTATTGTATGGGTAATCAAAATACACTGAATTTTTTCTATTTAAAATAAATAAAATCCAAGTCAAATCTTCTGAATTAACGGCAAAATGAAAGAAAAACCACTCGTTATTGTTAATCATTCTACATTCATATAAACCCATGATATTATTTTATTAAATGTTATCAAACTTGAAAATGTATGAATACATTCACAAATAATTTATGGTTACACGAGCAATACGTTTTCTGAATCGGCAAAAATATTACAAAATAAAGATTTCTGTACATTTCTGAAGTGAAATATAAGCTTTAACATAATGCAAATAAAACGATATAAAAACACAAACTGTACATAAGAAAACAGGATGTTTTGTCCGTTTAAACCGCTAATTTTTTTTATCCTAATTTTCAAAATTAAAAATGGGTTACTGGCTTGTTTTGTAGATTTCAATAATTATTTAACTTCATTACGTATTAGAATATATGGTAGTGAAGTATCCTCTTCGGAAAAATGTAAAAAAATTAAAATATAAATACGGTTTCAAATATAAAGGTTTTGTGGCAACCCTAGACGATAAAATATGCAAAAAAACACTTTTCCTAAAATGCAATCAAAAGGAATTCCCGTCTTTGAATTGTATCTTGTCCTTCCCCGTCAAACTGCCGAAAGACCGACAGACAATCCGAGACAATAATCCGACAATGCTCATCTGTATTCTGTCAATAACCGACCGTTTTTTCCGCATTCATTTCTTATCATTTAGTTGGTTCGTTGTGCACAAGCGGGCGCCATACTCTGCACATTTTAATGTAACATCTCGGTGAAGGTCAGATTGCTGGATGTCCCGCTAACAGCTGGCGTTCCGTGAACTTGTAAACATTCTCGAAATAGCTAAAATTCTTGTGAAGCAGGTAAGTTCGGTTTTTAAGTACTACTAAGAATTACTGCCTGTCTTAACTTTTTTTGGGGAAAATCGGATATAATGGGTTTCAGACGTAAATTGAGCAATTCGGTTTTATTTTAGCAATTAGTAGCGGAGCTACTGGTTCATATTGGAGAATCCAATTAGAATATCTAAGCAGTTGGTAAAGTCTGATTGAAATAGTTAACTTTTAATTACATTATTATGTAATAGGTTAAAAAGGTTCGGTTAGATAAATTAGAAAGTAGTAAAAATAATCTGTTTACCTGTCGCAGGGAATTATCTTATAATTAAAGGAAATTACTTTTAAGGTAAATGTGAAATGTTTCAAACATAAAAAAAAATTAGGGCTATGATGAGTGAAAAAAAATTTTAATTAGCCATAGAAAATATGTATTTAAAAAAAACGTAACGATAAAGTAGTCATATTTTTTTTATTCAAAATATACACATAAAGCGGCACGGATCTTGAGAAAGCTGTTTTGAATTTCTCCACAAATAAAAAAAAACAAAGCAAAAAAAGAAAAGTAGGAAAGAAATTAAATCAGCAATATCCATTTCAATTTTCAGGAATTTGAAAACCTAAAATGAATGATCTGAGCAATACGATCCGTTTTAGACCTAAGATTTTGAAACATTGTTATTAAAACTATGTTAATATAAAATTATTTAAGCCACAATTTTAGTTTTACATTTGTTTATTTGGTTATTAGCTTTTCTATCAACTACTCCTGTGTGGATTTTCTATTAGGTAAGTCGACGAAATTTGTATGCGGATTTTCCGCTCTCGATACACGCAAGTTACACAATTTAATATGTACGTAGCCCCATCTATTGACATGTTAATAGACAAACCGAATTTCATCTTTCAATGATTGTCATTTCGTCGATATTCGAGGCAATATCCCAATATTAATATTTTCCATACTAGGGGATCGCGTTAGGAGTATGTAAAAATAATAGGTACATTTACCTGTTATAAAATACTAGGTAATACGCGGCACGCACACTTACTTGTCTGAAGCACTTAACATAAATACTTGTAATAAAGTATTCAATATTTTTTTGCTTGTTACATACCGGGATTTTTCATATTTTGGTTTTACCATTATTTTAATGAAATCAAACGAAACATTACAAAAATAAAATCTAATTGTTATCGTTCTAATGTTATAAAATCTTTTGTCACGGATCTTCAGATACTATGAATAAAGTTTAGACAAACTAAAGTATACTTACTATGAAGCAAGTACAATGTACTGGTAAACGAGATACTAGCTTGCCCAAAAGTGGGACATATTACGATTATGAACCAATCACTTAAAACCTTTTTTGTTTCCTTCTTTCCTGAGAATTTTTTAATAGTAACAGTTTACGGCCATAACAGACGAATCGAAATGACATTTCTCAATTCAGAGCGCAATTTAAATGGATTTAAGTCGGCGATAGACGCAATCTACATATTCTTACAGACCTTTATAATATTGTGAACTTATCCAGCATATCCTAGAAGCAAATTTAGTTACTTGTCTGCTCACAGTCAAGGACTACGCTCTGAAAGCCATTTATGAAAACTCCTTCGCTGCCCAAACATCTCTCAGTAGGTAACACTCAAAAATATTCATATGGTGACTATTGGGATGGGAAGGTAGGGAAATTTTTACCTATTTTTTACTCGTTTTTTTTTAATTCTTTACTAGTATAAGATATCGTTTCAAAAGGAGAGTCATAAGATCTCGAAAACATTTTTTTATAATTTTATATAATATACCTGCAGAGAAGGACGCAAAGGATGCAAAAACATATATCGCCCCTCAGCCTCTAATTCTGAAACTACATAACCCTAAAGGAAAAAAACATAGACTATTTAAAACCTTACGCGAAGATTGTAGGGAAATTAAATGTTATAACTTTTAAATATGCACCATGGTTTACGTTTGTGATAAAAACAAATGTTAAGCAACAAATTTAGACATTTACATTTAAAAAGTTCACATTTACAAACAACACACAAACAAACTAACAAATTTACATTTAAAAAGTTCATATTTGTTAATATTTTGAAAAAAATATTATACACTCTACATATTTATAAGAACCTATATGTATACACAATCTTCTTCGTATACAAATCTATCCGAAAAATCCAGATTTTTTAAAAACTAAATTTTGTATTTGTAACTCTAAGTCCATTTTCATCCTTTAGACACTTTCTTTAATATTTTCCTCCATTAATAACTTCAATAACTGTATTGATCCCCAACAAATATTACATTTTGTAGGTTTCCGTAATTATCATCAATTGGTCATATAATTAAATTTTAAATTATAATGTATAATGCAATTTATAATTTATAATGCAAATAAACACATACCGAAACTTAACCTAAAATTAGAGAAACATACTTAACGTATATTTTAAAAATCTTAAAAGCACTATTTCCATCACGAATATTCACAATAAATACTTAAATGTTTTTTATTAAATGGACCACTGTTAAATTTCAATTACAAAAAAATATTATCGAAAAGCACAGATATAACTTAGATTTATATGAATATAAAACGCGTGTTGTGTATTTACAAATACCTCAATAACTATCATGAATATGGTATACACGCATGTTTAGTTAGAAACTTCATCCTGTCGATTTTTGTTGCATCGTGCGCGCGCATTGTAAAATTTTAATCTAATAATTTTGTTCATAACACGCCTAACGAATAATATACAACTTAAAAAATGTAATGATTGCGAAACATGAGTTTTAGAAACATTTCGTGAGGGTTGGATGTCTATAGAGATTAAAAATATATGTATGTACTTTTAATAACTTCAATAATTGTATTGGTCCCCAACAAATATTAAATTTTGTTGGATTCCCTAATTATACAAGGAACTTTTTAATTTAATGTCGGTCCATCCATATGTCACAACCTCCCGCTTTCTGTCAGTTTTAATCAATGGATTGAATTTCGCAAGATGCCTTATTTGGAGATCAATTAATATGTAGCAAAATAGTTAAAAAAGAATTAATGCACGGCGTCTCTCCTTGACAGGATGAGAGGATTCACAGAGCTAGTGTGGGCTTTTAGTATTGTTTTGGGTCAGTGCATTTATTCATGTTGCGTGTTATAAGCTGACATGACCACTTGTGCCGCCTTCCAATTTCCAAGTTTACGAGATTTCATTAAAGGTCATATCTTTGATATGCTTTGAGACATTAAGATTTAAATCTGACATATAGATTGTGACCAAAGATAGTTTAATTATTTTATACGTTCAACCAGGAAGATATGCCTAATCAGGCGGAGAAACCATAGATATTTGATGTCTGTAACTAACGCAAATAGCTTAGATGGTAACTGTGTCTTTCGAAATCAGACGTAGATGCTGCACTCTACATAATGTGGGTGAAATCGCCCACTCCATCGAATGGGGCATCATTGTAAAAATATTTTAAAATTAGACTGAGGTTCTATATACCGTTTTAAACCCCGTTTACGAAACATAACTGTGTATTTCGAAATCAGACGTAGATACTGCACTCTGCATAATGTGGGTTAAAGCGCCCATCCCATCGAATGTGACATTCTGTCTTTAATTTTTCCACCGCAGCTGCGAAAAAAATTATAAGTACTGGAATTTAATTAGAACTTTGAATTAAAATTATGTCGCTTAACTTGCGTCAGGAATTTTAAAATATGTGGACAACTGAGGTAACCTATTTTTACTGTTTTTTTTACTTATTTAACTTTTTTTTGACATAATGCTTTTTGTTTTTTTTTCAGAGAGACGAGAATTCATTGAAAAGACCTATATTGAGAGTAAACAAATTTTTTTTTTTACAAATTACTTGTAATTCTGGCCTTCGCCTCTCAAAATAACCAGCTTAACCGATCTTGGTTAAGCTGGTTATCCAATATCGGTTAAGCTGGGTATTATAAGAGGCGAAGAAATATTTGGAATTTGTTAATATTTGGAATTCGCCACCGATACTGACAATTTTTATTACGTCTGACTTCACTGGTTAGTCATTTTTCCAACAGTCTTACGTATTTCAAATGCTTATTCCATAATTGTATTGTACCTACAGTTTTAATTAAAGTATGATAATATTGTTACAAAAATGAATCACCTTTTGTGTCTTAAAATTAGGTAGCCGAATTCCTTTAATTTTAAAGTTTAAAAATAAGGCTATTTTATAACCATCATGTATAAATTTCCTATACCGATCCACAATTATTTATAAAAGAGTTCGTTGTATAATAATAATGACACAACAGTTAACATATGTCGAGCGAAGCAGCCAACGTCTTCCAGATCCCTCTCCCCAGAAAGTCCCTCCGTAATCAGTCGAGCGTAACTTTAACGGAAAATATACCTCAAGATGTGCGACCGTTGTGGATGTCTGAGCAGCAGACGGTTCATGTCTTTGTAGATAATTTAATGACATTTTTCGTTACATCATTTTTCGTTTAACCGTAAAGACTGACAGACAATATTGCAACGAGTTACTTATTGAAAAAAATATATACATATACTTAAGCGAGAAAAAAATGTGCGTGTACTTATATACGGGCGTTGGAAATAATTCTTTGGCATAATAAAAGGGTAACTTTATTTAGCACGCAAATAATTAATGGAAATAAAATAATAAAAAACTGGGGTGTGATTTTAAATATGGTTGGTAAAATCTAAACTCAATATAATAATTAAATTTTAAATAATTTGTAACTTATAATGCAAATAAATACATTCCGAAACTGAAACTTATTTAGAGAAATATATTTAAAATATATTTTAAAAAGCTTATAGACTAATTCTATCACGAATATTCACAATAAATAAATGTATTTTTTTATTATATGGACTACTATTAAATTTCAATTACAAAAAATTTCAATTATTGAAAAGCACAGATATAACTTAGATTTGTACGAATATAAAACGCGTGTTGTGTATTTACAAATACCTCAATAACTATCATGAATATAGTATCATTCACTACACGCATGTTCAGTGAGCAACTTCATCCTGTCGATTTTTGTTGCATCGTGCCTGCGTTGTAAAATTTCACTCCCATAATTTTTTTCATAACGCGCTTAAAGAATAACATATTACTTCAAAAATTTAATGATTACGAAACATGAGTTTTGGAAGTATTTCGCGAAGATTGGATGGTTATAGAGATTACATACATTTTTGATAACTTCAATAATTGTATTGACCCCCAACAAATATTACATTTTGCAGGATTCCGTAATTATACAAGGAATTCTTATAATATAATGTCGGTCCGTCCATGTGTCACAGCCTCTCAGTTTCTATCATTTTTAATCAATGCATCGCGAGGATTGGATGCTTATAGAGATTACATACATAAAGGTAAAAACGTGTTTTTAATTTGATACAAAATTGAGCGCCATCTATCGATAAATTGTGCAAGTCGAATAACTGTTCTAATAACAATGTTTGCTATACATTCTTCAAATTTTTATTTGATCTTCTTTATCTCGATCCTAAAATACTTTTTATAGCCCTACCTCAGTTTGTTCCAGTTTTCACGAGGTAGGTTTAAATGTGTAACTTATGAATATTTTGTAAAAACGATCTGTGACGATGAATGTAGAAGTTAAAAAAGAAATTAGCCAGAGGGATATATTGAGGGGTAAATTGTATACTGACGTTGAAATACATGAAAATAATGTACTGCAACATAGTTCTTCTAGAGAAGTTCTACAACAAAGTTCGTAAAGGCATATACTTATGTATCATATAAAGTCCATTATAAATATATTACTGTTTAGAAAAACATCATTTTTGAACAAAAGTCCTCTAGAATTTGTTGTGCAAAACTGTCTTAATCCTTATCATATTAAATTTTATAAAGTTTTCCCCCATTTTATATAGAACAAATTTTTCTAGCACACCGTAGTTTTCTAGCGAAGAACTTAAAAGCTACGACGGCGTTTTTAAGTAAGCAAAATTACAAGCGCGAGCTTTCATGCATTAACCCGAGACCTGTAAGTACGAGAAAAGTTTATTCATTTATTTATTTACCAAAAACCCCATGTCTGACTTAGAGCTTACCTCAAAGCGCTGGACATGTCCAAACATTAAAAGTACAACAATTTACATTACAGATAATAATATAAACAATAGTTATTAAAACAGAAAAAAACCACACATATAACTAACTAACTAGCATGCGTGAACCACCAAGCAATTCTATAATCGCATCCCTAAAACGACGAGCAGACGAAAAATATCATAATTTGGCGCCTCTCACAATACCTCGGTCATTAAAATAAGTCCGTGAAAGATTGTGCGCTCTGTGCAAATGAAATAAATATGACTTATCATCCTTTCACGAAAATCAGGATCATAAAGCGTTATGAAACCTAAGACGGGGGGAGGGGGGGGGGCGTTATCAATGTAATTATTTAAACATTAAAAATAATGTACGACAAAAGCAATTTCTATTGAAGGTAATTATGGCTCATGTGGAGACCAAATGACTGCATTCGTTTCAAGGATACTACAGAATAAAAAATTAAACAAGTTACAATATACCCACTGCCATGGAAATGAGAATGTCGCATGACAAATCCTGGCGCTGAACGCAAAAAATTGAGTTTGATTGTTACCAAATAGCTTTTAAAGTAAATAATAAATTGGTATCAAATTTGGCATACCTGTATATCATATAACGGAGTAAGATATACACAGTCCCGCAACTTTGTTTGCGTGATATACTAATATATAAAGTATGTTTAGATGTTGTCGTGCCTAAACAGCTGAATAGGTTTTCTTGGAATTTAAAATAAATACTGTTCACAATTTGAATGAACGTACTGCTATTTTTTTTAATTCAAGAAATAGTATAATTCTTGTAGTATGAATTATGATGTTTTTTCTAAATGTTAAAAATTTTGCGTGTCTCAAGTTCCTTAAGTCATATTTTTTTGCCATACACAGCGAAACATTTAAAATAATTGTTTGACAGTTATCATTATGAATTAATATGTCTTATGACAAATTGAATTTAAGACGAGAAAATGTTCGTACGATAATTTATTTTATGACTTTCGTAGTGGTCTTAATCAACAAAAAAAGTTACGATCGACTTTGATTGGCATTTATGATAAAGTCACATCCCGCGCTACTGTTTAAAATAGTTTTAATAAGTTAAAGCGTGATCGTACCAATCTCGGTAACGATCAAAAACTGAGGACAACATTAACGCTCGAGATAAAGACTGACAAGAGAAAAACTTATTACCGTATTCGTGCAAGTTTAGCCATTACAATGAGTCAAGTACAGAAAATTCTACATGCACATTTAGGCCTCAATAAAGTTTTGCTAGATGGATACCTCATGATTTGACTAAAGCTCAAAAACAGAGACGCGTAGGTTGGTGTCGCGAAATGTTAGAAAAATTTGACATCATCACGGATGGCGAAAGTCGGATATATTGTTACGAACGTGAAACAAAGAGGCAATATGCATTGGTTGTTTCCTTCTGAAGAGTCTGAAAAGTCTTTAAAATATAAAGAATGGATGAAGTGCTGGAAGTTTTGTTCTTCGGATGGACGGGCTATTATTCAACGACTGCACTGGAAAATAAAAGAACAGTTACCGCAGACTAGTTTTCCTTTTGTTTTGGAAAAAGTTCGAAAGCAACGGTCTCGCAATAGAATCACGATAACGCTTAGGCACACTCAGCTAGATTAACGATGGAATATTGGCGACTCGGGTGTAAAAATCATGCGTCATCCGTTATACAGTCACTATGCTATTTCTGTTGATTCCCATGAACGAAAGATGGACTATGAGTAATACGATTCCCAGATATCGAAGAAGTTGATGACTGCCTTCGAAAAGGTCGTGGAAGAGACAGACGTCTAAGGAAAAGAGGACCGACTGCTCTTCAGTGGGTCCGTCATGTGAAACATTCATAGAGTAATACAGACATTATTTTGAAAAACAATAAATAAATTACAAACTCGCCAGCTGTTTCCGTTTTTAATTTTCTAAACACTTTCAGTGTGACAGTGTGTATAGTCTTATCTTTTACAGTGATAACAAGAAATTATGGAAAAATCTCGAGTTTTCTTACATATCGAAGATTACTGTCGGAGTTTATATGTAACGTACGTTTATGTCCATAATTTTCATCTATCTTATGGAATGCTTATTTAATTTATGATTATATAATTATATTTCAATGATGGTATGTACATTTTTTTTCAATTATGCTGGATACACTTATGATCACTTTTTTGTACGTATTATTAAATTTATTAAATATCTTAAATGGTATTATTTAATTTCTAAGACATAATTTATGATAACTGTGAGCTATGTATATGAGAACTTAACAAGGCCAATAGAGGCGATTGTCAATTTTTTATTCGACCAACCCTCTTGGGGCACACCCAAGAGGGGGTGTTGTGTTTGATAATCTATACACGTGCGGTTTATATGTATGTTTGTATAACTTATCAGTCCCAAGGACAAAATAGGTTTTAAAATATATTATGTAAGTCAGTTTGTCTAGATTATGCAATTATTACTTGGTATAAGAAAATTGTAATGAAACTGAGAGCCCTAAAAGAAAATTTATTATTATAGAAAAGAAAAAATATACGCCTATTTAAAAAAAATATATGCGTATATACAAAAATTCCATTAATGTTTGGCTTGTTATATGTTAAATAAAACAAAAAGACACTAAGTGACCGAAAGAAAATACTCTTGCAACTCGTGGAAATATCACTAGATTTTTAAATTGCAAAATGTACATTTATTAGAAACAAAGTAGACTCTAACACTAAACAAAATTTGGTATTATAGAAAAGAATAAAATATATGCGTATATAAAAAAGTCCATTAATATTTGGCTTTTTGTATGTTAAATAAAACAAAAAAATACTATGTGATCGAAAAAAATACCCTCCCAACTCGTGAAAATATCACTAGATCTCTAAGTTCGGGGGTTGTAGAAATATTACTAAATTGGTGCGACCTTGAACGATTAACTATAAGCCGACATATTTACGAAACGTTCAACGAGTAATAAATATCACGTAAATAACATAATTTGAGCCACAACGCAAATTTGTAAAAATACTTTTGCAATGAAATATAAAATTACTTTCCATTTTTTCCGGAAATCTTAATTTTGCAGAAAACATTATTGTTTACACAATTTTCTTTTTTTTTAATCACGCGCGTTATTTACACACATTAAAAAAGAACTTTAAATTGTCAAAAAAGAAAAGCTTTTGTTTTCAGCTCAGTGAGCGTACGGCCTACATTTTAGGTTTGATAAAGACAGATGTATCCAAAAATATTTCTTTACACACCAAGTTAAGGTTCTTTCCCCAAGTACCAAAAGGACCCGTACGAAAACTTGAAAATGTCCTACGCGAGTAATTAAGCAGTTTGCTAAAGTTTTTTTACATATATTTTTCCTTCATGAAAATAGTCCTGCGTTTTACTTCAATTAACACAAATATAATAATGTACCACGACTTAATGCCACTGTGCCCAAATCCCACTCTCATCCCCCTCTATTCAGCCCCCCCCCCCTTCACCGTCTCACAATGCGCAAGTACATTGCGCCAAACGTTACATGCATTTACACCATCATTATAAATATCGAAGATCTTTTAATTTACCTTAAACTAATGTTCCAAATTATGAAGGGTAATGGGGTAAATTTTTATCTATCGAAAATACTAAAAATGACTACGGTATTTCTTTATATGATGATTAATAAATTGCCAAAACATTGCCCCTTTTGTCCCATGCACTTTTTAACTTAAAAACAGTTACAGTAACTCATCTATAAAATAGACCAAAATGCTGTAGCCGACTTTTTTCTAGACCTTTTTAATACCTATAATTCTGCCTTACGTAATAATATTTTAGTCACGAAAACGTCCAGCCCAGCGTCTTTTTCACCGACTACGTTGAAAAGATTAACTTTATTTAAAAATTATATAACATGTGCGCATATTATATAGTTTATGAAAATTTGGGAAATATAAGCTAATATTGCAAAACTATTATGTCAATAGGATTAGCAATTTTTAAGTGAAAATATGAAAAAATAAATAAAACAAAACCTTCCTGTTTATTCGATTAGTACGATTTACTGGTTAGTCCTTATTAGGTATCTAACCCCTTTTCCTTGAATGTCAACAACGTCTTTTCCCCCTACATAGCTTGATATCCCTCACTGTTTGCGCACGAGATACAATTTTACAGGCGGCATCACTTAAGTATTTGATTAATTATAAACTAATAATTATATATTTATAGCTGAGAAGTTTCAAAATTAGTTGCTGAGCAATACACGTTTTTCTAGATAATACACGTTTTTCTAGATAATCACACATAATAACAAAACACCTGATATTTTTGTAGGAATTTCAAACATTGTTGTTATAAGTAATCTATAATTTCAGCTACGTTTTACTTGGAAATTATTGGTACAAAATATTAAATCCTACACCACCTACATTTCCATTACCCATTTAGAAATGAAATGTTTCTACCGACTAAATCAGCTTTGTTAAGAAACGGGTACTGACGCAGTAGTTTTTCATACATTTTGCTTAAACTTTTACTCTGTCACTTAACACCGCAGAAATGATTTAATAACACTTGTTGTTTAAACTTTTACTCTGTCACTAAACACCACAGAAATGATTTAACAACACTTGTTGCTTAAATGCTTTTAAAAATTAAACGACTATTTTCAAAAATTAACCGAACTATTCATAAATATGAATTCAAGTCCATTTGAGCAATTTTATGTAAACGGAAAATTAAAATAAAAAACGAAAATAGAATATTCAGTTAAAAGGATTACATCGAATTTGCTTTTCGTTTCGTGTTGCATATTTTTTTTTATTTACGTTAATATAATTGCTACTGCCTGTACATCATTTGTAGCTTTCCTTTCGAATTTCAAACATAAACCAAGTAAAATTTTATGTATTACATTTTTAAAAATTCCAATTTCAAAAGTTAGTGTTTACACTGCTAAGTTACTATTTGGGCTTCGTATCATAATCATAACGCAAAGCAAACCGACGGACAAAAATCCGTACGGCAATAATTCGATAAAACTGAAGATACAATACTTAATACTTTAATGTACACATCCGATAAAAGTCGGACCTGCTAAATCGGGGACTCTGACCTAATAATCCATATTTGAACGATTTAACGGAGAAAAGGACAGAACATAAACACTTTTATTTTCTGTCTGTCTTTTATTTTCAATAAAAGACAAAGGCAAAGAACAGAACATAAACACGCGGTGAAAAAGACACTACACTAGTCGGCAGCGCGCGCTTCTTGATGTATGTATGCATTGAATCGATGGAATTCCGGCTACTAATATTATCCGATAAAAGTCGGAAGTTGTCGGCTATCGACTAACCTCCTACAAAGTCGTTCGGCTATGTTTTATGTTACGTTGACGATTAGCCGGTGCATCTGTCTATCTGTCCAACTGTCACAATAAAATATCACTGGAATGCGTAAAGTTATCATCACTAAATTGGTATAATTACAGAGCAAGCACTTTGGTCGTACCAAAGTGCTTGCTCCATAATTATACCAAGTTTTGTGATGATAACTTTTGAAAGAAATATATTTTTAAAATATTTATGTTGAGTATTTTAAAAATAAATTTCTTTCAAAGAATATAGAGAGAGAAAAAAATATGCATCAAAATGAGATATATCTCTGGCTGAATATGCACGAATTAACGTAGGGTTGGGAAAAAATATTAGTCTTGAACTGGAAAATCTGTTTCAATTTTATTAATATCTTTCACTATTTAGTCACTCAAAATCAGGAAGGTGCGAGTCTGGCTTGCCATGGCCTGGCATCGTCTTCAGTAGGGGACGTATATATAATCGTGAACTGTTATATATGTTATGAAAAACTATAATTTTAAAACCCTATTATTTTTTTCTAAATTTTAGTTTGAGTAGTTTCTGTACTTTACAGAGGGTATTTAAAAAAATTCAAGTACTTAATTGCCTCCCATCTCTCTGGGTATGGCGGTGGGGAAGCAACAATTTCCATAAAAAGATTTAATTAGTATTAGCTATTGGGGTGTGGACCGGTTATTATGATTTGTTAATGTACCAAATTTAATGTTTCTACGTCCATCGGCGTTCTGAGATAGACGGCTGTGACACATGGATAGACGAATACTTGGATGATCTTATAAGAGTTTCGTTTTTCAATTGGAGGGACGGAACTCTAAAAGACTGCCTATGCTCTTTGTTTCGATAACTTTATCGATGTTAATTTTGTAGCCTGTTATGAATTTCACTCATATAACCGTTTTTTTATTAAATAGCCTATTATGTTTTCATTTCTCTCATATAATTGTTTCTTTATTAAATAGGCTGTTTCGTTTTCGTTCCACTCATATAACCATTTCTTATTAAATAGCCTGTTTCCTTTTCGTTTCACTCATATGACAATTTCCTTAATAAATAGCCTGTTTCGTTTTTATTTCATTCATACAACCGTTTCCTTATTAAATAGACTGTTTCGTTTTCATTTCACTCATATCCTTTTTGAATAACCAGTTTCTTTTTAAATAACCGTTTTCTGACAAACTACTAGTTCCAAATTCACCTTTCTTTCTCAATTAACTGATCCTTTCTCCGCCCTACTTTCTTATAACTTTGTACCGCGCGTCGCAATACGTACGCCACGTGTCGTCGAACTGCAGGAGGGAGTCGAATATGCCGATGTGTAATATCATTATAGGTAACTGCGTCGCGTTACTAAAACGACTTATCTCCAACGGGTTCTGCGCACGTGCTCGCTATGGCCGGTCGGAGGATCCGGTCGAAGGGACTGATAAATATAAAGGAGGTCGCATTTTAGAGACAAGAAAACAATTGTTCCGTATTTCTAAATATAATCGCGACTAATAAGAATCGCGGCAAATAAGACTAGTGCTATTCTTCATATAAAAATATTAATAATTTTAATAAAAATTACAATATGAAACCCAAAAAATTTGCTATTTCAAATTAAAAAAAAATTATTTTCTTTGTTTTCATTTTATCCCGCATTAAGAAACTAAATCCTGTATTTATTTTAGTTTTTCAGTATTCGTCCCTTTAGATACCGTCAAATAAATCCGGCAGCCTGAGTTCCATATAACATTATGTTCATGTAAAAATTTTAACTTTTAAAGGTAAATACTATTTTTAGCCGATTTAAAAAAGTAGGTTTTGTCTTTCGCCAATATGCTTGCATAAATGTGAGTATGTTCGAGATTCCACAAGAACAATTGAACCGATTTTAATGTTTTTTTTTCTCATAGAATCTTCATGTTTAACGGAAGATTTAAATGTATAAAACATAAAATTATCATTCTTACTTTAATATTTATGGCCAAAAACTGGTAAATTCTGCACTAATGTCATTTTTTTCGTTTCTCATTCAATGTTTACTTAAAATCTGCTGTCTGTTAAAAAGTGTTATGTTTATTATCTGCTTCTTTGTATTTATTACCTTAGTTCTATTATTAAAGAATTTTATTAAATTATTTCATATACTAATATTATTTAGACGTACTAGAAAGCAGAGAACTATACTAAATATAATTGCTTGTTTATACTTCTCTAATTTTTAAAGGAAATTGTCTGCAATAATTTTGTATTTACATACTAGTTTATTACTGTTACGCTGATTTTTTCAGTCTTTTGATAAATATGGTTAAAATGCTAAAGAATATCTATAGAAAACTAATTGGAGACTCATTTACGCGAACAAGAAACTATGTTACCAAATATTTATATTTTCTATTCTTTTATTACCAAATTTTTAATTTCGATTTTTTATTTTCGTGATAAAGAAAGAATTGAATTTTCTGACATTGTTGATTTTATTTTTATAGAAATGCTAATCGTGTTGAAATGAAATAATTTTTTTATGTCGCTTAGTTTATTTGCAACTTCCATTAATTGAGTATCTTGTATTACATTTATCGAATAACCTATATTAGTGGTATCAGAAATAGGATATATATGTCTCCAAAATTATTTGAGCACCTCGTGGAAATGATGAATTCACTTTATGCGTGCGTAGTTCACGATGTACGTCCGCTACGAACATCAAAGTAGTACGTGCATCTTTCATTGTTAAAACGATAGCCAAATATGGTGACGCTCTATTTTATTCGAGTTATTAATGTTTGAATTTTCTTCTAGGGAAACTGTTGCTCATTTTGGTGCATTGTTTCTCCACACCCAGCATCGATTTTACATTTTCACTTCAAACAAATTTCATACTCAAGTTTGATATATTGCGAAGTATCTAAAAAAAATCATTACGCTTTAATGTAATTTGACTATTTATTTCCATAAAATATTTCATCATAATCAGTTTTACGCTAAACAATTTAGTAATTAAATTTAAGAAAAAGTTATGATGCTATGACATACCGACGGACTGGATATCCATGGCGGAATCACAAAGATTCCCTTTTGGTCATCCGACTACGGAACTGAACGGAGTGAACGGAACAGAAGGTAATATATATTTATATTATCGGTTTTACAAATCAGCTACAACTTGTATACGTAATATTTTATGGTAAAATGACCAATTGTTTTCCAACAACGTAAGAATTTCGATTGAAGTGCTTTGTTCCATTTCTCATTGTAGTTTTATTTTAAATTAACCTCAAAACCACTGTATTATTTGTATAAAATTAATCTCTAATGAATTATTTTTTTTATTTTACAAATACCTGATCTTCATATTTGCTTATATAGTTACATGATACACTAACTGAGAATTAAATTCAAAACCTTTGTGTAAAAATCTGATATATCGTTACAAGAGATGAATGGTCAAATATTAAAAAATGACTATGTATGTTTTTTAAATACAACTTTGTATTCAGCATTTTGAGAATAATATGCGATAATAATGACATAGTTATACTTTTTTTTAATATTGATATCTAAGAAAGTCTAAATTGTGACAATGTTGAATACAGCCAGTACTCGAAATATTGCGCCCTTTTTCCGACCATAGTTGCTTAACTTTATATATTAAATTTTGTGATTGAGTATGCAATGGGTTATATTCAAAATTAGGAAAACTTTTGTATTTTTTGTAATTTAAAAAAGAAGTGTTCTTATTTTCATTACGATATTCATATCAATGTCAAATAAAACCAAGCTTGCCTGAAACCAGGTGATGGCAAATTACTTCCGACGTCATCGGCTAAATGCTATTGATCGACAATGAAGTCTCTCTTTAATATATAATTTACGTGTATTTATGGGGCTATTGTAAACTTGGAGTATCACGTACTGATCTCGTCTATCTTTCAATATGGTAAAATTTCAATATACACAATAATGGATTAAACAGTTTAAAGTCTAACAAAAAAGAATATTGCAAGAGATTTAATTTTTCGTTTCTTATTAATCTATGAAATCTCCGCACAGCTTTATATATTTCCTTCGCCTGGTCAGTAATACTTCCAAGCCCCTTTAAAACTACTTGTCTACCTAAGCAAAATATCAAATAACATCTATTTGGTTTTCCTCTTTGATGAAAACTTTCCAAATCCTTCGAACGGGACTAGAAGCTGCACTATAAATAATGTATTTGTGGTGTATATCGTATCTACATTTCCTATATTGTACATTAAAAAATTGTACGCTTAATCTATCGTACATTTGGTTTACCGAATCTACTCTTAGTTTATCATGTTTACACTTGTCTTGTCGTTTCTCCTCTTAGTACCCTGTCATATATTTAGTACGTTGTACACTGGTATATATACGGCCAAGTTAGTGCCATGCTCTTTTTACCAAACCATTATACGGCACTCAATTATATTCGGTAATGGAGTCAGTTTTTTATTCGAATATACGTAAAATAAACGTCCATTGCAATTACATCGCATGACATTGTTAGCACATTACACTTTTCAGTTAGTTACGATAATTTGTTAAATAGTAAATAAATAGATTTAACTTTCCTATTTGTATAACTCAAAATTAATCATTATAAATGTTTGAGTGAAGAAAGCAAGTCGAGCCATGCGCTCTGGAGATCAATCGTCTCTTTATCTACTTCATATTGGAGAGATATAGATGATATTTAAATATACACATTAAAAATCAGCTTCCTCCATCCACCAATTTAATGACTCAACATTGACTACAAAGCGTCCATTGTACAAGTAGCACAAGCGGCGGGGGAAGAGGAGACGCGGGGGAGGTAGAGGCGAGCGGCGCGTGCGCAGCCTGCGTGCCAGTTGATCGCAACACCTGTGCTGTGTGCGGAATTAATGATCTTGCCCTTTACTATTTTTTTTTTAATTTTCAAAAGAACACTTTTAACATGCTTTGTTTAGTTTATAATTCTAGGTAGTAGAGGAAATTTCGTGATAAGCCGTCCTAAGGCGCAAACTAATTCAACGGATGATGATTAAGCTTACTGTTAAAAATCTAAACTTTTAAAGGAAAACTCATTTGAAAATATTTCAGATCTTGTTATAGAACTTAAAATATTGATTTAAAAGCTATTTTGAGCTTATACACAATGCTGTAAATATAGAGATCTTAAAATGTTTCGAATAATTTATCAGTTTTTTTCTCGTAGGTATTCCGCGACAAACTGTAAACTGTCTAGAGGTTTTAAATTGTATATTCTATTCAAATCTTTCTAAAGGTCTTAGATTGCAAATTTTTGATTTGCTCATTTCTTTTTTACCTTATTTTTTGTGTCACTATGTCAACTGGAGCCTGCAAATTAATATAATTTATAATGCTGGGTTTTGATTCCGTATTCACTATTAAACATTTAATCATCAATCTTCAACATTGTAGTAAGTATCAACAGTTATATAATAAAGTAGAATGAGTGATTACAAAGTGTTTTAAGATGTATACTATAGGGCTGTATGCATAGGAGGTATGAAAAATGGTTCATCCCTCATTTATACCGTATTTTTTTTCGTACTTTCCATAAGTATCAAAAACTGTTGATCGCATACAGGATCAAGTTATTCTTAAAAAATGTATCAACACATGTGTTCGTTTAGCTAAGAGAAGACAAGATAGAGAAAACGAACTGTGCATGCAGCGATCGCCAACTTTTTTTATGAATATTAAAATTAATTTGGCTACAAATGTGACTCTGACCAAGTATTGTTGAACGCGGAATGTCAAGAGATTTTTTAATTAGCTTACGAAAACATTAAAGAAAAGGCTATTGACTACCATTTACGGGAATGTAATAAATTCGTTTTGAGCTAAAGGTATTGCAGTGAGTTTTTAAAAACTGTTTGATATAGTCATTTAGAAATTAAAGATATGGACACTGATTATTAAGCACGAGTTTCTTATTGTCTCAAAATTTTGGCGTTTGGCAATTTTCTTTTTTTTCTATGATCGGCATATTGACGATTTGAAATTAACAGCGTATATGAAAATATTTTTTTTAAATTTTCTACATCTGTCAGTTACTATATTCTGTTAAGTAACTATATATGAGTCTACTATATACTGTCAAGTAACTATATGGTATACGCTCAAATAACGATATATGACTCAACTTGCATGAATTATTTACATAATAAACATTAAAAACTACATCGAATATGTGTGGACTGAGTACAAGTTAACTTGCAAGAGATCATTTCTTAGTTCTGGGGTAATAAACTCTAAAAAAGTGCTCGCAATTAAAACATGAGTAGAAATGGGAAGCATCAGAGATCAAGAAATATATGAATTAACACTCTAATAACTTTAATAAAAATTCATTGCATGAAGTTATGAGACTTTCGTGAAATTGTAATACTATTTGGAAAATCAAATTTGCGTGCGAACGGAACGCACAGATAACTTTACGTCACTTATTTGTAAAATTACCTACACTCGACATCGTTCAGAAACATCGATGGTTGGTGACCACTCATCCTCCCACCTGCCGTCAACGGTCGCGCGCAACTGGCCTCTCATTACCGGCGAGTCGCGCGCCCTCACCTGTGCCGCGAAGCTGTTGACCCTCAAGAAGCAAGATCCTTCCGCGAGATGTGTCTTAATAATATCTAGTTATTTATATTCAACACCACAATTAATCAAATATTAATTAAAATTCTAACAACCTATAATAGTATCCCAGAAGTAGTTTACTGGCTAGAAACTTATTAATCAGGGTTGGCAACGAGTGAACCCTAAGTCTCAATTTATTAGGGTTAGCTCATGTGATATCTAAACATAGTATTTCCATTTTTTCTCCGAAGGATTAAAGATTCTAAGGATCCTATATTTTTTCTGAAGTTCTTTCTTTTCTATTGCAACATGAGGGCGTGAGAGCTTTGCTAGATAAAGCGAACTTAACTTAGCATCTGTTCCAAGATTCCGTGCCCCTTAAAAAGAAAAACAGAACACTTCTTAAATCACTCAAATAAATATAAATCAGTTTGTCCTTATAAATTTATTTGTCTGTCTGTCAGAGCTGATTTTTTCAAAAATAGTCTTACATGGAAACTTGAAATTAAACGCATTACTCGATCATATTAACCCGCATATTTTACAGTAGATATAATACTTCAAAATATTTGTATGATAATTTTAGAGACGCAAATTAAGTATTCAAAAAAATAGTGTTGTATATTGTGTGAGTAGCATGTGATAAGGCTTGTGAGCTTATAAGGAAATCTGAAATATTTTGTTTAGAATATTAAGTGGCATATCCTCTGAGATATACAATAAAATGTGCAAAAAAACTAATTTCCCCTCCTATTTTAGAGACGGAAATTAAATATTAAAAAAATTGTGTTTTATATTGTGTGAGTAGCATGTGATAAGGCTTATAAGGAAGTCTGAAATATTTTGTTCAGAATATTCAGTCCTAAAGCGACTAAAGCCTCCTAAAGCGCAGACTATTTTAACGGATGATGAATTAGTTTAGTCACAATTAAATGAAACTACGTGATGTAGTGTTATTTCTACTATCTTTAATTTCTTTACCACGACCTAGGTTTCGTTGTATTACAACATCTTCAGGTGGGATATTAGCAAAGATGTTGTAATACAACGAAACCTAGGTCGTGGTAAAGAAATTAAAGATAGTAGAAATAACACTACATCACGTAGTTTCATTTAATTGTGAATAATGGATATCTACAAAATTAACGCCAAATATATTCAAAATTAGTTTAGTGTTAAAATATGTTTTCTTTAAATCGAACTTTGAGCGTATGTACGATGCTCTAAATCTTTGAAAGTTTTTATGATATCTATCATAAAAACTTTCAAAGATTTTATCTGTTTTTTCTTTAGATATTCTGCGACAAATTGTAAACTTTTTGCCTACTATTTCGTTCCCGTGAAATTCGAAAAATAAGACAAGTTATTATAATTGTTTTTCTCTCATATGTTGCTCGAGGGTATAAACTGTTACCATACCAAATTTCATCAAAATCCCTTCAGTAGATTCAGTGTGATTGGCGAACAAATTAACATATAAACAACCAAAAATTGCTCAAACAGGTTTTTTGGCTTCTGTTGTAATTTTTTACGTTAAATCAAGAACTTTTTCAAAATATTTTCCATGTACAGAATTCGCTCTGTTACAATTTTATTATATGTATAGATTACTCCACCAAAAGTCACAAAAACTACAGTCGATAACATTGAACTAGAAGATTACAGGATAATAAACAAATTTTCAGGTTTTATAATTTATGACAAATTTCACATACTTCTCCATTTTTTTAAAGCAATATACATATTTTACGCCTATGAAAAATGTTCTAAGCAACATATTAATGCGGTGAAAAGTGATGTTACTGTTAATGTATAGATCCCTTGTAGTGAGAGTTCGACAGGTTTTTATTCTAAATTTAAAACTTTTGACGGTAACTTTGGATGACAATCACTGTAAAAACCAACATTTCTTTACATAAATGGTTATAATCAATACTTGCCTGCTTTACAAATCAGTACCCATCCATTGTTATGCACATATCGCGTGTTGTTTTGCTTGCTTGGTGCACTTAACACAATGCTTTAAATGATATACATAGATTAACCCTAAGCGCACAGAACTTGTCATAACACGGTATCTATATATGTGCGCATTATCACTTACATCAAAACACGTGCCTCCTGCTAAAAACTACCCGGAATTGTTAAAAAAAACCAGCAAATTTAAGTTTATTCTTAAAATTTATTTTATCACCTTCAAACAAATCCCCATTGTTTGCAATACAGCTGTGATAATGCCGAACCCACTCTTCCATACACTTCTCATGTGCCGATAGTGGCACAGCCTTTAATTTCCGCTGTAAATTCCATTTGATGTCTTCGATCGAGTATTCTTCAATCGATCAATCGATGTCTTCAATCGATCGATTAAATCGATTCAATAATCCAACCTATTCATTAAATCGATGTGTATTCAATCGATGCTCTTTTTGCAAGAAATTAAGCACTTTCAGAGCCAGTCTTGCGGCGATGCGTCTTATGGGCAAAACATAGGTTGACATTCCATAAATGGTCATTTTATTAATGTTCAACTCTTGAGTCAACTCTTTAATACCAAAATGACGAATAAATAATAATAATAATAATAATTTAATAATAGTACTAATTGTTTGATTTTTTCGATGTAATTCTCAGAGGTAGACGTTGAAAGCCATCCGGGACGAAGCAAATCTTCGACAATTTTACGCCCCTTTTTGAACGATTTGTACAACTCGCATGTCTATGTTTTTAACGTAGCTGGGTCACCATAGACCTTTTTTAACATTTTCATTGATTCCAGACAAACAAATTTGTTTGAAATGCAAAATTTATGGCAAACTCTTTGTTCAATTAATTTATCCGTAATTAAATTCGCAGACTAACTTTCAGGTTGATCTATTATGACAGTTACTGTAAACACAAAAGTTGACAGATCGCGTTCAAGTTTGGCTTAGTAATTAAGGAAAATTCTATCAACTTACCAACTTAGTGGTTCACTTTTTAACCATTCCGGATAATTTTTACACAGAAGGTTCTTTCATGAATATTTTCGTCCCTCCATTTTTATGCACTATTGATATGTTATATCTATAACCTCTAAGCTATTTGTCTCTTTCACAGTTGAAGCATGTATTATTGGAGTTTACTCCTTAAGAATAGATTTTCTTATACAGAAAGGTTCAGAGCTTACGAAGTTCAGAGCATTAAAAAGTGTAACCGTTAAGTGGCCTCTCCGCGCAACATTTCTACGCATCGTCAGAGTGAGATATCAATAAGTTTATATAGCATTTTCTTATGGCGTAATCGCAATGATGGAGTGTGTCACAGATAGTTTACTATCGTCAGCTTATATCAAGATGTAACCATTAAATGTCATTATGTGTGAATATTTGGTGTCTTCTATCCTACGAAATTGAAAAGTCTCTTTTAATTTTAACTTCTTAGTCTGAGATTACTAAATGCTTTTAATTTTGTTGTATAAATTTGATCTCGTTCATTTGTGTTTTACTTGAAAATCTTGTTTTACTTGAAGATACCGCACGTATGTTGAAAATGTTCATGAAGTATCTATAACATTCCAGAAATTGTTGGAAAGAAAATGGCGGGTTTATTAGTTACCCATCTAACCCAATATATTTTTCTGTTACCGATTCTAGATATATTCCGTTTTTAAAACCAGTCATCACATGTTTTTTATTTTGTGTTCATTTGAATTCCGCTATATTGCCGTAATAAAAAAGTTGATTTTAGCGATATCATTAAATACGTATTCAACCGTGAAAATAACTTTTTGCAAACATAATTATCGACGAGGTGTAAGAGTAAAATAATACCAGAACGATTACACGCTGTGTTATTTATTTGGTTGCATCCGTTTTTAATATGTTCAACCAAAGTCCGAGTTTTATAACCTTCGTGTAACCTAAGTGACCCCCAAATCTAGCTGGACTTGCAGAAAATTTGAGGTCAACAAAAAAAAGTGTTTTGGGCGATTTACCAGGCAATATGAAGGAGTATAAAAAACGGTTAGCTCCTGATTTGAACGATCACCTAATACCTAAGGAAATATGTTTGCTGATAAAGAACGTATATACTAGAACAAAATAGAAGATTAAGAGAAATATTTAAGAGTCAATTGCAGCTAATTAAGAAGTATATAGTTAATACTTGTTGATTTAAACACATGTTACATAACTTGAACAAATGACTTACAGTAAAACTGACACTCCCACGCGCGCTTTGAGTGTATACTTGTAAATATCACGCGATGAGTGAGTCCAAAACATAGAGAAGGAAGTATGTTTTCGACTCACTCATCTTCGAAACATACATAAGGGAGTACAGAATATACGATGAAATTAGTTTTATAAGAATAAAATATATGATGTACAAAACATACGATTTACAAAATATACGAAATACAAAATATACGATGGTGATAAATATACGAATAATGAAGTAGAAAATACGATAATGGTGTAAATATACGAAGTTCAGAATATACTATGAATAACAAAATATACGATGATGATAAATATACTAATAATGAAGTACTAAATATATGATGAAATTAGTTTTATAAAGATATTCTTCATAGATCAGGTAAAATTTAAAGTCTCGGTGGTTCACAAAAAGCGATATAAGAAATCAAAGAATTTTCTTTTCCAAATAGTAAAAATTATGTTATATATATTTTTAAATTCCCAGAAAGCTACGAATTAGATGGATTAGTAACAAAATTAGCTATGAAAAGTCCTTAACACCAGTCCTCTGTGTACTCCTCTTTCATAATTTTACTAAAGAAATAATAAACGTAAATTATCAGAGCGATTTTAAATCACAATATTTTATTACCAATAAATTGATCTCGTTTGAGTCCACATATCCCTAGTGCGGTGCATCAATCCTTTATCGAGTCGTGTGAGCTCACATTTACGTCAAATATATCATATCATTAGGACTACAGTCCTTGAAGAACATTGGCCATCACATCACGCCAATCCCCGTAATTCCTCGTATGCCACCGCCTGCAAACCCAGTACCATTCGGAAATGGACAACGTTGGCCAGTTATTGCGTACTCTGTCATTTTGGTCTCCTTCTGCCTTCAGGTCAGTCCTGTCGGACCTACCTAGCCGATCTGTCTTCTGTCATAGGTTCCACGTGCGCTACTCCACGGATGCGTGTCTCCTTTATCTCGGTATTATATATATGAAATATTAAAGTTGGCCCTCGCTAGAGGTCGTAGGGTTTTTTGTTGGTCCAATTTCACCGTTACAAATACATGTAATATATCGTTTTATGGCGACTTAATAATATTTATAAAGTCATTAATTATTATTAAAATTAAAAGATTATTATTTTTTGTAACACAAAGTATTACATACGGCCGGACATAATGTTGCTGTTTACGTAAATAATCACCACAAACAGATATTTTTGTATTTAGGTAAAAAAACCGAAAGCGCAACGATTACAGCAAACAATGAAATGACAACAAGTTACACCGTTAACAAGTTAACCGAAATAATTTTGATAATTTTAAAATTTTATGGGTAGAGGGTGTCAGGATGCATGTCACTGTTCACGCAGGTGAATCTGTGCATCAAATTGAGTAGAAAGTAGAAATGGACTATGGGAAATTTCTCAACGATTTCTGAAAAAATCAAAGCTAAATTTGCGATTTCAAAAAAAAAAATTACATTCTTTGACAGACCGTTTCAAATACACTCAGTTTCATTTCACGCGTAGAAATACCTTTATAAATAGTATACACATAGAAAAAGACATTTATTTTCCAACATATTAACTGAAATTTTTGTATAAAGTATATCTTTATATAATTCAATGAGTTTCGGATTTACAATTGCAGAAACTGTGACAGAAAGGGTTTCTTTTGTCAATAAGGAATTCTAAACAAACAATATTCGGTTTGGAAATGCGAGACAACTATTGAAACATACTTCAAGAAACTAATTATTTTTAAGGGTCAAAACGGTATTATCACATATTTGTCTTCGTGAAGAACGTTTTCACTTTTTAGACATTTTACTTTCAACGAAATTATGGCGTTAAACAGTTTTGATGCATAAATCTTTGACCTTACGTATGTACACACATATGCAAGCCGATTTATCGGTTCCTTTGTGAGTTGCCGCCGCATAAGACTGCTGCGTAAGGCGAAATCGTTTCGCGGCACCGCCTGGAGCTGAGTGAGCAACCTAGTTAGGTCGACGGTTGTCGTGCGTTACGCGGAATGCATGCGACGGGATTGTCACTGAACTTGTGGGGAGCTTGTGCCGTGATAAGTTTGGGCTGTGGCCAGTTTCACCAAGTATCGAATATAGAATTCAATTAGATTAAAAAATTGTTTATTACTTAAAACATTTTATGGCAAAATCTTTAGTTTGGAGAAATTTTGGTGGGTGGAAATTGGGAGTAGATATGTAAATATCTACAGCTTATGTTACGTTTAGGTTTTTTATAACTCAGAAGAATTCATTCATTATTCAGTATTACAGTAGTTCCTTTATAAAATTTCGAATATATATATATATATATATATAAATATATATACATATATATATATATATATATATATATATATATATATATATATATATACATCGTGAAAATGTTAACCGTATATAGTATCTAAATATACTATTCACAGTGATTAAGTAAAGTGGTTGTTTTGAATCGTTTTATTAATTTACAACTTATATTAATAGAATACAGGGTAGTGGTATGAGAATCACGCACAGTTTGCGATGTTCGGACGCCGCAAATGTTAGGGCAGTACTGACAAAATTTTAAATTTCCTATTTAATCGAGATTGATTGAAATCTAGCTAACGATGTGCATCCATTTTTAGTCGAGTTAATGGAGTTTGAAATTACTTCGACAGAAACTGTCGCTCATTTGGGCGCGATAGCGTCGCCCCACTCGGTGTTGATTTTTAAGATGTTTTCATATTAAGCATCCTTTCAGACACGTGGAAAATTTTGTTGTAGAAACCTTTTTAAGTTTTCAGTAAATTTATTGAATCTTTGACTCACTGAATCTTTTAAGTCTTACGACTTAAAAAAGCATTTACATGTACCTTAAATAAAAAATTAAAGTCTGCTATCTTCACTTTTTACTTAAGAGATAAGATGTGCCTAAATGACTACAATATTAGACTTAAATAAGAATTTTCAAGCTACATTCATAATACGGAAATTATTATTAAACCTCAGGAAAACACTAAAATTCTTCCAAATCCTGAAGTGTATATCACCCTCTATACCTTTTGATTGTGCGTAGTTCTGCATGTGATTATCCAAACTTTAACATTGTTTTTTCCATCGACACGTCAGAATAACAGAATAAATAAAATTATTCGCAGTATTAGAAGAAGAATGTTTAAACTGTTATTAAACTGTATCTGACCTACTAGGCGTAACTGCCCTAGAGCGTGTTTTAAAGATTAATAATGTAATATCCTATGTATGTATATTTTTGTATATTCACAGTTTTTTTAGATCTTTCAGAATGATTCTCTATTTAATTTTTCCGAATTTTCCTTTCTATTTCCTTGCTGTGACAGATTATATTACGTATTTGTTGCAGAAAGGGGAAAGGAAATCAACGGAAAGCTTGTATATACGTTGTCACTCTGGATTTTTTAAAAATATTTCATACAAGTCCATTCAATTAATTTGGAAACGTATACTAGAGATGTGTAACTCATGAGTGAGAGATATAAAAGATATAGCTCATATGTTATGATCATATCTATCACTCGCTCACTTGAAATTAAAATGTATCAGTACATCACTAGCTCGGGAGTGAACGGCGTCTTTCTCGTTTCACCGAATCGATCACTTCACTCACTCGTCGCGTCGTGAAGGTATTAAAGTACATGTTTTAACGTTACATGAAAGGGAAAGAAAACTATCGAACTGTTTAGTTCAATATGCAACTGTATAGTGCAACTGAATCTATGTAGACGACGCAGTAACTCGCGATCGAATGTAAACGCTGTGATAAAGTATACTTTAGTTCGTTAGAGATAAAGTATATTTCAGTTCGCTCAAAATATTTGCGTAAGCAAACACTGTTTGCGTAACAAAACTTGTATAAATACACCAATTTATTTAATTATCATTAAAGTTAATTTATGTATAATTTAAATCTAGGTTGACAGTCCTAAATCCTAAACCTGCATAGTATTAAGCAAAATGTTTAAAATGTTTAAACCTTGTATGAGCATTGTTCAACGTATGCGTAATAAATAAATTCGTTAATAACTAGGAGTACTGAGATACTAAGCTACCGAGTTAAAGATATAAATAAATTATATATATAAATATATATATATATATATATATATATATATATATATATATATATATATATATATATATATATATATATATATATATTTCCCCTCTAACGTATACCTGATTTCTCATAAGATCCTCATAAATTATTCTCGTATTTGGTTACATCATTTTGGTTCCTTTAAGATGGGACGAATTGGTGACGATATTTTAAAAGCTGAATAACGAAACAGGTTTTCTTATTATAACTAAAGATGTTGACAAAATTTAAAGATTACGTTAATATCGAGTAAGTTAATATTTTTTTAATCTTATCTGCGAAACCATAATTATTGGAAAACAATTTCGAAGATGTTCGGTTCTCGGCCGCTCATCAAACGGGACTGGAGAAATCCAACCTTTAAAGGCTCTGGCAATCATTTTTCCATATGACATCTTCTTCACCTCATGTGGACACGACAATAAAAACAACAACAATTGCGAAGATAGGACGAATTTTTATGAGTAACATATGAAACAAAGGCATATGTTTTTATATTCATTTTCTTAATAATTGTATATATGTACCTTTAAAATCTGGATAATTTATAACAAGTTATGGGCATTAAATGAATAGTTATGGGAATATTTTGTACTTAGATTCTAGATAATAAAAAAAACAGTTACATTTTCATTTAGGAATAATGATATATAAATAAATGTACTCAACTAATAAATTTACCATTCAACCGGCCCCATTTGATAGGGTTGCGCAACCATCAATCGCGATATTCTTGGTGCGTATTCCACATTTTGCTGTGGCATTATGAGAACGTAGGCGCGTTAATATTGCATATTTTTCTTAGGGCGCGACTCGACCAAGAACAGAGACATTTAATTTCTATATAAATTGTCACAAAATATCTCCGTAGTTAATATAGTGAAAATATTGCTTAAATATGTTAAGTAATTACTGTTATAATAGAACGGTAAAGGCTATAAAGTTCTGTATCTTAAGTTACCCTTGCGATGAGACTTTGGTGTCTATTTGTTCATGGGTCACGTCTGGTTTTCTCAGCGACTGCTAATGCAATCAAATTAAAATTTAATAGGATTTGCTTATCTGTATCTATTTCAGGGGTAATATATTTTGGAAATATTTGTATTTTTATTAATTTAAATTGGCGTCCGAAAAGAGGGGTTGAAATTTAAAAGCGGGGCAACAAGAGGACGATAGGTGTATCAAACAAAAGGGAAACGATTGCCCTCATTGGCCAGCACCGATGATTTGAAACTATTCTCGGGGGTGGAGGAGCAATCTGATTATGAAACGTTTCAAATTGATATCGGCTTAGCATTTCAATAGAGTCTGAGCAACATTTTACAATTTAATCTGATCAAGTATACAATTGTACGTATTCATCAACGTGTACCCTTGATACAGAAGTATCAGTTATGTGGAACAAGATATCATCCCTGAGGGATCTCGGTATAATTCCCGGAGGATGAACATTGAATATCATGATGATATCAGAAGACCTAAAGGGCGCTAAGATTTGTTGTGCGCCATTCCAACGATTTCCGGAATAATGGGTGTACTATGACCTTGTTTAATTCTTTAGTCCGTAGTATTCCTGAAACCAATACCATCATCCGGTGTTCACATGAAGCAACTTATATACTTATGTTGGAGAAAGTACAATGATTTTTATATAAACAAATTTACGGGTACTTTCCTCATTTGTTTACTTCAGATTTTATAATGGGCATGTTCGGATGTAACACAGTTCAACTCAGATAGGAATTGCTCATTAGCATGCATTTTTTTTTAATTATTAAATAACTATGTTGAAATCCCCTCGGTATTGGGTTTGGTAACCCTTTATGCTCCTGACTGTTACGTGAGAGGACGGAGTCATAATTTACTTCATCTGCCTAGAGCGCGCACGAATATCGAGCAGCGTTCAACAGTTTTTCACGCACTTATGTTAATCAACGACATATTGCCAAATCCTGATATTTTTTCCGCTTCTTTGACTTTTTTAGGAATGCTATTATGGAGTTGCTTGGTGATTTACGTTTGATAATTCTTTAGCTTTTACGTCAATGTTCGGCATTATTTATATTCATTTCGGCATTATGTTATATAACGTAAATGTGTATGCCAATCATTTTCGATAAAATAAATTAAACATTGTTTATGCGGTGTAACGTCAAATAAATCTATATTACTAACGTGAAAAAAGGTTTACAGTACCTGAATTTTCATTTTGCTTTGTTTGGAAATATTTAGTATAAGCACTCGTATTTTCATTATTTTGTACTTTCCAAAACGCCTCTTATGGTCTTTCTGTGGAAGTCGGTACATTTTTTTTATAATTTTTTGAAGTAAAACTTCTTTACGCACGCTTGACTTGGGGAGTAAGCTGGTGAATGCGTGACGAGAGCGTTACGAAAAGAGTGATCGGGCGAGGCGAACGGAAGTTTAGAGGGAGATATAAGTTAGTGAAGACAGAAAAAGAGAGAGTTACGTTTCGTTTATTACTGTAGGGACAAGAGAGAGAGGTGCGAGCACACATTTTCTTTCTCTCTTTCTCTCATAGCCAGTTATGTTTCGTATATCTAAGACACAGTGCAAGCCTATTGTCTGTATCACACTGTAGGAGCAAGAGAGAGCAGTGCAATATGGGCGCGCGCACATTTTCTTTCTCTCTTACTCTCATAGCCAGTGCATGAAATATATATATATATATATATATATATATATATATATATATATATATATATATATATATATATATATCCGAGTTTGCTAGCGTTAAGCGAACGGTGATATTTTTGATTATTTTGTAATTTAATTTCGTTCTTGTACAATTTTATAAATTATTATTTATTTTGTTCAATACGTTAAATATTCTACGTTTAAAGTGAATAAAATTGTAAATTCATTTTAAAGTTCATATTTTCCGAATTTGAAGTTTTACATCAGTCGTGTGGTCTAAAGCACACTCGTTTTTTTATTTTCAATCGTTTAACCTTTCATGTACAATGTTTTTCTGTGACCATATGTATTTTGCAAATTTTGTTAAGATTAAAGGTCACAAGATCTCGGTATCACAGCACCCTACATGCGCACCCCACAGTCGTACACAATTACTTATGCGAATCGCTTTTACACATTCGCATGAATTCTGCAACGATCGGCGTATGGGCGCCTTCTCTCTAAGGCCATTTCGACACTATTCCCATTAGTGTACATAAAAGACCTACTTCTGATGACGTAAGTATATGTACCAAGCAGCCAAATGTTAATGGATTTATGCATGTGTCTGTACTTAATTTTTTTACGTAACGAGTCACTATAGGTTGGTGACTATGATTCTAAGTTAAAGGTTATATAAATATAAACTTATGTAGGTTTCTGTTTTGACATAGTCTTTTCATGATTCTGCAATATCTTAGGGATAAAAATGTTGGGTTATTGTAATAAAAGGGAATTTTGCGCATGAATCATTTCAATTAAAAATTCTGTGAACGAGCGCCATTATTAAGAGAAAAATAATTGTTTTACATGATAATAGCTCTGCGAGGCAATAAATATACAAATCAGGATTATCATTATTTCTACTTAAAAAAATTTTATAATGAAATTAGAATTCAAGATTTTTAGTATCTCAAGCTATCGAACTGATATAGGAGATTGGATCATATATTTACTATCACCATCATACGAACATGATAACAATTCCAGAAGACACACGAGCAATGTACACTCTTATATCCTGCTTATTCGATTGTAAAAGGATTCGGAAAGGAGAAGGTTTAAATATGTTTGTGAAAAAAAATGCCTTTTTAGGCATTTTTCTTTTCGAAATCCAAACAAAACCTTTAACTTTTACTTCTTTATCAAAGCAAGTTTCCCATGCTTAGAGTTTAACATCAATTATTAAACTAAAATTGGTCAGAAAATTAAGAAAATAATTTTTGCCCCTAATCGATTTTTTATGGTTTTCAGCTCACAGATTCTTAAGAGAACAACAAATATTATGTTCCATAAAATCTTTATTAGATACGTCTTAACTTACGCTACCACACTGACAGGAACTGAAGAAATAACTCTAATTGTATTTGAAAGAAATATTTTTAATAGCATCTGGAGAGGAGTTTAAAAGATTGGCTTCTGGCATAGGAGATAGAATTTTGAATTATACAGGGATTTTAATGAGTATAGAATAATGAAATGTACTAAATTAAGTTGAATGAAGTGAAATAAGCTCACAACAAGGATGAACCTTAAAATAGTCATCAGGGGAGTATTTGCATGTAGGCCCATAACCAAAAGGTTAAAAGACAAGCTCAAATGAAGAAGGAGCAAGGAGCCAAGAAGTGATATGACTGATCGAGAGTTTGAGGCTATAAAATGATGCAATTGGCGAACCATTTCTCTTTGAGGATTACTTGAGAAAAGCTTCTTGAGAAGTCTAAGTTCTAAAAAGGGTTATCGAGCCAGTGATGATGATTATTCAAAGCATATTGTTATTTTTGGTTTATTTGTGTATTTTCATCTAAATATAGAAATATCATAATTATCAAATTATATGTTTCACATCGATACTAATTTTATATCGAATGTAGCAATTTATGATTTTAACTTAACATTTCCAGTGCAGGCCAATGAAGTGATTAAGGCTATTGAACACCGTAACAAAACGCTGAATTTCGGTATAATTAGATTTGTAAAACTACCTAACGGAAGGAAGTTATTAACCATGAAAAACAAGATGTCTCAAGCAACATAAAGCATGTGTCCACTTGAAAATCGGAAAATATCTTTCGTGAATGTTTCTTCTGTGCCGCAAAATTGAATGAAATTAGATACGTTAGAAGACGTTTAGTGATTTTTTTACATATTTAAGATGTTCTAAAAATATTCCCATCACTTCCGGATTAAACAATTAATATTTTCTCATTATAGCATAATATTTGACGTTTCTAACTTTTTGTACGGGGGCCAAATTTGATACTTTTTTAACACCCTACTTTAAAAATTTTCGTAAGATAAAATTGAAAATAAACTTGCACGGATTCCGAAACTATTTTTATTAGAATTTAATGTATGATAATTCTCGGTGAATTGACGAAAATATTTACCGTATTTTTATAATCTTCGAATCTGCTACAGTCAAAGTATGAAAAAAGAAGCATTACTACAAGTTTATATACGAGAAAAAGTTCACCGAAAAATTATGTACCTTTTAATATATACATGTGCTGTACGGTGCTATAACCCTGAAGGTATAGTTGAAAATTATTACCGGATTTTTCTAATCTTTGAATCTGCTACAGTCATAAAAGTTCACCGAAAAATTATGTATGGGTTTATATGTGCCCAAGTATGGAGTTATAATCATAAAGGAATTGTTGAAAATTATTACCGTATTTTTCTAATCTCTGAATCTATTACAGTAAAATTCATTATAATTAGCATTACTAGAAGTTTGTTTAAAAGTTCACCGAAAAATTATGTACGCTTTAATGTTTATATGGGCCGAAGAACGGAACTATATTTCTAGAGTCATTATTGAGAATGTTTACCGTATTTTTCTAATCTACGAATATGCTACAACCAAATTTATGAAAAAAACATCGTTGCTAGAATCTTGTGTAAAGTTTACCAAAAAACAATGTACAAAGGGTACAATTTGTATGGGTCCAAGTACGGAACTATAATTCTAGAGGAATTACTGAAAATGTTTACCGTATTTTTCTAATCTCCGAATATGCTACAGTCAAATTTATAAAAAAAACAGCGTTAGTATAAGTTTATATAAAGTTTACCAAAAAACTAAATACCCTTTAATATTTATATGGGTCCAAGTACGGAACTATAATTCTAGACGCATTATTGAAATTTTGCTGTACTTTTAATATTCTTTGAATATGCTTTAGTCATATTTATGAAAAAACAGCGTTACTAGAAGTTTATATCAAGTTTATCAAAAAGCTATGTACCCTTTAATGCTTAAATGTGCCCAAGTGTGTACGGAACTCCAGAAGTGAGATTTTTGCTTGTAATTAGGCTATTTTTATGCATAAATATTTGAAATAAATAAATATTTGCAAACACACTCACTCAGATTCACACACATAATGTATGTATTTATGACATACAGTCGTTTTTGTCTCATATTCCATAAGTCAACTAGTTAGTACACAAAGTGAATAGTTAGTATATACAATTAATAAATAAAGAAAATTATGTACTTTTATTCATTATTAAGATTATACAAACTCGAAGGGTCGACTACTTAAGAACACAAATAAACTGGGGGATGAATGTAAGGTCGTTATGCCCGGAGGGTGGTTTTTGTCAAATCTCCAACTGTGAATTCGTTTAAAATATACCCATTTACTTTGTGTGTGTGTGTGTGTTTGTGCGTGTGTGTGTATGTGTACATACTTTGTTTATCAATATCTTATTTGAAAATAGGTTTTATATTAAAATTATGGTTATCAGTGATTACAATAGTTTGTTAGGATTCAATGTTGGAGTTTCATTCCAAATTGGGAAAAATAATTTAACCGACAGATGTATTTGTTTTCAACTGCTTCCCACAAAGTTTTTTCTCTAAAACTTTCTCACTTTTGGTACAAATACAGTTTGTAATGTGTCAAACGTATTGAGCTTTTTATCAGGGATAATATTGAGAGGTTCTATGAAAAAGGTTAAATATTTCTATTATGTCTCCAAATTCCTCGTATGCGGCATTAAATGAAAGCTAATAAGAGGTGATATTCAAAAGTTGCAAGTATTGCATCATGTTTTGAAAAAAAAACCGGGAAGTGTGTAATGAAGTACAAAATGGTTTGAGACATAAATCGTACTCATTTTACAAAGAGAAACATTTTGTTTGCTTGTTTGGTTTTTTAAACTTCAATACAAAAGTGGCTTATCCCGCTGATGTGAATCTTACGGCGTTGTAGAGTTTAGAGCACCCAAGTAATATATATATATATATATATATATATATATATATATATATATATATATATATATATATTATATATATACATATATTAAAACATGAGGGTAATAAGCAAAGACGATTTAAACGAAGCAAGTGGAAGTGTACCGGATGCATTCTTGGGTTAAACTTTTAAACTATTATAAATACATTAAAATAATCTAATAAAATATTGCAAACAACATTAAAATCTATAAAAACCTTTCTGTCACCAAATCAATCCATAGAAATAATTCTTGAAAAAATTCTAACCGACAGTATAATCTACATGAATAAATTCAAGATTTATTCAGCTAATTTGATAGATGGTTTATTTACTACAAGCGCTTTTAATTTACAAGATAGGGTTATACAAAGTGAATAACTAAACCGTTGAGAATAGCGTCGGAAAAACGAATAAACAATAGGTTATTTCAAAGTTTGAAAAAGTATTTCAATCATTCGAGATGGATTTGGTAAACCTATAATTGTTATATTTTACACCGAGAGACGTGTTTTAAGCTGAGGGATCGACTATGTTTTTATGGAATACGCTTTATGGGGTTGCGCTCTTGTGCTCACACAATTAATTGAAATTGACCATATATTCTACATTATGATCTATGATGAACAATTTGTATTTCGGCGTTCAACTGTGCATTTTAAAACAAATCGTAAATAGAAATATTTATACCAAATGTATTGCGGCTAAATATAGTTATTCATAATTCTTAAACCGAAAAATGATGATACAAATTTATTAAATATTTCTATACATGTTAAAAATATCCTATTATGGTTCATTTTTTCCAGGTCGAATTTGGGACGAGTTGATAGTATTAAATAAAATGTAGATTGCCCTGCGCCTTATAGTCTTTATTTGCGACGAAAAATGAAACAAATGCACTGATTATGAATTTATTACAATGTGTTTTGTTGATGATCTGTGATATATCAACTTAATGTGTGTTTTTCTAACCCCTTTTCAAACTTCGCAATTACACCCAATCCATTAAATGTTTCTACTTTCTATTCACTATGACAAGATAATGAGGTTAATACTTTTTATATAATTTAAAAAATTACACCAGAATCTGAAAAATCATCTAGTACTGCTCAGATCCTTACCACCGTGACTAGCAAATAACAAGAATACCGTTATGGCGACAGCGAGGCGTGAATGCGACATTTGCCAAGAGCGCCGTCCCTCTGACGTTACAAATCCATACCTTTCATTTTTCTAAAGATGTCAAACGATTCAGATATGCAGGAAATCTTGATTTTGGTTGCACAAATTAAAAGATTTAAACAGAAATGACGATGCCACCCAAAAGAGGCATTAGTATGGATTATATGACTGCGCAGAGAGTCTGAATCTCATGAATATGTCTTTTCTGTTTAGAATGATTTAATTTAGCTCCCTTCTCATTGACTTCCAAACAGTGCTTCTTCGTTCACTTTATGAGGCGCTCGAGCGCTATTAGACAGGATTCGAAGGCAACGTTTTATCACTGTTGAACCATAATTCAGTTCATAACAATGATCCAGGATGCGCCCACGCTCCGCTGATGATCCGCTGTTGCTGTCGTCTAAGATTATGCTCTGATTGTGAGCAGGTCAAGCTCTCGCAAAACCGGACAGGCGCACATCGCGCTAGCATTTTCACAAACCATTTCGAGCCATTTTCAACCTTCAGTGTATCTAAATAATAATTAAATTCCGTTGCATTCAGTTTCATTGAATTTCGAAATATGAACTTCTATAAATCACTGATTTTGGGACCTGTTAATCCACTGACATATCATCAAAACCATTCTGTTAATCCACTGACATATCTAGGACTTTGAAATCTGGAGTATGGCTAGTGTAGCATACGCACATAAAAGGAAAAATAAGAAAATAGCGATGTTTGCTAGAACATGTTCAAAATTAATACATAAGTTGTGTTTGTCGCTACTTGACAAGAGTTTGCATGGACTTGCATTAATAGCTTTGTTTTAAACTAACTAGAAATACGAACATACAATATATTATGATTTCTTATTCATCTCTAGTGACTGATTAAAAATGGTCTATTCGACATTCTGTCATTTCAAGCTTCCGCATTCAGCGGCAAGCCTGGGTACTTACAAAGTTCTAACTATAATTTATACCAAATTGTAAAAAAAACACAAATAAAATTAGTGTGTAATTTGACACCAACGTGTATCTATCAAACTAATTTTAAAAAATTAACTAAGTGCGAGTCGGACTCCCGCGCGAAGGGTTCTGTAGCACCAAACAATATTAAACTTCTTCCGTATTTAATATTTGGTTTAATTTATCATAGAAAAATAAACGAATGAAACAGTGACTGCATTGGAATAGACAATTAGAACTCTATTACAGACAGCCATAGACAATATTTTTCTGGTTCTAGTGTAAATGTTTTTATACATGTATTTAGTGACTATTAAACTTGTAACATTAATTAGGTCTATTTTGACTTGTCAGTATTTTGGACTTAGAACAGAATTAAGAATTTAAGCATGCATAATATTTATTGTGTTGGTAGCAAAAATAAGTTTACATTTCTCAAAGACAATGTGAAAAACAACGTTATCGCTGTGGTCGGTACCGAAAATATCACATATCTCAAAAACTATGCAACATATCTTATTCAAACCAATTTTTGTTGAAAATTTATTTTAAGTTCCACTATATTAATTTTTTTAAAGAATTTTTCACACTTTAGATGAAAAGTTAGAATGGAGCGACACCCTTTTTAAGACTTTAGAAGCCCCTATCTCACTAACTATAGACTTAAATGAAAAGTTATTTTGGAAATTCTTTATTATTTTTAGGACTTACCTAACAATAGCCTAAGCACCTATGTGAACTAGATTCTTTCTCATCCCTCAGTTACATGTATGCAGAGCCATCCCTATTTTATATAACTTAATTTCACTGCTTCATTGTATAGCGCTTCATATAAGGCATCTATCTTCCAAATTTCATCTATATGGTATCAATAGTCTCCAAGTAAAGTGGCTATGACGTACGGACAGACAGATAGACGGACAGGCAAACATTACGAAATTATAAGGATTCTTTGCCATTTGGCTTAAAAAGGGTTAAAACCGACTAAAAACACTCTCATGAAAAAAGTGCTAAGTTTTTTCCAGATGATTCATTCAAAAACAAAATAAAATTAAATCTGAAACCTTACGAAGTTCATTTCCGCATGAAGCTTGTAATTAATAATTCTATAAAAACAAACTAAAATATGCAAACTTTCCACTTAATACTGAAGTTTCAATTTAATATTTAACTTTGAACTAGACGAGTTTTTCATACTAGCAGCCTAGAATTTCAGGTTACGTTGAGTGTGAGCATCAAAAAAAAATACTAAGTACAAAAAACCCTCCATGATCTTTTTTTTATTTTTAGTGATTTTGGTTGCATTTAAATATTATATTCCAAAAAAATATAAGAAAAAATCTAACAGCTTAAACAAAAACGATTTCTTCAAAATTGCTTAAAATACTTTGGACTACAATTTTTATACAATTTAATTGGAATTAGTAGAGATATAGTTATTCAGTAACGTAAGATTGAAATTCGTGGAGTTATATTATAAGGTTATCTTGTCAAAAAAACAATAATGAGAAACAATCTACGCGAGATAAATATTTAGCATTTAAGTTATACAAAATTATACTTCCTAATTTACATTTTTATTAAAAAAATTGCAAGGAATATTAAACTAAAACGGAAACAAAACTCTATTTTCTAATAGAAACCATTTCTAGTTTATTATCTAAGTACCGGCCTACGCCATTTAATTTAGATAATAAAACAACAAAAAAATAAATAATAACAAATTAATTAGCGAGACTTTCGTCAACGAAAGCACTAAAATATAGAGTCAAAATAACTGATACCCAAAAAAAATATTTGTCAAAATTAAATCACGCATTATGGAATCGCCAACAATATTTGTTGACGCATAGAGTGGAATACAATTCAGAGCTTATTTCCAATAAATGATAAAAAACAAATTTACCAAATATTTTAGTATTTTAAAAGCTATTTTTAATAATATTTCACTTGTGTACTTTAGTTGCGAGATGAATTTTTAGCAATTTTTTTATACATTTTGTACTGTCGCTATTTTGAACGTATTGAGCTGATTTTGTCTATCAACGAATTTGACACAGGTTTTGATCCACGCTCACGCTTGAGAAATATTGCTTCCGAAGTGTCATATATACACATACACGCAAGCACACACACACAAAATATATATATATATATATATATATATATATATATATATATATATATATTTAACTTATAAGAAAACATTTAGAAATTGAGAAACATACAATGGAAATTACTTATTCTAAACAGTCAGGAGAGCGGCGTTACAGAAATTGAGTAAAATTTTAAAAAGTGGTATATTTAATAGGGAAAGGTCAGGAAATAAAACACAACTTAAAACCACAATCAAAAAAAAAAGGACATCTTTATAAATATACATATTTTAACATGTCAAAATTTTTAGTAATATATACAAATAATTATAAATATTATTAATTATAATAAAATAATGAAATATACGTGATAAATTTGTGGATATAGTTAGAGAAAATAAACAATGACGCTTTTTAAACGTGTAGTCATTGCCTAAGAAAATTAAAAATAAAAATTAATGGATGTTGACATTCGATCTGTGTTTGTATCTTTCAAAATGAATGTCTTTTACGCTTTTTTCGAATTTTACGTGGCTTTTTCAACGATCCTGTTGGGCCTGCCAGTTTCATGGGTTAGTAAATAAGATAAGTGCATGTAAAGAAAATATAACAAGTCACAATCTGCATATTGCTACAAAGTGGCGATTCAAAGAGTTTTGTAGAAATACCAATTACGAAATATAACCTGATTTTTCATAAAAATTATAAAATTTTTCATTTGTCTTCTTAAATATTTAAATAAAACTGTTAATGTACTTATTTGCTTTATTTTCTCTACATTTTTTATATTTTTGTAAAACCTGGGTCCAACGGTATCTGAACTATCGTCGGTCGCTTTTTTCTAAGTAATTTGATTTTGGTGGTATGCTCATAGTTACTTTGTATTTGTTTCTTATTCATTGTTCAATTGTTGATGTTAGCAAATATAAGTGGAAAGTAACTCCACATCTTTTGAAATATTACAAGATTTTCTAATGGGTAATGGTTTCAAACCGTCGGTACCAACTTTCTGAAAATATAGGGCAAAGAGTGGTACACAAAATAACCAAGCCAGGTAGTAAAGTGATTTCTAATTTTCATGATAAAAAAATGACACGAGAATTAATCTTTATAAAATAACGCATATTTTTAAGTTTGAGCATCTTTTTCTCGTAGGCTTATTTCTGAATATATAAATTATTTTTTGATAAAATCGCAATAAATTGACAAATTCCAACAACAGAATACGGGCAACTGTCATAAGTATAAAGTAGATACTGCTTCAACTGCCCAACCGCACTTGCTTTTATAACATCGCCAAACAACCGTTAACTGAAAATGACTCAAAAAAAATTTAACGTCCGAACTTTCTGGTCATATTATAACAGAACAATATTCTATCCAACGGACTTACCTTTCAATTAAGGACACTATCAATAAAGGATACTTATTAAAGCGATATCCTTTACAAACACACCATAACGGTAGTCCAGTTCTAACTGTTAACCTATCTGCAAATAATGGAAACTAAGTTCCCATGCCAAAATTTTGCTTCGCCGAGGCAGCTGGGACGTCCAAAACCGAACTTAAAGAAAAGAGTTGATCCAGCTACGGTCATCTGCATTGTTCGAAGCACTATTATTAATGAAAATCGTAACGGTTCTCGCTATTATTTCGCGCGTGCAATAAAAAATAGGTCACTCAGTGAATGCAGACCGAACGACGGACATGGGCATTCCCACGAGCACCATTGCACAAAATAGTTTCGCCTACCTGAAACTGCCGCTCTAGTTTCGCAAGCCGACCGAGAAATAAAAGATATTCGTTAAACCCGAGCTGAATAGACAAGCGATATCAACAAAAGGAAATACGCCAAATAATAGACGAATTTGTGCGAAAACTATTCGGACACTTTGCGGACAGGGTCTTAGAATGAATCCTTTACTCGCGATCTCATTGTCCACAAAAGGGTCAAGACGAAGCAGCGCCGATGCCCCTATTGTTATTGAGGTCGCAATTTTTACGGATCTTTTGATGGCCACTGACCCTATCAATCACGCTGCAATGCAATCGCATAAAAAACGGATTACAAGAATGGACATGGACAATTGGGTTTGGCTAACAAAGGGTTTGTACATAATATTCTCTCTACATACATTTTCGGGAACCCTTGGTCAGTTAAAGCGAAGGGTTGGCGATAAGAAATAGGACCCTCTGCAAGTTCACTGGTACATATTAAATTAATACGAAAGGGTCGCCGGTGGCCTAAGCATTGGAATGTAAGGATTTTGGGGTCTCGGGGTCATCTCGCACTATAATAAGTTGACCTGCAGTATGTAAAATGTTCTTTTAAACATATTTCAATGCAATTTATTGCATAGTTTGTCCGTTACATGCATTAGGGGAATGAATACACGACTAGTTTGGGTCAATTGTGATATATTTCGGAAGTTATCGGATTTCGTGATAGAAATATTGTTGTTATTAAAAGATACTGTTTGAAATATTCATTCGGTTATATCAATTTAACAGTTTCATTTTGAGATTTTTGTAAAGTGTCCAATTTAGACAGGATGTGAACAGGTTTCGTTTTGAACTTTGATACAAGTTAGCTATTTTTCTGTTTCAGTTTTCTTTTAACGAACTTTTTTTTCTGTCGAATGATAACGGATTTTATATTTTATAGCCCCTAAAATTAACGGATTTTGTGTTTTATAGTCCCGTCGAAAATTTTTATTTATGACTTTTATAGTCAGAACACGTCAGAACTATTGTTTTAACTACAAATATTTAACGTATTCCGACATACCGTACATATTATAGAAAATAATCTATCAGGGTGTAGAGGTGTTGAAGTTTTTATAAATATCCCGATTTTATAGATATTAATTACATCTTTTTATTTTGGAATGATTGCAAATATTAGTTTCTGCAAGATGTTATTTTTTTCTGTGAAATATGAAATATACTATTTGGTTTTAAAAAATGTAGATGTGTTATAAAAATGTAGATTTGTCTATTGTTCAGGAAATTGCTTTACAATTTCTGTGTTACTTTAATTTCCGGAAGCGAATAAAAATTCAATGAAACTCATTGCATACCCTTATATTAAAAATCACAAATCCTTCCAAACGTTAATTGTTAAAACTCCCTTAATGAACTCAACTATTAATAATTTTCAACCAAGGAATATTGGAGCTATTTAATTACGTTAGTTCTGTTTCGATTGCATTTTGACAGTTTAAGCAAGAGGTTTTGGAGAAGGCGTTTCGACTTTGGAATTTGTATTTGTCTGTAGATTTCGTCAGCCATACTTAAAATAAAGTATTCGCTGTTTTATTTTTTAAATAAACTTAATTCCAACTTTATAAACGTGATAAAATATGCCAAGGGCGGATACACAATTTTCTTCTGGGGAGGGGGGGGGGGGCAAAACCAAGTTGGCAACGAGTGGACTACATACGTAGTAGCTATGGTACCAGTACCGGTATTATTTATTCTATAATTTCGCTCACGCAAACGCACTTTTCATCGTTAAAAAAATATTTGTATGGAATTTTTACACATATTGTTTTGTAACTTTCGAGAACTAAACAAAATAAATAGATTATTCTGGGACTTCAGGGGGGGGGGTGCCCCCGAATCCGCCTATGAAGTAGGCTTATTAATTTGATTTTGAAATATTGTCTTATTGAAGTTGATAGCGATTTTTATAGTAACAGAATATATAAACAAAGATTAAGCCGAAATTTCCAAACTTAATTTAATGCACACTTAATTAACAAACTAGAAAATGGTGAAACTAGACTGCGTTAATTATGTCCTCTCTTTTATCAATATAGAAGGTTATAATGAGTAATGTTGCTTCCCTCGAGTATTTTTGACTATTCATTTAATTAGCGTAACAAAAATGTTGATCACGAAAAATTTAATAATTTGAAAACTGTTAATGATAGAGACATGAACGATTACATTAAGTAGAATATTAAACAAAGCATGGTAAGACTCTTACTAAATATTGCAGAATAGGCGAGCGAGTGGCCAATTAGTAAGTAGGAATAGTAGTCAAGCTACTACTACTATATAGTAGTCAAGTTACTACTAGCCAAGGAGTAGTAGTCAATTGTTATAAAGGAAGATCATTCGTGACAAATTTCATTAGTCGAAACTTCAGATACAGTATCTGAATGTCGTTTGAATATACTGAAGCCGCAATATCGACCATCAACACTTTATGATAGTATATTGATAACCGATAGTCTCATGTCATTTCAATTCGGTAGCTCAATCGACAGATCTATATTTACTCATAATTAGTCATAAATGGTTTACGAAGTTTACTCGCGAAAGGTTTTCTCGGTCAAAACTTCAAAAGAAGTAACTGAAGGTCGTTTTAATATTCTGAAGCAGCAATATCGCCCATTAATACTTTATGATAGTATATTGATAACCGATAGTCTCACGCCATTTCAGTTCGGTAGCTCAATCGACAGATCTATATTTACTTATAATTAGTCATAAATTGTTTACGAAGATTACTCGCAAAAGGTTTTGTCGGTCAACACTTCAAAAGAAGTAACTGAAGGTCGTTTTAATATTCTGAAGCAGTAATATTGTCCATAAATACTTTATGATAGTATATTAATAACCGATAGTCTCACGCGATTTCAGTTCGGTAGCTCAATCGACATATCTATATTTACTCATAATTGGTCATAAATGGTTTACGAAGATTACTCGCGATAGGTTTTGTCGGTCAAAACTTCAAAAGAAGTAACTGAAGGTCATTTTAATATTCTGAAGATTACTGCTTCAGAATCGTACAGAAATTCTCCATGATGGTATATAGACAACTGATAGTCTTACAACGATAGGTGTCGATAGATTGTATTTTAGAGGTTGAATTAATAAGTAGATCGCTTTGATGTTTGAAGGATTAATAAAAACCATTCGTTGACATTTAATCAATAGATGTCAACTTCCAAATGATCAAATAAGGACTTCGTTGCTAAGGAACAGCTGAATAAGAGTATCCATATCGTTTGCCTATTGCAGACCGTTATCAATGTAAACAATTCAAATGTCTTGTGTATTTTTATGGTTTCATAGTCAAACACGAAACTTTTAGAACTTCGTCATGTCCGTATGTCAGACTTTCTCCCACACTCACGTGTTTCTTCAGTATTCGACTTATATGTGTGAAATCACGCAAGTATATGCTTTTGATAAATGGCCCAATTAATGTGTTGTTAAAACATTTTTTTTCTTTTTTTAAGGTATCTCATCTTATTAAGAAACGATGATGATTAAACCAAATTATTAACGTACTTCATTGTGTTACATATCATTAGAAAGGTGTTTTAAAATGGAGTTTACTTTAAATTTACCACTTTTTATTTTTTCGCTCCATTTATGAAACATTAAGTTTTATAGTGTTGTAAAGTGTATCCCCATAACTCTAATTTGAATTTGAAATTAAAATTGTTTTGGTTTGGTACGGGATACTACTTTGTGTGTATTCCGACACGGACTTGACCGGTTTGATTATTACCTATCGACTTGTTACAACTCTGTTAGACAATCTATATAGAGTTCCGAATTGTATTTGGCGATTTAGATTATTCGTTGCTTTGAACCAGTGCAAAATCAAATTTAACCCCGTAAACGCCGGGGAGTAAATGATAAAATTTTTGGACAAAAATCGTATAAAAATTGTTTAAAACAGCCGCTATTTTTTAAATAAGTTCAACATTTTAAAAATATGTGTTTTCAGAGAATTATACTTTAATGAACTTGGCGAATTTTGTATCATAAATACTAGTATTACCGTGTATTACCGTTGTATCATAAAAAATAGTCATTACCAATCTTACTGGGAAGAAAAGTAATGATCAATTGCAAGTCGGGCTCAAGTTACGAGAGTTCCGTGTCTACATTTTTTTAAAGTTACGTTCACTTTACGTGCGATAGGCACATATTTTTCAACTTAAAGAGCCTAATACATTATAAGATTTCTTTTATTCCCAGAATATTTTAAAATAATACTTTTGACTATTGTAATAATTAAACCTTGTCTTTGTGTTACTAATAGCTTACAAATTATTGAAGCTGAATGTAACTTCAGTATTTTTTTGTTTTAATATAAGATGTATTTTCAATATTGACTAAGAATTCCAAGTTTCCAGGATTTTGATCCTGGGTTATCAAAATAGACCTAGTAATCAAATAAAGCCGGCGTTGACAGTTTCCATCGTTGCAGTCTGTACAGTTCTTTTTTTAAATACCTTAAGTAGAGTATACTTAAAGAGCTATTTTCAAATATATTCGACACGTCTAAATTGAAAAAAAATATTTTTGACTTCTTCTCTACTCTCATAAACACGGGTGCACCCTTAAAATTATATTGCACATAATTTAAAATACAATTTTCGGTTAAAAGAATTTCATGAAACGTGTAAAATGAATAAGCTAGTAATTTCTGACAGACGGATGGACAGATATCTCTCTCTCTCTCCCTCTGGCGAACGATTATTTGGGCACGGAACCCGAAAAACACGAAACTGGAATCAGTGGAGTTTTTCGTACTTGATATTATGCACACAAAGGAACTGGAGGTTCAATTTTCGGATGACACCACCTTAATTGCAACTATTATTCGTCATATGGAAAGTCCACTGAAAAGCATAGAAAACGTCAGCCTTGAATTCGGCTTGAAAATTAATCGCAAAAGACGAAAATTATAATTGACCGTGCTAACGATAAATCACCCAAAATTACCCAACTAGCGAATTGCGAGGTCGTTCAATCTTACGTCTATTTGGGGATATTAATTTCTAATGATGGCGGATGTACTGGCGAAATCAAAAGGCGTATGATGATCGCTAGATCTGCTATAGACAAGCTGAGGAGGATATGGAAGAATAGTATAACCACAAAAATAATGAAAACTCTCTGAAACTGAATAATGATGACTCGTTCGAGCGTAAATTTTCCCCATTATCCTCTGCGCTGCAGACATGGATGCTACGAGAAAGCGAGAAGAAAAGATAGATGCCCTGAAAATGTGGTGTTGGGGAAGAATGTTTAGAGTATCATGGACTGAATTTGGTACTAATGCATCCATTCTCCAAGAACTTGGTATCAGGCAGGGTTTATACAATATTGTGCAAATCCGCATAATAAAATTATAATGTGTATCGCGGTGTAACAACGATCATATTGAACGCCTGGTGATATAGGGCAAAGTGAAAGGTACCAGACCACGTGGGAGAGCACCAATGTGATGGATAGATCAGGTCAAGTCAGCCATGAACTATCCGCTATATGAGTGCACCTGGAGAACAGAAGATAGAAAAGAATGGAGAGATATCCCATGGCACATCATTTATCTGCAAGAGACTTGTCATGATGACAATCACCACTCTACCAACGATTGAGCAGAAGAAATATTACTGTTTATTTAAAAAAAAAACATTTTTTCAATTTACTGCTTGGAGGTCAAACATTTGAACAAATGAGACATGGTCAATACACACTTATATCAGGAAATTCTTAAATAAAAACAAAAAAGAAAACTATAACAAAAGCAAACAATTACTGCACAGTCAAATGGGGCACGGTATTACTCAAATAAGCAATGATTGTTATTCCAACGTATATAATCAAAGAAGAAAAATTGTGCTAATTAGATTTAATAATAATGTATATATACAGTAACAACTTTTAATGGTAATCAATTACTTATTTTTTGGAACTTTCAATCAATATTTGTGTAATTTTTTGCTATGTTTGTGTTTAAACTCTTCCGGTCAATTAACAGTACATAGTCAGAATTTAGTATAGCGGGAGATAACAATAAACTGTTAGTGAAAAATATAAATGCACAATAAAATGAAATTAAGTGATGTAGTATTATTGCTACTTTATTTTAGTTCTTTATCACGACCTAGGTTTCGTTGTATTACAACATCTTCAGGTGGGATATTAGCAAAGATATATTAGATATATACGCAAATAGTGTAATCTTCATATCCCACCTGAAGATGTTGTAAAACAACGAAACCTAGGTCGTGGTAAAGAAATTAAAGAAAGTAGAAATAATACTATATTACGTAAGTAGAAATAATACTATATTATTTAATTGTGAATAATTAATTTCTACAAAATTAACGCCAAATATATTTAATATAAATGTTATAAATTCTAACCATATACGAATACATTATCAAGTATGAACATATATAAAGATCTAAGTATTAATGTATATGTATACATACATATATATATATATATATATATATATATATATATATATATATATGTGCGCGCGCGTGTGTGTGTGTGTGTGCGTGTATATTTATTTATATTTATAAATATAATAGGACGGGATAGGATAGATTAAGACAGGCTAGGATAGAGTAAGATAGGATACAATAAGACAGGAAAGTATTTAGTAGTGTTAATGAATAAAAATTGAAATAACGATTATGAAAACTTTTGAAAACTTAGATCGGTAATGAGTTTAGAATGTTAGAATCAAATTGGTTCCAAAGTTTGACAGCATTAAAGAGTCCTACCCTTTAATATTAGGATACAATGGGATGGGTATGATAGAATGGGTTAGGATAATGCTGTTTTATGAAAATAGCAATAGATTTTTAGATAACTTTTGAAAACTTAAATCGACGATGAGTTTGAATGTTGGAATCAAAAGCGTTACTGAATTTCGCAGAATATAAAGAAGTACTTATATAATATGGTAGTTTTCATTTTTATAAAAGGAAAACGAATTAAAACGTCATGATATCATTTGATCAAAATGCAATTTTCATTTGTCGTCTGTAGCATTAGCATGTAACAACTGTTTTCTATCTGGGCTTCCAATCCTTGCATTGGCTGGGAAAATATATTTCAAAACTAAGGAAAAGGAGTTTCTAAATCACAAATCAAGAATATGAACTTCGTAATTTTGTTCTTAGAATAGATCCTCTGATTAACACATAGTTGTTAATCATAAAAACAAAATTTATAAATAAACCTTGCTGAAAATACTCAAGCAATTCACATTCAGAATAGCTTGGAGCACATCAAGGTTTATGAAATCCACCACTGTTGCTCAAAATGATGTCTCTATGTCTTAAATTTAAAGCCTGTGATAGATCAGATAAACATACAATGTGGTCTCGAATTAGGATTTCCGTATATGTTCTTTGTCGTACGGAACCTTAATAAAGTAAAATGTTATCCTCTATGGTGACGCTCTTGACATAACAGTCGTGGTTCTTATGCGGTATTATCAGGGGTCGATTTAATCCGTCTTACAAAGTCAGTTTGCTGTCCTCGTGCAATAAACCGCTACAACAAATTCGAAATGGCTAGTCAATGGCATGGGTGACCCCCTACGCTCACTACTACACTTTGTATAACAAGGCACTTTATGGAAGTCTCGGTCCACCGTGAGATATGGAAAAAGAATTTGAGGATCCGATATTATAGTGAAGTTCGAAAGTAACGTACTCGATGTCGAGTCCCTATAGTATGGAAGCATTAGTTCAGAATTCAATCCAATATATTCCAAGTAAACCTTTCCCATTACCAGCAATCCTTTCCCTGTCTTCTTATCATTCAACCATATCTCTGAAACGTAAAGAAACAAGGAGAATACAAGAACTCGAACAATACATGTCTTATTGGTTTTGGCGATATTTCGATTTCTACATTTTTTCTTTAAATTAGCAGCTTTAGTTACCATCATAAGCTGTTTCTTTTGTTTGTTCGAGATGAAAGCTCCGAGATATACATAGAATTGAACCATTGCACAGCTCGCTCATGCCTAGTCAATTCTTTTGAGTTTTTGTCGGCACGATCCTAGCAGCACACCTTAAACCACATTTTTAATTAATTTGATGATGTCATTATATTCTTCAACGGCTTGACAGCCCAGGATGGGCCCTACTCCCTAACTCTCTACTAAGCTCTCCTGTTCTTGAGCAGAGACATCCAGTTCGTTACACTTAGGATTTTAAAGTCTTTTTCCAGGCAATCGAGCCACCTAAGTTTAGGTCTTCCTCTTTTTCGGGAGCCCAATGGTCTGGCTGAAAAGACCTTTTTTGTTGTCCGACTGTCGTCCATTCTGCTCAATGTGTGCCCTGTCCATTTTATTCTCTGAATTGCAATATATTTGACTACATATTGTTCTTTAAATAATTTATAAAGTTCAGAGTTAGTCCTTCTTCTTCAGATGTGGTTGCATTTTAGACCATCAAAAATCCATTATATAGTGCCATTAATTTACTCGAGAACATCATTTTAGACAATTTTGTGATTACATTGATTGTCAGTTAAGTGAAAAGTTTTACACTTAAATAAAGCATGGTGCGAGCGATACACCGGCTATCGAATACCAAGTTACCAGTATCAAATTAGCAGAGTCAGATATTCCTTTATTGGGTAACCGTTTCGACTAATTGCCAGTGCGACTTGGCGCTTGAAACCCGAACCAAGTGTCGCTCGGTGCGGATGACGGGAGTGATGACCTCGTTACAGCGTGTCTCCCGCGTAGACAGGTGCAAATTACTAACTACCCATTATTTCGCGTACTCCGGTATATATATATATATATATATATATATATATATACATATATATATATATATATATATATATATATATATATATATATATGTGTGTATATATATACATATTTTTCTAACTTATTTTTGTAGTAGAGTGGAATTTCATTATCAATATAGTAATTATTAATGACATATCGATTAGCTTATGTGTTTTATGAACAAAGACGTGAAGACGTCTTCATATGCCATGGTCCCTTGTTGAAGCAAAAGGTATCCAAGGTACTTCACCACGCTGACCGATCCAGAGAATAATGTATTACCTCATGCCAGTTCGTCAACTCCACCAGTATAGTCCGCCGTCAGGTCTGCTTTGGACGGCTATATTTCTTCTTTCTTTGATGGTTCCTATCTAAAGCCTGTTTTAGAATATGGTCGGGTTCTTTTCTGAGTGTGTTAACTAATCCAGTTCCATTTGTAGCGTTTTATTTTGTGCTCAGTCGAAACTTCTGTACATCATTCTAGTAAGAGAGATTTTCCTTAGATATCTTCTAGAGCCAAGGTATTCGGAGAGAATATATCTAAGGCAGCGGTGGACAAATGTTCGGGGTCATCGTCATGTGAGGTTTTTCGTGGTCTCGCACCCATATAACATCACTGTTTTATATATATATATATATATATATATATATATATATATATATATATATATATGTATATAAGTACATACTTATATATATATATATATATATATAATTAATTATATATAAGTTGGGTGTCACAAAGAACGTATCTATTATTCCAGGGAGTTGAGAGAAAATTCTCAACCATTTCTCAAAATCACTGTCAAGATTACAATTCCAGTGGAAGTAAAATTTAAATTTTTTTATAGAAACCCATTTAAAATACATTAAGTTAGATGTAGAGTAATGACACGTATCAATAATAGACATGGTCTTTGACTTCTTATACTTTAGGAGAGTATGGCAGAACTGCTGGAATCAAGATGATGCTTAAGGGTCAAACTGAAACCAAGGCTACGAATGGCTGGAATTCAGTTATTAGCACGCAAGCGAGAGAATAGAAAGTGTCGAGAATGTTTATAATAATTTTATGAATAACAATAACTTGTATCTTAAGATTGGCCTTTAAGCTCAATCGCTTAAAGGCGATCTCTTAAGATATAAGTTATTGTTATTCCTTTCGAGAGAACTTTTGAGATACAATCGTTATTATTGGAGAACAACTAAAAATATCTACGATCGTTAAAATATCTCAAAATTGAATATATTTGGTGTTAATTTTTTAGACATTTATTTTAGTTTAATTTTTCACAACTAAATGAAACTACGTGATATAGTATTATTTCTACTTTATTTAAATTATTTACCACGACCTAGCTTTGGTCGTATGATAACATCTTTAGGTGGGTTGTGTGTAAATATCTTTACTACATTAAGTAATATCATTTAGTTGTGAAAAATTAAATTAAATCTTAATTAAATTGGTTCCTTTGAAAAAATAATAGTTTCGACAACTGCAACCTCTTAAGGATTCAGCACAAAAATTTAAATATTTGCAAAAATCTAAATTTTTGAAATGAAGTGATGACAACTGTGTTTTGGTAAAATGAAACATTAAAAAAACTTGTTTAATATGAACAAAATTTACGCATGAACTTTTCGTACATTATTATGTACTCGTTTATATAAAATTGAAACATTTATACGGGTTACCTTGTGTCTCTATTTAAGTAATTAATACAGACATTAATATTTTTTTTACTATGATAATTACATTAATTAGGCATAAATTTGACAAACGTAAAAATATAATGAATATCTCAATAATCCTGATTGTTAGTTAAGGTGCTGACAACACCAGATTGAGCTTATTTACAAAATTTTGTAGCGAAATCTACTAACTGTATAGCCATGAAAAAAATAAACATTATTCTTGACAATATTTTTAAAGTCCTGGTAGTTTCTAAAACACTATTGAAATATCTTTATATCTGAAAAATAAATCCAAACACATCTCGTAACATAAATTTTAAACAAGATTAACTCCGTCATTTATAACATTTTATGAATAGAATTTAAAAGACTAACTGTTCACGTCTTATTTAAAATCTTGATTGATTTTTATTTTCAGTGAAACAAATAGAATTCCAATAAAAAAAAACAATAAAACACATTATTTCTCTCGAATGCAAAGACGCGTTTTGGCTATGTCTATTGCTTCTCTTTTATCTTCGTGCTAATTGAATCTATGTCGCTTGTTTTTCCGCCGGCTCCAAAAGCGATAAAAATAAAGAGTAATATAATTAAATTAATTTTAATCTTGGGTTTGGATCTGTGTTTTAATATCGTACGAATAAGTTTAGTTTTGCACCAAGGATATTTTGACATTTTTTTGAGAGGACATGGAGGAATATGCATTATATAAAGAATGCAATCAAATACGTCGTGTATTTCAGAATATATATTGTAGCTCGCGGTTATTTATTATAAAAAAAGCGATATGAAAATTTTCAGACATTTGTTTGTGTGGGAATATGTTTTAATCTTTTTTCTTTCACGTAATTCACTGTTTTCCGATACGATTTTTGCTTTCGTGTTTGTATTTATAATTTTTTTTTCATAATCCTTTTTCCTTACTAAGTGTTAAATGTTTTGTGTTAAATTTTTTAAATTAATTATTTGTATTTTTCTTCATGAACTTTTTTACGCGATATTTTATGCTTATTAAATTTTTGGATACCTTGGTTAGTTTTTTTTGTATATCAATTCGTGTTTGTATTTCTTCACGCGATGCATTTAGCTCATTAAATTTTTGGATATTTTGTTTTTTTTTTATTTTATTTCGTGTTTTTATTTATATTTTTTTACCTTATCCTTTTTGCTTGCTAAATTTTCAATGATTTGGGTTTGATCTTTTTAATTATTAATTCGTGTTTGTATTTATATTTTCTTTGCTTAATTTTTTTTATTAATAAATTTAGGATTTCTTGAGTTTGTATTTTTGAAATTACCCATTCGTGTTTTTATAAATAAACTTTATTTACGCGATCCTTTTTGCTTATTCATATTTGGATATTTTGTTTTATTTTATTTTGTGTATCAATTCGTGTTTGCATTTATATTTTTTACGTAATAAATTTTGCTTACTAAATTTCGATTGTTTTAGGTTTGTCTTTTCTTTTTATATTAAACATTTGAGTTTGTATCTATAAACTTTTTGACGCGACCCTATCTGCTTATTAATTTTTTTTACATTTTGTTTTTTTTTATATTAATTCGTGTTTGTGTTTACAAACTTTACGCTGTCGTAGTTGGCGCACTGGTAAAAGACCTAGGTTATATTTCGTCCCGAGAAATATCATTCTAAATAATATGATAATCCTAACTAATATCATGAATTCAAAAGCGTCTTTATTTGTACTTCTTTCACGTCACAATGGAACAAAAGATCAACGTAATCTGCAAAAGATCAACGTGTAAACGCGGATATCACATCCTACGTAATATGACAATCCCAACAAATGTTAAAAATTCAGATCAGCAAACTCAGAGCTACAGATCGATGTGATTTTCGGCACAGAGATAATTGGCGGGCCAGGAAATAACATAGGCTACTTTCCAACCCGGGAAATCTCTCGATAGCTAATATGACAATTTAAAATTAAAATTATAACATTTACATAAAATACATAAAATGGAAGTAAAAAATATAACTTTTAATTTTGTCTATTTTGCATTTAATTTGACCACGCTGAAATCCGTTGTATATTCAATTTGACGGGACATCTACAAGAAATAGTAATAACATTTTACAATTAAGTCCATTGTACTATAGTTCGTGGACATAATGTTTGAGTAATCTTAATTGTTTAATAATTATTTGTCTCTGTATATATATATATATATATATATATATATATATATATATATATATATATATATATACGTTAATATAATTTTTGAACGCCTTACTTAAACTATTAAATATAAAACTGAAAATAATAGACACCATGAAATTATATAATTCAGTTATATAAAAAAACCCAACAAAAACCAATCTGCTTGAATTATAAATGCAGGTTTGATCCATCTCTTCATATTAAAATATTTGTACTACATATTCCTAGAGTTTATAATAAACTTTCCATAAAATAGGCGTTTTTCTTCAAAGATGTAAATACGCCTTCAAGTAACATTTAAAAACCATATTAACAGTTCAAAGAGCATAAATCACAAATTGTCATCCCTGCGGCTAGCGAGTTATTGACACGGTTAATTTAATTTGTTAAGAGCTAAGGGCCGAGCTTGAAAATAAAATTCTTCAAGGTCGTCGAAAGATGTCATCGCCTTAAGTTTTAATAATACCTCGATCTATGGATCGCAGGTTTAAGTAATATCTCGATCGACGGGCCGCTGGTTTAAGTAAAGCTTCGACGAATAGGAAGCAGGTTTAAGTAATACCTCAATCGATGACTCGCAGATTTAATTAGTACCTCGATCGATGGAAAGTTCGTCGCTTTTTAAATAAATCTATTCTTATGATATACTTTTTCACTTTTTTACTTATTCTAATTTTGGGCTTTTAAGTTAGAAAAGTAGCAATATATTTTTAGGTTTCTCTGAAAATAATCAACTATACAAATTGCAAGTTTCAAATTCTTAGCTCAACAAGAAGTGCCCAAATAATATGATTACACGATCGCCCGAAACGTGGCAATAAACGTTCCCAACATTAAAAGAAAAAATAAAACTTGTCAAGCACGAGCAGAACTTGCAAAACGAATGTTCCGTATATATAAACATTTAAAGGAACATAGTATTCCATACTATTTACGAATAATAATTTTTCACAATGCAATACTTTCCACGAGCATAAAATATAGTGCCTCTTGCAAAAATGTTAAAATCTAGGACAATCGCTTTATCTGATTAATGAAGATTTTCTGTAATATATTAGTCAGATTTAATCAACCCTCTTTTTCATGATTTTTGAACTAGAACTTCCGGAAATAAAGGGGGTGGGGTGGCTAATATTTACAGCAGAAGAGTCGTAACAATGCACCAGACATTCTTTTACAGACGTTCTTATTAAAGTTTGCATTGACGTTAAATTCTGTGTACCAAGAAGATGTCAATAGAAAATAATACTTCATGTAAATGCGTCTATATTATTGAAATTTTATTTAAAATTATGTAACGACAAAAGTTATTACAATGATCAATCATAGCACACAACGGACGGCAAGCCAATGAGGTTGTAAAACCATTTACATTCTTAAAAAGATTGATAACAGAAACAATAGTCAACAAAACCGCTACAGTTTCACCAACGGATCTTTTCTTAACATTCCCAAACGCGAAATAACCGGTTTCAACGTAATCCATGATAATTATAAACGGTTTCTTTATTTCCGCATTAGCTGTCGCGGAATTCACGGTCAAATAAAGGATGGTAGGTGTTAAGAAAAAGGGGAACATAATTCACAAAGCATTACCATAACAAATGGTAAACCATTAACTTTTAACCCACATCCCTTTCATACGTTGTCCCTCGACCATTCTCTGTACTTTAATCCTTTCTGTAAACACGGATGCGGGGCAAAGGTAAAAAGGACGTAGTAGACAAAGGTCAGTTGGAATTTTGGCAGGATAAGGGCGGTCCAAACAGTTTTTAGCAGATGTGTACTGTTGTGGGGAAATAGTTTTGTAGTCAAAAATATATTGAATGATTTTGGAATTATGTATTCATGTACTCACATAAAGATAGAAAAGAAAATGTTTGGTCAGAGCCGAACTCGTATGGAGTTTCCGTAAGATAATTGTTAAATTTTATAAATTAAATAACAAACATGCCACATCTTTCATTTCTACGTTCTAATTACGGTTAATGTTGTTAATAATTCGAATAAATTTCACGAATTACAAATTTTGTTTCCGATGATATAATGCTTAATTGTTTTAATTGAATAATATTATATCGGTATAGATTTAAAACATTGTCTTGTTGAAATTATCACAAAATTCAGCTCGAGACCATTCTTATTTTTATTTTATATTTTTATATTTTAAAATTTGAATTAATTTGTCAAGGACAAGGTGTTTATCATCAAAATAATAACCTTGTTCCATACATGATGTGATAAAAAACGTGGCTATTATTCATACAATTGATTCTGTGGACATTTACAACATGTTTCTGTAAAAGAATGTAAACATTTTTTGAAGTGCAACTTCTTTAGAATCGTGATTTGAAACTCTATGAAACGAAAATGCGTCACGACAAAGAAACAAGTGAACCTTCTTTAGAATCGTTGTGATTTGAAACTCTATGAAATTAAAATGTGTCACGACAAAGAAACAAGTGAAGCTTCTTTAGAATCGTGATTTGAATTTTAGATCTCCTATTTGTGCCATGCTTCGTAGTAAGCGTTGTATATATGTGTGCGCCTGTATATTGCCGAGCTAAAGTGAGAGACCAAGCGTCGATGTGCACTGTCTAATATTTATTAAAACAATAATTGACGCTGTATTTCAAAGATATATAGATCAAATTGAAACTAAAACATTTGTTTCCTATTTTAGTTACTATAAGCCTCTCGTGTTATTTGTTCAAAGTGAAAACACGAAGACTGAGTTATTACTGTAATGTAATATATGTTAAATAAAATGTAAAATAACATTTAAACGTGGTGAAAATATTACAAAAAAATAAACCTTACAATTATCCTACTCCTGATACTCTATATTCATCTCATTCTCTCGTAAGCTACTTTTCTGAAGTTTCACTTCTACCGTGAATTGCACACACATAATGTTTTTTTTGTTAAATCGCAACTTTTTCAGAAACAATTGAAAATTGATATAGAGTCCATTAATATTTCCTACTCATTTATTGCACATACAATTCTGTTCTTCAGTTGGATGAACAGAATCAGTTACATGTATAATAGACACGTTTTGGTTACAATCTATATATATATATATATATATATATATATATATATATATATATATATATATATATATATATATATATATATATATATATATATATATATACACACACATAAATATGTATGTATGTATGTATATAAACAGAATGTTACAGAAGGCGTATAATAATAATAATGCAGGTGATCCTGTGCATCAAACTCAGTAATATTAAATTGGGTTCCTGTAAGAGAAAGTAATTTGTTTTCCTTAAAATCGCAATGTTATGATTTTTTTAGAGAAACGGTAGAGAATTTTCATAGTTCCTTAATATGTTCTGCTCAACTTAATGCAATAATAAATACGTCCTTTTTTACACTTATATATCCTAAATATTGACAAATGGACCCAGCATCCCTTGCACCCGTATTCAACGATGTGTTTTCATCATGATTATAACAAAATGTCAAACAAATATTATTTTAAGTACTCATACCGTATGCCTAAAGGGCTACTTAAGGAAATCTCATTTCCGTACTTTGATGAAAATTCATCTTAAATGAAAATTCTAAATATATTTAACATCTGCGTATGTTTCTATAGTCATTTTGCATTCAGAGCACCTCTTTATGGTGAGGGCGATAAGAAACAAAATATAAAGAAAAAAAATATAAATGCTTCAGGAATCCGTCTTGGAGGGGAATGCTACTTTTAACTTAAGAAATAGCATAAATGATGCGAGATGAAACTCTGTATTGTTTTTCTTAGTAATAAAAATGTCATAATACAATATATCAATAGATGGCGCAACGTGTATATTAAATCACGCGGTTCGAGAGTTCTAAACTTTGTTCGCTGTCTTAATAAACCCTCCACGAGGATAAACGGCAGTAAATAAATAAACAACAGTATTAACTAAAATAACTTATTTTTACAAATATAATTAAAATAAACATAATTAAAATTTTGATAAAAAGCATTTTCAAAGTTCAACTTTTCTTTATAAAAAATTAATAGTTTTTATCAATTCACATTATTGTTGTAAGTATAGTTTTCTTTATGAGGACAAAGTACACATCGCCCCATTTAGAAATAGGGTCAGTATCTATTTTGTAGAACAGAAAGAGTCTCACACTAAACCAAAGGACCCCAGTGACCCCTAAAGGATAGCGTCTTCGAAACTGGTATGTCCACTTATAATTAATCACGTTTTTTCTTCTTTATTCACGAACGGAAATGGCTAGAATGCGAAATAAAGCAACGGTCGTATTTTGTTTATATACGGCGTAGCATAATGATAATTTTTTGCAAGTTTTAATGAGTTGTTTAACATAGGATATTAAGATAAAATGAGTAACGGTTTTAGTTCTTTACAAGTTCCTACTAGCATTATAAAACGGAAAGTTGGCTTGTTTGTCTCTTTATTTGTTATTTAATAATTCTGTAACTAAGCAACGAATCGCTATCAAGTTTCGCATGCGTTTTGGGCATGTAGCAAAGTAACATATACAAAAAGTAACATATATAACAAGCTCGCGGCTATTTTTATGTCTATACATAAACTTTGCCATATGAAATATGATTGCAGAGTTATTAGTTAACAAGTTAATAGTTAACAAACAAACGTTAAGAGTTATTAGTTAACAAACAACCAAAATTTTAGAGTTAATACTAATAACTCTTAACAAACGTTAAAAGTTATTGGTTAACAAACAAACAAAATTTCTATTTTGTAATACTAATGGGATTTAGAAATACATAATACCGTTCTTATTTTATTCTGTACTGTTCAAAATAAGTTCAGGAATGTTGAATATATTTGGCGTTAATTTTATAGAAATTCATTATTCATAATTAAATAAAACTACGCGATGTAGTATTATTTCTACTTTCTTTAATTTCTTTACCACGATCTAGGTTTCGTTGTATTACAATATCTTCAGGTGGGCTATTAGCAAAGCTTACGAATAATCTTTGGTAATAGCCCACCTGAAGATGTTGTAATACAACGAAACCTAGGTCGTGATAAAGAACTTAAAGAAAGTAGAAATAATTACGTAGTTTCATTTAATTGTGAAGTTCAGGAATGTTAAGTTGTGGATGTTTGCAAAATATCAATTTACACTTATGAAAATAAAAATGAAAAATCTGTTTTGATAAGAATAATATTCAGTAATCCTTATGACGCTATTTTTGCATTTTAATTTATCTTGAAAGAAGTTATAATGCAGACAGTAAGGCAGTGTTTTTTTTGACATTTTGAATAGCGTCTAATAACACTGATTAACTAATGAAAAAATTATAATACATTTTTTTCTTGTGTCTGAAGCATCAATAAATAAATTTCTGTATGTGAATGTATGTTTTGTTATTTTTTTTATTTATCACCGTTAAAAATAACTTAAAACAATGTTTTTTTAAATATGCTGGGCGTACGTAACCCTTTAATCAAAAACCCAAACAAATGAAGTCGCAGAGTAATATAATTAATATTACTCTTCATAAAGAAAACTTTAGTTATCACTATATAAATGAGCATAAGAGTGGCTAATTTGCTGCGGGAAAAATATCTTCTTTAGCAAAAGTAAAAAAAACTAAAATTTAATTAATAGTATTTTTAATATATTAATATAATTTACATAAGCAGTCTGTATAATATGACTGACATCCACACATTTTTCGTGATTAAAAAGTGTTAAAATTTTTCTTTTTATACGAATAATAATTAAAAGTAAAACAAATAAAGAGTTGAAGAAATTGGTCGTAAAAACAACTCAGAGTGTCAACTTCCAAAGTCACTTACAACTCGGACATACTCGGTCGTAAAAAAACAACTCGGCGTATCAACTTCCAAAATAACTTAAAACCCGATTGTACTAGGTCCTAAAAAACAACTCGTAGTAGCAACGTCCGAAAATCACTTGCTACACTGAACGTGTTCAATATAACAATACCATATTATTCACAAGACAATAATTAGAAAAAACTGTAATGCTTTAGACTTCAGAATCTTTGAAAATCATAATGGAATCAAATGGCGTTACACTCAAAATATCGAAGGCACTTGTTGTCCAAGGCATCAGATATAGCGTTTTATATGTATGTATTTTTGACATTTGCTATTATTTCAGCGCGCTGTGTACTTAAAGTTGTGATACTTTAAAATTCTACATGTTTCACGGAAAAAATTATGTTTTTATTTATCATTTGTGGTAAAATTAAAACAGTTTGTAAATAAAAAGTATTTGAAAATCAAAAAAAAATTATAAACAATTTTTGAAGTTATACTTCTCTAAATACGTTATCAAAAAATGATGAGAGTAAAATTTTACGACACGCTCGCACGACGCGACAAAACTCGACAGGATGAAGTTGCTCACTAAATATGTGACTGATACTATATTCATGTTAGTTATTGAGTTATTTGTAAATACACACGTGTTTTATATTCATAAAAATATAAGTTATACCTGTGCTTTTAAATAATATTTTCAGTAATTGAAATTTAGTAGTAGCCCACGTAAAAAAAACACTTTTTTATTGTGATTATTAGTAATATAAATAGTGCTTATAAGCTTTTTAAAATGTATTTTAAGGTATTTTTATAAATGAGATTAAGTTTCGGTATGTATTTATTTCAATGGTTAATTATAAATAATTTAAAATTTAATTACTTGATTGATTTGAATTAAATTTTGACAACCATATTTATAATCACGCTCCAGTCCATTTATTTCCATTAATTATTTGCGTGATAAATAAAATTATTCGTCTATTATACCAAAGAATTATAACTTCTAACATGGGTACATAAATACATGCAAAAATTTTTTAAGTAAAATTTAATGGATTTCAATATTTAATTTATATGCTAAACTTATTACATAACTCTAATTACCCATATTAAGTAAGAGGAACCATGCATTACATAGGAATGATAATGTATAATATTAGTATTTGTCTTACTAAAAATAAAGCACATTAATACTTGAGAAACAAAAAAAAAATTTAACTAAAAAAAAGAATCAAATATGGAAAAGTTTCTTGAATGCAAAAAGAGATAAATTAGATGATAAAAACTGGAGAAGTGCAGTTTTCCAGACTCAATGTCGGAATCAAGTCACGAAGGTAAAAGTGCACTTTAGCAAAAAGAAAATTTTCACGACTTTCCTTTATTTGATCGAGAGGAAACTTAGAACATATCGCTTTGGGTAATTACCAAAGTCGCTAACGGTATTATTTCTTAAAAAAAGTATTCAACGTATCCAAAGAAATTATGTTTTGGCGACCAATTTTGTTTTTGTCATTGAATATTTAATACACAAATAAGAACATAAATTTTTAAATAAACAAATGAAATTAAAAAAAAACATAAAAACTTTATTAAGTAAGAAGTTGGATAAAAAAACATGAAACCAGACAGCTGTTTGCTTGTAATTAAAGCATTTTTTAAATCAGTTCTTGCGCTTTTATAACTGTTTAAATTATGAGTATTCATTAATTTTAAAAAAACCTGTGGAAAATTATTTTTTGCTAAAGTGTATAAACAACTAAGTGGTTGTCATCACAGGACGACATCATCAGGAAACTTGTGAACTGAATATTATATTCTTATCAGGGTAGATTTTTCACTTTGCGTCTGCATTTATCGAATATTTATGGGATATTTTGGGCTGTTCACTCTCTGAATTCGAACATGGATTATTTTAGGTCGTACGCGATATACTGTTTGACTATGATTATGACAGTAGTTACCTTTGTTTAAGCAATTAACTGTTTTTTGTAAAATTGACAGATTTTTGTGATGCCGTAATTGTTTAACGTTTTGTTTTGAATTGCATGTTAGATTAAAGTTTTATATTTATAATTTTTTTTATTATCGTATTCGTATCATAGTTACAATGAACACATCAAATGTAAAAAAACAAACACTAGTCAAAAAGGCCAAAACCGGTAACATTACTCTATCCGGACATGTTGAGTCGTTAACGCGGTGCGGGCGCCCGCCGCGTTGATCCGTGTCATCAGTATGTGTGGGGCATCTCGCGGCCGCCGTCGTCAGCTGCACAACCGGTCCTTTCAGCATCCGGCTAATGGACGCTGCAACGTGGAGCAGAGGTTATAGGGTTGACACAAGGATTTGAAATAATTTTTTAATGTGCGCCAAAATATTTATTTATTTCAAATTTCAACTATATATACAATATCTTGGCAACCTCTTTTAGTTGACCAAATATCTATATATTGAAAGGTAAATAACATGAAACTTTAACACATAGTATTTTTACGGATAGTCTGTAATATATATTATATGTAAAGGTTAAAAAAAGTTTATACTTTTTGACGGGTTGAACTTCTTAAGTGAATAAATTCAGCAGTATACAAAGCGTAACAAAGAACGTGTCTATTATCCATACAGAGGATTCTATGTATCTAACTGAGAGAAAAACCTTAAGGAAATAAATGAAAATTGTAAGCCGTTTCTGAAAGATCGCTGTCAAAGTTACGATTAAAATGTAAAAAAAATACGTCTTTACCGAAACACGCATCAAATATTCTCCCCTCGATGTATAGAATCATCTGTATGAATAAGGTACACTTTCCATATTACATTTTTACACAAAAAGTGTAAATATAAAAAGGTGTAAAGATTTTTTTTTTAAATATCGCTGTTAAAGTTCAGAATCCAACAAAAAAACTTACATTTTTTATGCCTCAAATATGCACAATTTTTTACTGAAACATGTTTCAAATACGATTAGTTCGATGTATAGAATCATCTGTATGAATAATGTGCACTTTCTATATTACATCTTTAAGGAAAACATTTATCAAACAATTATCTTTGATACAGGCGATTCTATGTATCCAAATGAGCAGATTTTTTTATAGAAAACATCACTGTCAAAGTTCCGATTATAATAATATACACGTTCTTTCTTACACTTGTATATATATATATATATATACATATATATATATATATATATATATACATATATATATATATATATATATATATATATATATATATATTAGGTTGACTAGTAAATTTTTAGCCTCAACTTCGGGATTTTTCAAGAAAGACTCTCGAAAGTTCTAGAAGGTTCAACTGTAGGATATAAATAATCCAAAATGCCGTCAGTTGACAATAGTCAGCACCAAAGCTTTAAGTGAATTACATAAAAGATAATGGATTTAAATAGATTTCAAATACGGATTCTATTATTTTATTTCGTCTGGGTCATGTTGCAAAGACTGCCACAAATAATATATGTCATATAATGGGCGAGTCCACGGTGTCTTACGACAAAGATTTGGTTCAGAAAGTTTAGGAATGAGGACTACGATCTTGAGGACGAACCCCGTACCGGACGTCCTGTTGAATTAGACGTTCAACGATTACGTCGCCTAATTGAAAAGGTTCCTCAACTGGTGACTCGTCAATTGGCAGATGAACTTACACTGCAGTCATGGCAGGATAGAAACACATTTGCGCGAAAAAAGTTTCAAAATACCGTGTATGGATATCCCACGAGTTGTCATTATATCATCTTCAGTGCAGACTTGATACCTGTCAGCAGTTATTGACATGAACTAGCTGAATCATTTAATAACTGGCGATGGGAAGTAGGTTACATATGTTAACCATACAAACAAACATCAATGGCTGAGTATCGGAGAAACAGGAGTTTCGGTATCCAAAATGCTAAGTAACCATTTATCCTAAGTAACCATTTACGTGAAAAAAATTCGACGTTAAAGAAGATCTTCAAAATGACCTCGCAAAGTTTTTGTAATCAAAGTAACCGGAATTTTACAAGAAAAGCATATTGTCATTGTCAACTAGATGGCGACAAGTGGTAGATAATAATGGTGCATACGTAAATTAAATTTAGTGTAACTTTTAAATTTTTGATAGAACTTTTCAACAGCAAATCGGGGTTAAAAACTTATTAACCAACCCAATATAATATTGTAAAATTGACGTAAATATTTTCAATGCACGGATTGAATATATTTACGGAAAAATGATTTAGTGAGTCATAAAGAAAATAATAGAACACAAAAATATTGTTTTTTGGTATCATTTATTAACGCATCAAGCATGAAGGGATTCTAATGCGGTTTAAATTAATGGGTTCTGTATAATCTGCTTCACTACATTCAGCAAACTAAAAAACAAAATATGATAATATAAAATATGAATTTAAAGCACATTTATTTGAAATAAAAAATTATTTTACAATGATTATAGATGGCGTTACGTGTGTTTTAACCTTCAATCTTACAGTTTACATAATATTAGTTTCCAAAGGTCCATGTGAATGACATCACGGGCACAACTAGTATAATACATTTTTAGAACGAAATGGTAATTCGACAAGGTTGATTTGAGTGAAGGAGGAATATCTACAACAGTGGACAATTACTAACTATAATAGATTGTCTATTATGATCCGTTTCCTGTTTCAAAATAGGACTATAGAAATATTTTGAGCGGTTAGATTGTCTGTTATGATCCGTTTCCTGGTTCATTCAGTGCCTCACTTCTGAAGATTGTGGCTTCCTCTTTGGTGTTATTTCGCCATAGGTTCCTATTCTCGACCCTACGTAGGACATTATATAATAAAGTGCAAAGTGTTTCTCGTATCTGGTCCATCCAACGTCTCCCTGCGGTCTCCGTCCTTCAACCGTGGTGGAAACAATCTATTTCTCCATACTATCGACAGGTTTCCGCGCAATGTGAGCAGACACACGCACACGAACACACGTGCAGATTCTGGACGACCTTGGTTTGATTCCAAGTTTTTTTAGGATCGAGAAAAGAGGCGCTTTCAAACTGTACTCCCCACACTATAGCGATTTACATTTTAATGAGTGACCAAATTTCAATGAATACATAAAAATATATGCTTCTTAATTGTTCTTTAAAATTTGGTCACTCATCAAAATGTAACCCAGTATACAGAATTTTAACATAACTTAAATTTGACAGAAAGACGAACTTTTGACGTACGAAACTCTAAAAAAGTGTTTAAAATCAAATGAAGTTACAATATCGTTTTTACCGGAATAAAACTGATACAGTAAGCTAGTTATTATATGTGATTAAATAAACAAGTTAAAATGAGTATAAAAAACTTAGTAAAAAACAAATGCATTAAGACACAACATATTTATATGCCAACCCTAAATCGCTAGCATTACACAACGAAACTCCGCTGGTCCTTGGGAACTAGACGCTGCAAAGACCTTTCACAATATCCTGGCTTTATCCTGGCTCCTTTGGACGATAAATATTTTGAATAATTACGCAAGTGATATTGTCATTTTTTATAATGCAATCCTTCCGCATAAAGTGTTTCATTGTGAGAACGGTCGTTGCGTGTTCTCTGCCGGGCTCACCCGTATTGCGGACGGCGCTTTTGTATCAGACAAAAGACGAGGCGAGATATTAATTTTAATATATGTACATACGAGTGTTATGTATAATTGCGTAAGATGTACGTTATTACACATAAAAATTAAATAAGATGAATATTTATGCCGTATCAAAATAAGAATCGCAGAGAAGAAATGCAATAATAGAAAATCTTATAAATTACATCACCTAGCGAACATGAGTAATTAGCTTTTCCGCATATATTTTTAATAATGGTTTTTCCTTCATCCGCTCAGATAACCATATACAATATTCTGAGTACATTGGTAATGTCTTTTAGTTGATCAAATGTTCATATATTGAAATGCAAATAATTTGTGACTGTAATAGGCAATCTGTTACTGACAGTTCGTAATGAATAGTAAATGTATAAAAAAACCTATGTAATTTTTACACCAATGGTTTATATTTTACCTATAAAAGTTTGTTAGAAAAAAGTGGGTATAAAGGAAATCATATTAGTAAAGAATTAATTTTTCGAGTAAATAATTTTGTTTAGAAAAACATTACGTTTTCAATAATAATCGAATTTCAATAATCTACCCTTAACAGTGCAATCTACCCTTAACAGTCACACTTAACATCTTTTTATAAAATACTTTTAATTTGGCTAGTTTTTCTCGTCACGAAAGACACCTTGCTCTACTTACTTCTTACTTTGTAAGGCAATTTATTTACTATCACTATATTATTTACTTTTATTATAACGGAAATTCATACGTCCATATATATATATATATATATATATATATATATATATATATATATATATATATATATATATCATTGTTAATTTTTATGAAAATATGTTATAACCTATAATATTTACATAAACTTTTCAGTGTTTCCTGTAAAACAGGCTGTATTTTTAAATATACCGATTTATTTATCTAGGGAACGTACAGAGTTAACATTTGGTACAGTTATTGTAATAATCATAAACATTCCTCAGGTAAGACCGGTCAACACACCCAACATAAGTTGCCGTAGTAATATAATATCTCCTTAAAATGTTTATGTAAATTAACTGAAATTGTTTCGTTTGACATTTCTAGAAAGCATTCAAGAGAAAAAGGTGTTGCAAGCTTTCAACAGTGTATGCCACCAACAGATGGACAATAATTGAAAAACAATTATAAACATACCTGAAGTAAGATCGGTCAACACTCACAAAGTTGCCGTAACTATGTATATGTATAATATATATAAAATCAACAAATTGCCACCAGCATACTTTTGTCATTGGCTTAAGTCCTACCTATGTGATAAAAGATCCAGCGTATATTATAAGAAAGCGTATTCGGGTTTTTATACAATCAGCGCAAGTGTAATGCAAAGAAGTTTCTTGGCCCTTTTATCAACTGTATATCACTGATATCCAATCACAAAAAAAACATCATAGGTACTTTGCTGGTGCTATCATATATTTACAGCCAGCACTTGACACAATAAACAGATGGACACTGATTGGAAAATCAAAACCAGCGAGTCAAGATCCATACATGTCACATTTTCATTGCAACGAAAGAACAGTCAGTCTACAAACTAATCTCAATAACAATTAAATCCCACAAGCAGATTTAGTAAAATACCTTGATTGCCATCTGGATATCAGGCTTCATTGGAAACCACGTTGAAGTAAAAATTGAGGAAATCAGACTAGTACAAAGACAAATGTATTGATTCTCTGAACATAATTTCCAACTTAACTTGTAGGTACTGTTAACAATTTTTTCTTAAAACCAATATCGATGTAGGATTACGAACGGATGAGTTAGGATTAGAATTTAGGACTGTGCTAAGCAATCTAATCGTAATTTCAACCAATGATATTAAAACATTCTTGCGTATGATTACCAACACACATCGTTATATAATCTACCACGAAAATAACAACGACTTAGGTAAAAAATGGAACAAAATTATCTAAGAAATCGACTTCTCAACCATAACGACGTAGAAGCTTCAATATCTGGATGTTACCCACGTATGGAGAAAGCTAAACCATAATAAAAACTCATGAATTAACGTTGTTAATATATTTAATTTATGTGGCAGCTGAACTTTGGCACAGAAAATCCACACATTGCTTGTTCGAAAATAAAATGAAGCACATTTCATTAACGATAATCAGTTAACTTTAAATTAAGATTAAATCAAGAATATCTAAAAAGTTCAAACAGAATGCTAATGTCTAGAATTTTACCATATTTTAAAATAATTTTTGGAAATTGAATATACTATGGGGATTACGACATTTTAATGTTTAAATTTCGTAAACTGTGTTTAAAAATGAAAAATGTTAAGAGACATCTCAATTTAATTTTGACAGATCTATCAATGCAATGGTATATACTACCAATGCAATGGTATATGCTACCTTATGATATATCTTATATGCGAATCAATGGTATATGCCAATGTTATTTCACTACAAAGTTGTGACAGACAGAAACGGACATGAACGAAAATTTGTGGGTTTCATTTTTGCCATTTATTTACTAAACCTTAAAAAGTTTGCAAGCGTTTTAGGTTTTTCTTTTCTGGTCTCATTTTACAAACACATAGTAGCATAAGTAACTATCGAGTGGTACGAGGAATTCAAAAATATAAAACTTATTTCTGGAATAAACCTTTGACATAATAACCATTGACATATAGAATAAACTCAATGACATTTTCAGAGAAGTCATCACAGCCATCGTGCCATAAATTTTTTTAAAAATAAAACATCTGGAATGTTACTAATGTTATTTCGTTTATTTTTGTATTTAGTTCTATATAGTGATTTCTTTAATGTCAGAAATATTGCAACCTGCATATCGATATTTTTTTAATAATTTTAAGAGCGTTGCGAACGCAACAATTCTTATGCAATTTTCTTATTTATATTTATATATTTATCATCATATTTATCATTTTAAACATATATATGGCGTATTTGTCACAGACGGTTATATTCTGAAGTTCAATGTACTAATATGTAATTCTATGAAATACGGTAGTTGACTCATTCTAAATTTTGATATTTTTCGTACAATATTGTGAAATATAAATTAATTAAAAACCAGTCTTGAAAAAAATTAAAAAATTTATTGAAAAATAAGCCAGTTACAGGCTTCTAAATTTGAAGATACGGATAGATTTTCACTTTTCTATATCATCAGCTTGTACCTTGAAATTATGATTAATGCAATAAAAAAATTTAGTCACATACCCAATTGGTTATGTATACTAATTTTTTCTTTTGTTTGCTTTGTAGAGTCTGTGACCAAAATTGAAAAGTACATGGAGTTTTTCTGCATTAAAAATATAACTATAGTTGAAATCAGTGGCGTTTATGAAGCTGTATTCTTCTATCTAAATATCAAAACAGAACAGGACATTTCCATTTTTTTTATCCAGCCATATTTTATTTTCGTAAATGTAAGAACAAATTTGATATATTTTGTAATTTCCATAAAAGCTAGTAAAATGGAACTAATGGAAAAATACGTACTGAAAATGAGTTTAGAATTACGTAAAATAATACAATACACGTAGATAATTTTCATACATACATATGTTATTCTCTATATTGAGACGGGCTACATATCAAGTTGTCCCACGAAATATTTAAAATTAATGTATAATTGATGAATAGATAAATCTGCGATTTGTATAAAGCGCTGGACTACAGCCTCAAGTACATTTTAATACAAAATGGAATAAAAGAGGATTTTTTTTCAAAATAAAAATTATTATTTTAATATGACCACGCTGTATAACCTAACGTATTTAAGTTAATTAAAGTAAGTATAATTGACTATAGGTGAAACGACTATCGAAATATTACGAACACACATTATTTTCACTTTTACTAAATTACCCATAAATGAATTTTTGTTAGTCTTCACCGAGTGAAAATGTTGGCAAAATTATCGATTAAAAAGTCGATGTCGAACATTTATCGCCGGAATATCGGCAAGAGACATTTATCATTTAAAACGTCTAACTTTACATTAAAAGGCAGATTGCAATGAATATGAAAGGATATTCAATATAATATACGGTATAATAAACATTACCAATTATAATCTACAGATCGAAATACCTGCTATACCCCACCCTTCCCTTCCCTACTTCTAACATGTCGCTGTTATGCTTAATTTCATATTGTTTTTGTATGTTTCATACCTATGTAAATAGCCTTGTCGTCGCCGTATTGTATTGGATTGATAACAGACCTCGCAGCCTTTGACGGGGCAGTGAATGGCGAGGACCCAGGTTCCATTCAAGGCCACTCGTCGAGTTCGACTCGAATGGTTAAAATTTGGCAGCTAAGATTCCAAAGATGAGTAACAGGAAGCAACGCTACAGACACGAGAAGCTACATACGGTGGTCGTCAAGTCGTCTGCACAGCGTAGCGATTATGGACATAACCTCCAATGATATGCGCATTAGAAAAGCCTACGGCAAGCTTTAGTTTGAAAAAAGTTGTTGATTTGACTCGAAATATCCTTATTTCTATAAAGTCTCTTAATTAGCGTTTATCAATTATTTAGAGTCGGCCCAAAACTTATTTTTTTCACTTGATTCATTGTGATTAGCTCTAAGAGATGTCCTTGGAACAATAATTCTGACACTGTGCACTTAGTTTTCTAGGCTGGCACTAAAGTTTCACAAACATAAAAAAGATCCGAGAGGAAAATACAGTAAAATGGAATTACCTCTTTCTCCATATAAAAATACTCTGCCATTATATCAGATTGGTTTAGAGCTTAAAAAAGTAAAGGGCTAGCAAGTTATAAAAAGATACGCGAGGAAAATACAGTAGAATGGAATTGCTTCTTTCTCCACATAAAAATATCCTGCTATTATATCGGATTGGTTTAGAGCTTAAAAAAATAACGGAATAGCAAGTTATAAAAAGATGCGGGAGGAAAATACAGTAGAATGGAATGGCCCCTTTCTCCATATAACAATACTCTGCTATTATATCGAATAGGTTTAGAGCTTAAAAAAGCAAAGGACTAGCAAGTTATAAAATGATCCGAGAAGAAAATGCAGTAGAATAGAATTGCCTCTTTCTCCATATAAGAATACTCTGCTATTATATCGGATTGGCTTAGAGCTTAAAAAAGTAAAGGGCTAGCAAATTAAAAAAAGATACGAGAGGAAAATACAGTAGAATGGAATTGCTTCTTTCTCCGCATAAAAATACTCTGCTATTATATCGAATCGGTTTAGAGCTTAAAAAGCAAAGGACTAGCAAGTCATAAAGAGATCCGAGAAGAAAATGTAGTAGAATGGAATTGCCTCTTTCTCCATATAAGAATACCTTGCTATTATATCGGATTGGTTTAGAGCTTAAAAAAGTAAAGGGTTAGCGAAATATAAAAAGATACGAGAGGAAAATACAGTAGAATGGAATTGATTCTTTCTCCATATAAAAATACTCTGCTATTATATCGGATTGGTTTAGAGCTTAAAAAAGTAAAGGGCTAGCAAGTTATAAAAAGATACGCAAGGAAAATACAGTAGAATGGAATTGCCCCTTTCTCCATATAACAATACTCTGCTATTATATCGAATAGATTTAGAGTTTAAAAAAGCAAAGGACTAGCAAGTCATAAAGAGATCCGAGAAGAAAATGTAGTAGAATGGAATTGCCTCTTTCTCCATATAAGAATATCTTGCTATTATATCGGATTGGTTTAGAGCTTAAAAAAGTAAAGGGCTAGCAAGTTATAAAAAGATATGCGAGGAAAATACAGTAGAATGGAATTGCTTCTTTCTCCACATAAAAATATCCTGCTATTATATCGGATTGGTTTAGAGCTTAAAAAAATAACGGAATAGCAAGTTATAAAAAGATGCGGGAGGAAAATACAGTAGAATGGAATGGCCCCTTTCTCCATATAACAATACTCTGCTATTATATCGAATAGGTTTAGAGCTTAAAAAAGCAAAGGACTAGCAAGTTATAAAATGATCCGAGAAGAAAATGCAGTAGAATAGAATTGCCTCTTTCTCCATATAAGAATACTCTGCTATTATATCGGATTGGCTTAGAGCTTAAAAAAGTAAAGGGCTAGCAAATTAAAAAAAGATACGAGAGGAAAATACAGTAGAATGGAATTGCTTCTTTCTCCACATAAAAATACTCTGCTATTATATCGAATCGGTTTAGAGCTTAAAAAAGCAAAGGACTAGCAAGTCATAAAGAGATCCGAGAAGAAAATGTAGTAGAATGGAATTGCCTCTTTCTCCATATAAGAATACCTTGCTATTATATCGGATTGGTTTAGAGCTTAAAAAAGGAAAGGGTTAGCGAAATATAAAAAGATACGAGAGGAAAATACAGTAGAATGGAATTGATTCTTTCTCCATATAAAAATACTCTGCTATTATATCGGATTGGTTTAGAGCTTAAAAAAGCAAAGTCCTAGCAAGTTATAAAAAGATCCGAGAAGAAAATGCAGTAGAATGGAATTACATCTTTCTCCATATAAGAATACTCTGCTATTATATCGGATTGGTTTAGAGCTTTAAAAAGTAAAGGGCTAGCAAGTCATAAAAAGATGCGGGAGGAAAATACAGTAGAATGGAATTGCCTCTTTCGCCATATAAAAATACTTCGCTATTATATCGAATAGGTTTAGAGCTTAAAAAATTAAAGGGCTAGCAAGTTATAAAAAGATACGAGAGGAAAATACAGTAGAATGGAATTGCCTCTTCCTCCATATAAAAATACCCTGCTATTATATCGGATTGGTTTAGAGCTTAAAAAAGTAAAGGGCTAGCGAGTTATAAGTCCAATTAAGGCCGACAGCTCATCAAGATTCCTCCGCTGTTGCCCTTTATCTAGATAAAGGCGCGGCGCACCGGTCGGTGAAGCAAAAAAACTCCCCCTCTTCTCTAAATGTCGACGCAGATGGGGTGTATCCTTAGAATGTATATGTTTCGAACTCCCAGCGTCGTTATTAAAATCTTACATTTGATTTTAGTTATTTTGCCGTGAACACTTATACTAAAAGTATATTCTATATATTTTAATTATGTCCATTTTAAAAACAGTTTTGAAATGAGAAATTAATGTCTACCTGCCGCTAAAGTACGATTTCTGTCCCCATTCGAAGTTTAAGGCACTAAAACTTGTGTGCGTTTTATAAAGACGTCTGTGTATTTAGTAAGGATGTTTGCGAAGACAGCTGTGTATTTAGTAAAGACCTCTTCTAAAACAGCTATGATTTAGTAAATATTTTTTCGAAGACACTTGTGCATTTAGTAAAGATGTCTTCTAAAACAGCTATCCATTTAATAAGGATGCCTTCTAAGACAGTTGTGCAATTAGAAAGATGTCTTCTAAGATAGTTTGCTTTTAGTAAAGTTATCTTCTAAGACAGCTGTACATTTAGTAAAGACGTCTTCTAAAAGAGCCATACATTTAGTAATGACGACTTTGAAGACATTTGAGCATTTAGTAAAGATGTCTTCTAAGACGGCTGTGCATTTAATAAAGACTCCTTCTAAGACAGCTGTGTATTTAGTGAAATGTCTTCTAAAGCGGCTGTTCATTTAGTAAACACGTCTTCTAAAACAGTTCGGTATTTAGTAACGACGTCTTATAAAGACAGATACGCATTTAATAAAGATATCTTCTAAGACAGTTTGCATCTAGTAAAGGCAGTTTGCGTCTTCTAAGACAATGTCTTATTTTAAGGAGTTATTTATCAAAATGCCTTCCTGTGTTTTGAAATGTGTTTTAATTACACTGCTATTGCTAACAAAAGTCTGAGAACTTTATTTCATTCGCAAGACATTTGTTCCTTTTTTCTTACAAAATTTATGTTTGATTTATTTTGAATTGTCTAAAAGGCAAAAGTGAGATAACAACAGTGAGATAAAAATGTAGTTGTTTTGCTGACATAGATCAACTGAGATAAAAACAAACTGAATCATTTTGTTCTAAGATGATTCCGCTATTATCTATGGGGAATACGCTAATCCGAATTGCCTTAGAGTAAACGTTATTCCATTTATAACTATATCGTACTCGCTTATTTAAATGTAAACTTTCATAACTATGACTATCTCTTTTTTATACATGTTTTTTTTTTTGACGGTTCATTATTCTATCCACGACATTCAATGTTTGAATGTGTGTGTAAAAATTATATCTTTTGTGTACTCACTATTTGGAACCATAACTGCCGTTCATTTTATAAGGGCATTTATTACAACGTGTCTGTTTAACATTAGGTTATTGTATGAGAGTGGTTAGTCGAGTTAACGATCATTAGTGGTTCTTTACTTTTTTCTCTGTCTTTCTGTTTCCTAACGTAATACCAATTTATTTCTAATAATCCAATAAATACAATAGTGGAACTATATGTATATTTGCTTAGTATCTCCGTTGCTCAAAAGGAAAAACGGAACCCTTATAAGATCACTCGTATGTCTGTCTCTATGTAATTTACAACCGATTTTCACAGAAACTGTCTAATGAGGAAATTTGAAATCTGGTAAAGTAATACACCTTATTTGCTTACATATATTAAATAACTTCTTAAAAATATTCGTATAAGAATTGAAGAGTGGTTAAATATTGTACTCAAACTTTTTTTTACTTTTATGTATTATTCGAAAAGGTTTGTTATTAGGAATATAAAATATTTTATAACAATTTTAAATTGAATATTTTTAATGATATTTTCTAAAAGTATGTGAAAATAGAGCATACCCTTGAATATAAATATTGAAAAAACAGAGTTGGGTAAATCTGACTAGAAGGTTACAGAAAAACTATGGCGATTATTCTAGATCTTCTAATTTTTTAAATGTGCACCATGTTTTTATGCCTGTGAGAGATATAGTAGATAATAAATTTATATCGTGAAAAATTTATGTTTGTAAATAGTATAATAAAAATGCTATGTAACCCTTAAATGTTTATAAGTGCCAAAATGTGCGGATGTATTCGTATCTAATAGGCTTTTTAAGTGATAAGCGTACAAACATACAGACGGCCAAATTGATGACAATTTAAAAACTGTATCTATTTTTTGCTTATAAATTACTTGTAATCATATTATTTTATTTTATTTTAATTAAATGTATTTAATAAATAGACTTTTTTAAATGTATGATTTTATTAAAGTAACGTTTGCAAAATTGTGATATATTTTTTCTCCCGTTCGATATTGCAAAACTACAATCTAGGGAAAGATTACAAAACTAGGCATTTACGATTGTTGCTCATAAAGAGAATATATGTCACTGTAAATTAATTAGTATTTCGTTAATTAGTAATTTGTTAATTAATTAAGAATGAAGAAGGAGACAAATTTAGTAGAACTGAGTAATAATCCTGTAGAACAGTAGAAGTGAGTATTTCCGGGGTCAAAAGTAGTCCATGTCATTTGCCGGCTCGTTAATTATCTCTGAGCATAAAATCGTCTGGATTCGTTACTCTGTTGCGTCGCGAAATATAAGTTAGAATTGGTAACACATTTTCATTAAAAAAAATAAAAGCCTCGATGAAAATCAACTCATAAGTTTTACATAGGAAAGAAATAGAGGCATCAATATAAAATACAGACAGTTTCACAAGCTGCTATTACGAAACTTAAAACTTTCGGTCTGGGCTTAGGACGTTAAAACTTGCAGCATATACAAACTTTCCACAATAAAAGGTGGTAGAAAGCTTTTCCAAAATAAAGTGCTAGTGTCCCGTAGTTCGTTCCAAAAAAGTAATCTAGACCATAACCTATATTGAACCAGTTCCAGAAGTAATAAAATGTGCAATCAAAACATCATGCGGTTGCAGAATCACGAAAACCCTGAGATGAAAGCGGTCTTCAATGTGATGGGTATGCCACGATCTCTCAAAGAAACTTAATCTCTGTAATTTATGGTTTAAAACCCAACAGTAGCCATATCTTAGTGTATGTGATCCACTCATGCGACAATAAAAAATGAAATGAAAGTCGCTGGAGATCTACTTTAGGCTGGTTGTGATTAAGGTGGTGTTTTTAGTGGTTAAAAATATCACTTGACTCATCGATCACTTAAGTGACTTCTGAAGACTTATCTACCTCATATTAAAAGTATAAAAAATTGGATTAACGCTCCACACAAATGAACAACTTTTATAGGTGTTAAGTGGGCGGCCGATAACTTTCGACTTTTGTGGTATAAGATCGATGGGTGAGCTTTCATCAACTTGCAGTTAAGACGTTGACTGTAAGTTGATGATGACGGAGAAATATCTGCCGTCTCCGTTAGCGCTTGTGCAGTCGTATTTTCTATCCTGCTATCTTTTAGAGCGTTTTAACTCATAACGATCGGATCGGCGAAAGTAGGTCAGTGTTGGTCCAATTTTTTTGTGAAACAGTTGTGGGACGAACTGGTTAAAGACTTTATTAAATGTCTCATTGCGTGATAAGTTATATAAGTGCAAACGCCAATCTAACTCAGATTTGACCGAGCTGTTCCGTTTTATTTAATAAATTAATAAATGTTATTTGTAGAATATTCACAGTATTTAAACAAATGGACACATAAATAAACTTATTATCTATCATTCCGCAGGACTCGTTAGTGATTCACAGCAGCCAGAATCCCGTCGCCGCCAGGACGCGCCGGTGGTCTGTCTCTATCAGGTAACGCGTGCCACCGCCGATAAGGCGGAAGACGTCCGCTGCGAGGTAGAAGCTTTTGAAAGCGTTGAAAGTTTTTTCTCATCTGACGTAAGCTCAGAAGGTCTTTTACAAATAAATATGTCAGTGATAGGCAGTCCTCATTACGTGTTAGCGTGTCCGCTGATTGCTGTTATCTGGAAATAGACTTGACTAAATGTTTAGGGATTTGGATGTTTGCTGTTTGTCACATATATTTTCCCACGTCAGCTGAGCATGAGGGAGTGCTAACTGCTAGATATTATTATATTTAGGAATAAATCAAACATATATGCTTATAGAAATCTTAATTTAAAATTTACGTAATGACTTTGATAACTTTAGGAAGTAAAATAAGTCCATGGTATGGTATGAAATGAACTCTGATAATGCGGGAATTTTAAAAAAGGCATGTGCATAAGGAGATTCGACACAAGGGGAAATTATTACTTTTTATTTACGTAGTATAAAACAAAATTTTAGGGTAGAATTCAGAAAACGGGGTATGAAGTCAAAAAAAAAATCAATTCCCAAAATGATATATATTTTGTGTAGCTTTGAAAATGGTTGCGAACGCATATATAACAATAAAGAAGTGAAATCAACTGTAAACCCACAAACTCACCCGATTACTTACGATATGTCGAGACACACGTACGTGTCGATCTCGCCAGTTTACTCTCATATATGTTTCCACTATTTCAATATACTATTCATTTTCTCGAGAAGATTTTTCACAAAAACACAAAAATTATTATTTTTTTATTTTCTAAAGCGGTAGGAAACAAATCTGAAAGTCAGAATAAAGATCTGTATTGACCGAAAATCATCAGTGACACATACGTATGCGGGTAATTACCATATAAATTCAACTTTGATCGGTTTTCCCCCCTGCTTACTATACTTACAGTTATCAATAGAACATAGTCACATCATTGAAATTTTCATGACTTTTCAATAATTGTGAAACCTATGACAACTAATAATCAAGAACTATTGCGGTTTTGTTTTCAAATGCAGTAACTTTCTTCTTAGCATGCTTCCATCTTTACAGTTTCATCTACGTGATATCTTGTTCTATTACTAGAAAATCCTTACTTTGTCCATCTCCAAATACAGTTCTTCCAACTCAATGAAAATATTAAATATTGAAAACTCGTCTTAAAATAAAAAAGTCTTCCTTTTTCGTCTTCCAAAATTCCTCTTTCTTCCTATCTTCTTTTATATCCTTCTTTATCATACCCTTTAATTTTGCATTCTTTGTTTTTTTTCCAGTTGTGTCAAATTTAAGCAATTTTATTCGTTTATAAGAATTACCTATTTTTAGAGTTTCATATCACAAAAGGGAATAATCAGAATTCTCGTAAGATTAATAATATCGCAGTCCATCTGTCTATCATAACCGTTTCTCCAAGAAATCGTTCAGTATAGGAACTTAAAATTTGGCATATTGACAAATCATTTTAAATCGCACATATTTCAATAGTTATTATTCAGAAATATTCATATAGATTTTTTTGAGGACACAAATCAATAATTTTTTATATTTACATGGGAAAAACTTATATTAATTGTTAAAATATATTAATAAAAATACTAAGGGTGTACTTAAGGGTTTATTACCTATCACCTTGTCGTGTGAGTTCAACCGTTACTTAATAGATTTATTTGTAAAAAGTTAACTGAATGGTTTATTAGTTGGTATTTTACAATATTTTTCTTGCACTTGGAACCTCATGATTTTAATTTACTACGACATTATTTTGCTGACAAATAGTACTAAAGTTTAAAATATTTAAAATAAACAAATAAATCTTCCCTCACGTTACACCCCAACCCACATAACCCCCTAAAAATGCGAGAAATGTCCCGTTCCCTTTCATCGACGCGTTATCTCCAGACGGAGACCCGTAAGACATTAAAGGCGCGAGTACACGCGCTGACGTCACCGGGCACGCGACAGGTAGACGGAGGCTGGGGATTGTGATGGTGAGGCCACTTCACACGAGCGCGCTCTACACTAAACTTGGATCGCTACAGATTGAAATTTTTGGGAATTTAGTGTAGTTTCTTTTATTGTTGATTTGGTAGATCAAACCTGTGAAAGTATTGTTAGAATGTTTTGAAAAAGAATTTTATTTAAATATTTATAAACTTTGAGTAAATATTTATAGAATAACAATTTAATAGCCAAAGGATTACAATAATACCTACATACAACTCAAAAATTAAAATAAATATTAATCAGTATAAGACAATATCCAATACAATATAATTTACGTATGTTATAAGAAAGAAACAAGTGGGCAGACAGACTAGAAAATAGAAAAGATAAGACTTTTTTGACGATTTTTTGAAATTCATCGAAAGTGAGTTCTTTTGTTTCAGTGTCGACATATTTTTGATGACATATTTTAGTAGTTTATAGAGTAAACAATTTATTTATATATATATATATATATATATATATATATACATATATATATATATATATATATACGTATATATATATATATATATATATATATATATATATATATACATATATATATGTCCTCAGACTTACGTATGTTTCGTAAATTTTAATGAAAATTTCTTCAAACTAAATGTCATTACGTTATTTTATTCTAGGTTGAGAGTGAGACAACACCAATTTAAAAAAGATGCTATTAATTGAATTGAAATGTAAAATAAGAGCTAGAACCTAGCTTGATTCAAGGAATCCAGAGAATGGGTGAAACGCAAAGGATGGACAAAGACCTCGAGAGATGGTCAATATCATATAATTGCTAGTGGTAAATAGTTATCGTTGACTACTCCACTTCATTGGGAGATTTTATCGAGCTGTAAAGTTTTATAAAGAGAAAAAACTTTATAATGGCATGAGAACAATTAGTTCAATTAATTTTCCTTTTATTTCGGGTCTTATATTTGTCCTGTACTGCAAGTGTTGTGATTGAGCTGGTATCGTTACTGGTGAATGATTTTATGGTAAGGACCTCAAACTTCTGCAGCTTTATTATTTCATTCGACGTTCTTAAATAGGTATCTATAATAATCCTATGTAATTACACTATTTTTTATTATGGTTCTGTACTTAGATTACAATGTATATTATAATATCTCAAACTAATGTACATTAATATACTTACCCTCTTGTGTTCATTCTAAACGATATTATGGAAGTCACGTTGTATCTTAGTAGCATTATTATTCCATTTGACAATCTCATATGCGTTTTTATGATGATTTTATAAAATCCCACCTTGTACTTATGATGGTTCTGTACTTACATTATATATATAAATATATATATATATATATATATATATATATATATATATATATATATCTAATTGTACTTACCTAGTTATGCGACCTTATAGTAAATGTTGGTTTTGTTGTACGATATATTTATCTTCTCATTACGTTATTTAGCACTTGTGTAAGAAAAGCAAAATCTAATTTTGCTTGTCATATTTAAATATTATATAAATCTTATCTGTTTCTAAAGTCTCTTCTTATTTTTACTTTCTTAACTTGTTGTATGCATTTTTTTTAAATTTCGTGAGAGAAAATTATAATAAAAATGTATTTAGAATTCTTAACTAATCATAATTAATAAAAAGTAAAAACAATCTTTCCACCTTAAGAGAAGTAAAGATTTCAAGGATTTGGAGAGCTGCAATCTTGAAAGGATCTAGTGTAAAGTAATAGTTCTTCTACATGATACATTTAAAGGTTAAACCATGTTTCCAAGCTTATAGATTAACGGTAATGCATTCTCCTGCAAAACAATTATTGATATTACATTGGCCAGACAGACCTAATCCTCGATTACGTCTGTCCGCGTAAGGTCAACTGAATTAAGTAATGGTGTCGTATGGCTTTAGTTTTTGAAAGAGATGTGTAGTCTAATTAATAAAAGTTATTGTTTGATTGTGAAATATTTTTCTTGAATCCTTAACTATATCTGCTCGGTCGAAAAAAAATTTGGTCATGAAATTTATGAAAAATACTTTGTTGTGTATTGTTATTTTTATAACATTATTTCAAATTTTCCTCCTCTCGTGGTTTTCAACAACATATAATCCTTATATTCTGTGACAAACTTGATTTTTTTTGTATTCATTTTAAATATTTATAAATGCGGGCGTTCATAGGCTTTTATATGTTTATCTCATTATTTATACATACATGTATCTTTATATAATATATAATAATAACTACTATATAATATACAATAATAACTCAAAGGTCTAAATTTATGAGAGGTTAATAAAAACTCTTATTTTTTATCAAAAGTTATGTATTAAAGTGAGAAAGTTTTCATTGATTATCTTCTTGGTTTATATTAATTTAACAATTATCTGTTTATTAGAATAAATAGCTTGGTTTGTTTGAGTTATGTGATTTTGGAATTATTATTGCTTGAAATATTTTGTTCAATTATTTGAACAGATGCAATTACGATATTAGAAAAAGGGTTACTCTTTTGTATAATTAGAGATATTAACTGTTAAAATCTATTTAGGATTATACAGATAAAATCATTCGATTATACATATAAAATAAATGAATAAAAATATCGTTATTGATGTAATGAAAATATTTACCGACAATATATACTTAATGTTAACATATTTAATGATTGAAAATAATGTCAAGACATCATAACATATAATGGTTAACATTTTTTTTGATGTGCTGTTTAAATTTGGTGAGAACTTTTGGTAATGCCAACCAGAAGAAAACTTTTGTGACGTCTTTATCCATATTATGATCATTATGCATTTTGGGAAACCAGTCATTTTCGAATGGTGACAATATTACAATATAGCGGTAGGTAAATTTCATATATATATCCGATTTCCAGATCAATATCTATCACATATCAAAATGTAATATTTACATGGCTTATGTGGAATATTCAGTTTAAATCCAAATCTAATATTCCAGTCGTATTCAAGTTTAATATTCTATACATATTTGTGCTAAGTCCAATATGAAATAATTATCCAAGTTTTAATATTCGAGACATATTCAAATTACAATCCCTTTCTATTATTTTATTGCAGTGGTATTTCAACGGCCAATGAAAAGCAACAGTTTCTAGAGCACCTTTTGAACGTTTCCAATTTCTTCGCAGATAATAATTAAGAATTGAGTAAAATATATTTATTGTATTTACTTTTTGCTGCAAAGATTATAACAATAAATCTATATAAATATATGTAAATATATATAATATATATAAAATATAATAAATTTATTTTACTTAATTATAACATTTGTTATATAATCAGAATAGATTAAACATCGCTCCGCCAAACAAAGACAAAGCTAAAGGCGAGCGGATGGGGACAAAAAGTCCATTAAGTAATACAGATAAAGAGAGAGAGAATAAAGAGCGACGTATCGCGGGATGCGACGGAAGGAATGTGCGAGATAGCGGAGGCTGGTCGCCGGATGTGGCTACCGGTGGACGGTAAAGTGAGAGGAAGGTAACTTATATGTGTAGGGCAACATTGTTGAATAAAAAAACATCAAAGTAATGAAATTAAAAAGAATTAGAAAGAGATGTACACCACATTTTTTTTATTCTCAAAATAATCTTTAACAGAAAGGTCGTTCGAAAAGTCCTCGATCTGACACAGAGATCGAAAGATAGGGAAGTATCAATAGATTGTGGCCATTATGTTCTACACAATGTTTTTGGTATCACACATTTTTCAGTTCTATAGGCGTCGTGTTTGTAATCAATCAATCAAAAACATATTTGAACGAATATTTTTAAAAGTATTTAGGCTTATTTACACGCAATTTTCTAAGTTTTTTCAGTGTTTAATATAGTAGATGAAATATGAATTTATATGACATTCCAAAGATGAAACAGCAGACCAAACAATGGGAGGAAATAGGTGAAAGAAGAATGGTTCCATCTGCAAAAAAATATGACCACTGTTCTATACGATTCTCGTGATCTCGTGATTTCGTGATGAATCAGCTGATGGCTGCACGTCCACATTTGGCCAAAAAAGAGCTATTTCATCACGTTAATACACTGACATACGTGGGGTTATTGCTGCAGAACTCTATGAACTTGTCTTTAAAGTACTTTATTTATACATTTAACACATTTGCTGTATTTACCGGATAAAGAAACACATTAACAAAGGTAAAGATTTATTTTGCAGAGTGGAAAAAATAGTAATAAAGTGAGAAATCATATAATCCTTACATTTAGATCAAATAATTTAATAAAATAATTAAATTATTTGATCTAAATGTAAGGATTATAAGAATTACGCTCGAAAACAATACCAAAAATAATGGTAGGAATATCAATAAGGGTAAACTTCTTTTTCTCTTTTGTACATTGAAAGCACATTAGTAATTCCTTGACAATTTTTCTTATAACATTTCAGCAATCCATTGTTAGGCATAAAAATATGTTATTTTTTTCCTTAAAGAGCAGAAAAATTGAATTTGTTAACTGATTTTATTCGTCGTTGTAAACTCTTGTGTTCGAAGTGTCTTTCTAAACACAAAAGGTCTTCTTTCATTTCATTTAATTTCCTTGTCAAATTAAATTACAATTAACTCCTAAATTCACGACCATCGATTGAATCATATTTTCATGTATCAATTTGAGATAATGTTCAACTGGCAAATACTTCTTTCTCTGTGAAAAATAGGTTAAAATTAAAAACTAAGCAACAACCGAACAAGTGTGTATGTATTAATTTCTCTCAAAATTACGTGATAGGTAGGACCTTATTCTGTATCAAAATCTTATTCTGTATCAAAGACCCCAAAATTACGCGATAGGTAGGACCGAACGAAAATCTCGAAAGTTGAATCCGCGTAAGTCAGTGCACATAAATTTTTGACGAGTGCATACAAATTTTATGTCTTTGAAGCCAAGGGCTAACTAAAACAATAGTATACGGGATAAAAGTGTAATAAAATTTTATTTATTTCAACATTTTACTGCAAAAACATAAAACAAAGTTATTTTTGCATAGAATATTTCATAAAATCAGACAAAGTATTCTGACGAAACAAAGATTTTTTCTTTCGCGCAAAATTTCTTCCAAGAACTTTAAATTTTTTTGTTATTATCTGCTATGCAATAGAAACATGCAGTTCGTCAGAGTCAAAGTTTCCAAAATTTCTAACCCTTTTCCAATTGAACCGAGACCTTTCATGCTTGCAACTGCCATTTAATCTTCTGAGTCAACCAGGTCTCAAGAGCTAGGTTCTTCAAATTCGTTTGCTCGTATACTTTTATTTGTGAATCCAGGAACTCTTAGACGTCATCACCCTCAATTTTCAAATTTAATTATTTGGCAAGATTAACAACTTTTTCAATGACATAACCAATTGGCGCTGACTTCGTCTGAGTCTAATTTGTAAAAAAAATGGACGCAGTTTTTTTCTAGGATTGTCCAGTAATTTTAATTATATAATCTAAAACATTAATTTTTTAACAGAGAGCACGTTGTTTTGCCTCATAGCTTCGTGGAGACATACAAATGATCGTCTCGTGTAACAGGCTTCAAAGGTTTTGATTATTTCCTACTACACCAGTTGAAGCATACTGGCTGCGAACGTGGATCAAAACTATTTGAGTGGCAGAAGAATGACCTGGTCCACTGTCTATCAAAAGTAGCACCTTAAATGGAATTTGTTTAAATTGGCAATGACGTTTGACTTGGAGTATGAAGTGATGACCAAACCAGTCCTCAAAAAGGGAGGCTGTCACCCAAGCTACGGGATATGATTTCTAAATTACGGGCAAGCCAGGTTTAGATATATTTTTTAAAGTTTTTGGGTTTTCTGAGCGACAAACTAAGAGAAGTATTAATTTTCAGTCACTAGTTGCATTCCCATCAACATTCGTTCTCAACCGGACTTTTTAAAAAAAAATGTCTGTCGAAAAAAATTTTTTCAAATCGTGATTTCGGCAAGAAAAAAATTACATTTTTTACAGAAACGCTATTAAAATACACTCAATTTGACGCACAGAATCACCTGTGCGAATAATAGACATGTTGTCACTTTTTCAATCATATATTTTAATATGAGAAGTTCACCTCAATCCCTATTCTTTCACTGCCATCAATAATTGTAATTACGATTTAAATAATTAAATGATTTACAACAAATCGATATAGAGATGTAACAAAACTTGTATATATTTATACAGAATGCAACGAAGAATGTGTCTATTATTCACACAGGTGATTCTGTGCATTAAACTGAAATATACTCTAATAAATATATTTGGCGTTAATTTTGTAGAAATTCATTATTCACAATTAAATGAAACTACGTGATGTATTATTATTTCTACTTTCTTTAAGTTCTTTATCACGACCTAGGTTTCTTTGTATTACAACTTCAGGTGGGCTATTAGCAAAGGTAAAGAACCAAAAGAAAGTGAAAATAATATTACATCACGTGGTATTCAAAATGTGTTTTATTGATTATTCGAATGCGTTTGCAAACACCACTGCTGATGTACTTTATTGATTATTCGAATGCGTTTTACTGCATGCGAAGGACTGCTAGTGGAGTATCCTTCACGAAATGGGTATTCCCATACATCTAACTCGCAATCTGTTAGCCAATATTTAGATTAATCGACCTCATTTCAACATCTTTCAGACCTGGAAAAGGATTGCACCAAAATGTATTTTATCAGCTCTTCCGTTTAACGTCTACGGAGAATACAACACGACAGAGGCTTTAGAAAGATGCAATAGGAGGAAATAAAATTAGCAATACGCTGATGGCATTCTTCGCATCATCAGAGCAAGAACCCGCGGAATTGTTCAGAGGAGTGAAGCAAGAGAGTGAAATGATCTAAAACCAAAATCATAGTCATAGTTTGTGGTGGCCAATTATTATAGAGCTGGAAATTTTTGAACTTAGAATTGGTAAGAGCATTTCTGTACCTCGGATACATTATAAGTGACCAAGGAGTATGTGAGTAAAACATCAAACGTCGCATTCAGATGGCCAAATTTGTATTGGCTCAATTTAATATCGCTGGATAAGAAGGTCTTCAATGTCATCAAGGAGAGATTAGTGCGAACGCTGGTTCTCTTCATCTTTATATATGGATCCGAATCATGTACAACCCGCACAGTGGACAGGAAGATGATACTTTTGAGACATGGTTTTGAAAGACAACGCTGCAATATATTTATGGACTACCAAAAGAATCAACAAATATATACTCGACTAACTCAAACTTAAGACCAAACTATCAATCAACTGTGGCTTTGTTCATGCTCATAGATAGCCAGATAACCAAAATAAACTAGTTGCTGTAGAGAAAATATACTACAAAAAACCTCGCGGTCGCTGGTCTGATCGGATTAAGATCATCACGGTATTCTCTGTCACTTTCTTCTGAGACAAGCCGAACTTAGGACGGCATTGAAACAGCTAGTTATCTCCTCTTATATATATAATAGCAAGACACTTTAAGGCGAGGCACTTTAAGAAAGGTGCGACGAAAAATGAAAATACAAAATGTATGCGTTTGAAAACTTGACTTATTGCGCTGTTTGTGTAGAGGGAAGGATGGGGGCTGTAACTCCATGCAGTTGGTATATACCTTGCAGTATCCATACTGTTATATATATGTATGCTGCACGAACCTTAATCCACACTCAATGTCATCCGAATTTGATTCATTTTTCACCATTGTTGCTATTAGTCTTATATTCTCTTTGATCTTATCAATACAAATATTTACTGCGAATTTATTCATATTTTATACTACTAAATGTAATTTGTATTAGTATAGAAATTGCTCAGGAAGTAATAAACTTACGGCGTTCATAACCAAACCTGTATTAACACCACTACGCAAACACTAACAACATTATTAATACCACATCAACTCAATTACTCATACACAAACTCTGAAACACCAATAGTGACCCCATCTCGATCGGATAAAGCGGCCAAGGGTTAAATCATATTAGAACCCCATTTAAAGAGATTCAGAGGGATCTCCCCCATTTATAAATCCGTTTGACCTTTTGTATGATACCTTATTCTGATTGGGGTGTTTATGTTCGTTATCCCCGTGTTGGTCCGAAACAGGCCGTGGGGCATATCCTGAATAGGTTTGTTTCGACTGTTTGTTAACGTATAGTGTGAATGGTCAAACTGACCCCAGACTTGACCCTCTTTCTAAATGCTATTGGATACGAAAAATTTTTAGTCTTGTTTTTTTAACCACAGGATAGTATTTGTTTTCTACCTCTTTTTTTTAATTAGAAAGGCGTGAGTCGGTATACACGTTAATAACATAAACTAGTTTTTTATTAAATTCAGCGGTTAATTTTCAGGGTCAAAAAACTATTTTAGTGTTTCGTATAAGAATGGCAAAAAAGGAACACATAGCTCATTTAAGTGGTTACGAGCATTTTTCTAAGAGATCGTTTGAGATAAAAAGTTAAAACTGTGCACAGTTGTAGAAAATGTGTGAACAGTTAATGAAATAATAGTAATAGATAGTGATGTTTTTAAGATTAATATTTTGGAAAATATCCTTTTGAAATATCTAAAAAAATACAGTAAATGATATATAGAGTGAAGCAAAAAGAACTCTTAATATCTTTTCTACCTAAATCTTTTTATAATAATATTTTTATTTAAATTTAAATTATAACCAAACTACTAAAAGTGATAGTTAAAAATAATATTTTATAGATATAAATTCCTCAACCACAACATCTCAGAATAAGACATGCAGACTCAAAGATGGCGCTCGTATGACAGACGAAACTTTTGGGTCTACATGGGTCGAACTTCACGCATGCTTTGATGCGTCTACCTGTCTACACAACGGTAGAGCATACTATTCAAGCTAGTTCGGCTTATTGATGATATGTATTTGACTCTCTTACTGACTTGGAGTATTTTTAATAGGCCAGATCTCATGTCCCTACGTTATCATTAGCAACTCGCACTGGCTGAAAATGTTCATTTTCAAACACGGTGGTATTTTGAAATATTATCATATGATACAATGGATAGTATCATGCTGTGGTATTAAAATATGGTATTATAACACAAATGTGTGGTACGTATTTCATTACATAATTCTAAAAATGTAGTCTGTGACAGACACCATTAAAATTCATCACAGGATTATATGAAACAAACGAAAAAAGAGAAATACTCTTATTGTATGGTATAATGTCGCAAGTTGAGAAAAAAATTAAATATTTATAAAAAAGTTTTTAAAATCGATTACGGAATTAAGAGATCTGCGATGATAAATTTAATTACAAAGAAAAAAGAAAATGGTAGAACTTTTTGAAATCGATTAAATAGTGGCGCGAAAAAAACTATTTTGAAAAATTTAATTTTTTTGAATTTAGAAATTTTCATTTTTTTTAAATATTTTTAAGTAATAATAAAATACCCAAATTTAAATGCGTTTTACTTTTGTCAGCTATTTCTGCACTATAAGGTAACCCTTCGGGCACTACATACTGATCTTCTAATATCGATGATGCCGCGCCCTCAAAGGCATTATGCCTCGTGATCAACACAACACACTATGGGACGACAGATTTTTGAAGACCTTACGACGGAACATTCTAAGAAAGTAAAATTACTCGCCAGCTTATGAAAGCGAGGTGTTGAATTCAAATATTGAAGGTACACGATGTACCCACGTATAAAGTTGATTTTACAATTTAATATCAAAGACACTAAACGATTCATTGTCTAATTTTCTTTTACTCTGAAGTTTAAAGACAGGTTTCTTGTCTTTAGAATGGAAGAATATATGCGGATAAATGTTGAAATCACGTTACCTACAAATTAAACTGTGTCATGTGTCAATTAATCTCAGGGTTAACAGCGTGGGTCACTTCTACCCACACGTTAAACAGAGATTATTTGATACAGTTTAAGGGGACACAACAAACGACCAGTGGACAGCGACTCTCTCACGTAGTGTGTTGTAAGCCACGTTGCGGTTCCCACGCCGAGATAGAGTGGATTCATTTGTCGGCGGTAAACGGAGCTAAGCGACCGCTGTGGCCTGCCGTGTTAACCCTCTTTTGAGTCTTGGGGTCTGATTCTGTATAATATTGTTTTTTTTATAATTACCAATAAATTGTAAAGTTTGCAGAAATTCGAATCAATACAAATGGCTGTAAATCGACTTGCTAGATTTGTTTACATGCAAAGTTACCTGCAAGTGAAGTTAATAAAAGTAACTTAATGGTTAGATAATTTTAGGGTTAACCATAATAATAAAACATACTAACTCGCATATATTTCCCCAATTAACACTCAATATAATTTAAAACGAAAATTTAAAAGCGAAAAGTAATCGACCTTTTTTTAATTTCTAATTCTGATGTTTTTTTTTAATTCATAATATGTTCAATCCTGTGAAATATATGGTAGTCAATATACTAAGACGGTAAAAATAATATTAAATTTTCTTTAATTTTTTCAATATAAATATTAATATATATGTGGCTTTTAATTTAAATAAATTTGGCATACTTATATAGTTTATTAACTCGCATATTTCGTAGTCTTAAGAACCTAAAAACTTTTCACAGAATTTTGGAGAATGCAAGTTTGGTATAAATATGCTTTCGTAGAAAGTATGCATATCAAGGGAAAAGAGGAAGCGTAAGCATACAAAAATATTATTTTTTCAAGATTTTACATAAGACAATTGATGTATAATGTTTAAATATCATGTATTGTAATAAAATATAGAATAATTTTTTCACTTCAATAGTCTAGATTCTAAGGTCATCAAGTGGTCAAAATTTTTTAAGGCATGAATTCTAAAGAAGTACAAAGTGTGATGAGAAGTTATTCGATAGAGGGACTGTTTCCAAATATTTATACAGAATATTGTTAAAAATAAACACCCACCTCTTCGAAACTGCTAAATTTAAAATTGTGTTAGAAATAAAGGTTACAGAGAAACTTTGACACCAGATATCAGTTTTTAAAAAAAAATTGCGATAATTTTACGGATATCTAGGCAATATATATAAAAACAATACTAACATTTGTAATTTATTTAATATAAATACCATGTCTCTTTAAAGTAGACACATGGACCGTAAAAAGCTGAAAGAAACAAAGAAGATTAATGAACTTGAAATATAATGCTGTTGAATAATCCTACGGAAACCTGGACTGTTATACGAATTAAAACGTCTATACTTATGAAGCTGAAATTAAAAACAAGGTTACCCATCATCTACCAACAAATAATATTCGCATATTTTGGTCACATGTCTTGCCGTAAAGAAGACAGCCTAGGAAAGCTATTCAAAAAGGGGTAAATAGCAGGAAAGATACCAAGATGCCGTTTTCTAGCTAGATGATTAAACTAGATAGGTAAGCTATCCAGTATGCTCTTCAACAACGCCATACGTGATGCTCAAGACAAGGAAAGAAATTTATAATAGAATTATACAAGTCGGCGAGCTCAAATGGATACCAAACTCACTCACGAAGAGTCAACTAAACAAGAAATATATACTAAAATATTTGATGTGCTTTAAAGCTTTTATTCAATTATCTTATTATATATAAAAATAATAACGTTATGTTCTACAGACATGTCATTCGCGCTCTAAACGTGGCTTCAATTAGCCCCACGCCCTAACTATTATAAATGAGAAAGAAAAGTTAACGAAGTCACATACATAAAAGAAATAGTCGTTTTGAAATTGGGTCAAAATTCCTCAACTTTTGTGGACCACGTTTAGAGCACTAATGATATATCTATAGAAATGTCACTACTTTTAGATATAATAAAACAATTGGGTGGATATTTTTTTAAAGCACATTGTATATTAAACAGCACATCATTTTTACGTTAATCGTCTTCTCGTGACTGAGTATTGTGTCCATTTGCTTAAATGTCAAATTTTCACTTGTACTTAATGAGTTCATGAATCTAAACGACTTTAATACTAAAAAGAAAAAAGGCGAAATTAAAATATTAATACTATCCTAAGGCTTTAAATTTTGATATATTGTCAAAGTATTGTACTTTTTTATGGAAAAATAAAAACCCCTTGGAACGTTTAAATACATGCAAGTATTTCTTGAAGTACGTTCAACGTTTTAAGTAAAATGGAAATATTAAAACAAAATATTAAATTGGTAAATGTTTTCTTTAACTTTTCCACTCTTATTTATGATAAATATATATGATCTAACTTTATTTAAATTAAAGGATTAAACTAACTAATATTGAATATATTTGGGGTTAATTTTGTAGACATTCATTCTACATTGATACATTGTTCAAATTCATTATTCACTCATATTAAATGAAACTACATCACGATGTAGTATTATTTCTACTTTCTTTAAGTTCTTTTACCACGACCTAGGTTTCGTTGTATTTTAAAGAAAGTAGAAATAATACTACATCGCGTAGTTTAATTTAATTCTGAAACTATCTATAACCGTTTTAGGGCCATGGTTTTTTACTCATATATTTGATGTGCTTTGAAGCAATCTTTTGTTTTTGAAGTTATTTACCCTTTTAAAAAAATTATCCAAGTTCAATAATTTTTTCTGTGTTTTCTTAATAAAAACTTGTACAAGGATAATAAAATACAAAGAAAATTAGGGAAATATATATTGTGAACAAAAATTATAACAAAAAGTGAAATCAAGGTCACATCGTATTTTCGCAATCCGGTACATCCTCCGTATCAGAAAAATAATTGTTATCGTCACTATTATCATTATCACTCAAAATTTGCATTACGCCAAATTGTGAGCGCACCACAATCTCACTCCCACTATCACTTTCTTCACAACTTGAAAAACAATCATTTTCACTCGAATTATTTTCGTATTCCGACATTATGGGTTAAAAATTTTCTTTTCCTGGATTCTTTTTATATTGTAATTACTAATAGTATCATAATTTGATCTTTATGTAACACGTAGAAAGATAAAAAATTAGCGATGGGTACGAGCGACCTCCCCTACCGCGCGCTAAACAGCAACTGATTTCGCGAGCGCCATCGCGCTCGTAGCAAATTTAGTTAGTACGCGCACGAGCGCGATGGCGCTCATCGGCACTCAAACGGTTAACCGAGTGAGTCCGAGTGATTCGAAAATTTATCAAAACCCTGACAAACATATAGGTCCAGAACTTAACCAATATCATAACAACATTAATAAATCTTGTATTAAGATATTAGGGTTATCTACCTAAGTCCTTACCAAGGAAAAAACGCGAAAGAAATACAATAGTGTATAAAGTTGTAAAAAAACATATCTATTATTTACACAGATGATTCTGTTCATAAAACTGAGAAGTAAAATTTTTAGAAACTTTATGAAAATCTCGACGCTGAAAAAATCACTGTCAAAGTTGCTATTTCAGTAAAAAGAATTTTAATTTTTTTACAAAATCACACTTCAAATATGCTCAACTTGACGTATAAAACCATCTGTATAAATAAATTACACGTTCTTTGTTACTTGACTTTGTTTGGATATCAATTGTAGCACTTTTTCCAATTAAGTTAGTATTTAAATATTTATTAAAAATACAATGAATACAGGACTTGATACGTTCATTTGGAATATTACTACTTACCTAACGTACCCAATTCTTGAAGAATCGAAACATATTTCAAGAATTTTATAATAAATTCCAAAATGATTTATTTGGTGACATTAAAATTTTAATAAAACTTTTTTCACTAAAGAAAAACTTTGCAAAGTTTATTTCATTAAAAAGATACAGATTAAATAACAAAACTTAACATTTAAAACTATTAATATAATATACGTATATATATATATATATATATATATATATATATATATATATATATATACATATATATATATATATATATATATATATATATATATACATATATATATATATATATATATACATATATATATATATATATACATATATATATATATATATATATATATATATATATTTATATTTATATATATCTAGCTAAAGAAGGATTAGAACAAATAGTTTTTATTTTATAGGTGTTATAATTTTTCTTTAATTTTTTATGATGTTAAACAGTTTTACAATTGGTTTTCAATTTTCCAGGATTTACACCCCAGCGTGCATTGGCGTGTTAGACAATACAGACATCAGCATAATGGCAGCGCGCCGATTGTTTTCATCTCGCGGTAACACTACATTGTCATTATCTCGCGTAAAGGTCTGGACTCACGACATATATTACTTGTTAATCTTAATTTTCTGATTTTACAAATTTAGATTCACATTGCAAGAATTTAAATATTGGTGTAAAAATATTTTACGTAATCAGTTAATATAAAATTAATGTGTATGGCATAAATATATGTTACGAAGAACAGTAAGATTGATTTAATAGACATGTAAACACCTGTTGACATAAAATATGTTTACTAATCGAATAGAAGAAGATGTTGACAACAATAACATATATTCATATCGTGCTATTCTTAGAAACGTTACTTACCTATTTCAAAGGAAAAAGTTTTTATGAGTGCCATGACATTGAACTTGGAGACCTAATAATTTTTTAAATATTTGATTCATCCAAAATGAACAACTATTTTTATCCGCCTTCAAATTAGGAGACGTTTCTCAATTAAACAATATTTTTTATATATTAATACGCTAAGGATAAGATGTTACACTCCCTTTTTAGAAAAAAACCTCACAACTAATCCACATAAATTATATATAATTTTATAGATAATTGCTTGCTCTACCGGCATCCACAACTAAAAAATTTATTATTGCTATTGTTTTTGCAAATTAATTAATTATTAAAATTATATACACAAAACAGCAATGCTGCCATCTAACGGCTCAACGTCAATATGATTGACGGTCGGTAAAATTTTTGTTTAATTTCAAATCCACTCACGTATAAATAAAGTGGCGCTTTAGCTCAATGCTTTTGATACTTGCGCCTCTATATGTCAATTTTAGTAAAATATTTGTTTGATCTGTCATCTGAGCTTCATAATGGAATAAATAATGCGAAGACTTCGCACGGGTCATGGTAGTATTTTTTATTTGTATTTGTAAACCGATTTGAATGATTGTTCTTTTATTTAGAAAAATATAACTCAAAAGCTCCGTATATTATTGGTCAATATCTGATGATGCAACCCAAGCATGGACAATAAAACTCTTCTACGAATGATGGTACACCGCCAGTAATTGAAAATATTTGTGTCCTTGCATATACTTTTATTCATAAAGCAATGCCATATTAACTGGACCAGTAGTCTATAGAAGTCTTTAGCTTATGATAGGATAATTTTAAATATGACAGGACATAGCTCGTTATGAAAGCATTTCTATAGATAAGATAAATCTTTTTTTTTCAAATGAGGCGGTGAATCGGATTTTCTACAATTTCATTACTTAGGATTCTATTCGGACCAACTCTGATTTGTAAAAACCTGTGTTCATTTTGCTTAGTATTCCCTATAAAATACTTATCGGATTTCTTTTCCTACTTTGTTTAGTATTTTTTTTCCGTTTTGTCATGAGAGCGATTGGTATAGTAAGTCTATCTATACTTCAATATAATCCCCTAATCGACCAAAGAAATGTAAAGAACTTCGAAAACAAACTTTTTATGAAGCACTGCAAAATTAAATATATTTGTAATTTACATAAAATAAGTAGGTTTATAACAAGTTACAGTGATGACTTTTTTCTGTTTAATTTATTTATAATTACATATTAGCGTAATGTTTTCAAAATATTTTTAATCATATAATTAATAGCATATATACACAAAATCAACATAATTATTAGAAATTTCACATTTTTTTCATGAAACAAATGTACTCTGATAATGTATTAATAGGAAACTTTCAATTTTATCCAGATAATATTATTACAATTCGTTAGTCAAATATAAAATAATCAAGTTCTCATCAAAAATATCGAAAACATTGTAAGATTTAAATGGCCTGAAAGTAACATAATATTTTATTGATTATTAATATTTTAATTGTAATCTCTTAACTTCTGGGTAAATAATATATCTTAAGTTTTTGAGGATCACTGCTATTTGTTAAATGTGAACCATTTTATTAGAAAACGTCTGAAAATACCGCTATAGTATTTAACAACTCGTATTTAACTTAAGACATATTTCCATCTTTATTTTACTGCAAAATACTTCCGAATGAGGTATGCATATAATTCATAAATTCATTATACTCTCTTATTTCCATATATCGAAATAATTTCTACAGATCTTCTTTAGAACTGAGGTTTTTTAATGGTCAATAATACTATTTGGCAGTCTAAGAAAAGATCGGATGATTTCAATCAGTCAAGTTAAAATTTAAGGCCGGAGAGACTGTTTTTACTAAAGATCTTTCTATGTAAAAAGCTGATATTTATTTGCCATAATTACATTTAGTCACTATCAATGTATTTATTATAGAGATTTTTGGTAGTCTAATGAATGGTCAAAGCTTTTGTTCTTTTGAAGTACAGTAAAATTTGAAAAATTTAAAAATTCAGTGATGTGATATTAGTTTTACATAATACCCTTGTATTTAACAGGATATGTAAAACGTACAAAGTATTTGACCCAAATTAGCACCTACGATGAAAGATACAGAAAGTCAACGCAATCAGATATGTAATAGAGATAGTATTACAGATGACACAAATTAATTTAGCTTTTGAGGATCAATTTAAGAGTGCTAACAAATATGTTTATACAGCATAACGTCATTGTTAATATAATAACAAAATTGTTGAATAAATAAAATTTTCAGAAAAAATCATGAATACATTCATCTCCAATAAATAGATAAATATAATAAATTCATGGTAGGCTTCAGTGACGAACAGAAGCAAGTGGTTTTAATAGCCACTTGTTTGTATTGTATCTTGCAGTCTAAAAAAAATAAAATTACGGAAAAAGAAAAAATAGTTTTTTTCGCATGAATTGTATTTTAACTCGCACGTTCATACCCTAATTAAAATATTTAACACAATTAAACGGCAGCGACCATTATTTCTATCAACAAAACTTATATTAAAAACATTTTTGACCTAAAATTATATACCTGCAGTGCGACTCCGCCTTTTAGTCAATAACAATCTCTGGTAAAAAGTGGCAATGCCTGCCCCAACGAGCGAGTAACAAATTGTGAGTAATCGTCTTGACGCCCGCCTCGCATTGTTTACGCCGGAGACTTGTTAGTCGAACTATACTACCTTGTTAATGATCGATCGCGAGATAACACGCTTGTGAATACAAATATGTTTGTCGTTCGAGTGGTAGCAAACATGTCGTTCGCTTCATATTTTCATGTTACCGTTGGAGTCAGAATATGGTAGTCGTTAAAATATTTGAAGCCGTCAAAATTTATGGCGAGACTTACAAACATACCCATTGGACTTACATCAGCAGAGACACTTGCATGTGATGAATCTTTGAAGACTTATATATTTTTAAGATTTTGTACCTTAAACGGAAAAAAAATCACCCTCATAAAATCACTAATCTGTCTGTCGCAGGCGTTTTTCTCAGAAACCGTTCAATTGCAAAACAAATTAGAATCATGAAATTTGGCATAGTTGTTGAACTATTTTGTAGATAAGAACCTAAAAAACGTTTGTCTGAGAATTTTGAAGGGTTCGATTTTTAATTTGCTTTCGGTTGTGTGATTATCAAGAGGAAAAAAAGGTATAAGGATTCAAAATACCAATCAGAATTTTACGTAAAATAATTCTAAGGATATGAGAAATTTCCATAAAAAAATGTGTAAGCGAAACCGCTAAAATTAAAATTATGAAAAAATAAGATTATTTGCAGTTAATATCTTTAACGGAAACACTGGGAAATTCATAACAATATTACGATATATTTACGTAGGGAAAAATAAAACTGATATTTTTCAATTATTTAATAAGAATACTACGTACCCTTATGATATCTGAACCTTTATACGTAATTAAGTTTACGTGGAACCCTTGTGACACCTTTAAGTTGTATTCGCATTTAATAACTTTTATTAAATCGGTATAATAAGATACCACACCTATAATCAGTTGTGGTATTTAAACATGCAAACAATTCTTGTGTATTCTCATTTTCTTATTATTGAATAAGAAATTCATTAGTTCAAAAAAACATCATTTCATTGTTTTAAATGTTATTTGTGTTTTCATTATTAAGGTAATGATACGTTGAAAATAATTTCTCCGAGTATTTTTTGTATCAGGGTGGTTATTTGTGTTTTCATTAATAAACTCACTTCAAATTTAAATCACAGCGTTTTCCATTCGATATTATACTCAATTGGATTCGTTTGACCACATGCTTACTAAATGAAATAATTTTTTTTATTTCATATAATATTACAAAATATAGCAAATATTGTGAAATTAACAAAAATATGTGGTAGCCAAACGGAATATTTCCACTTCTTTCTCAAAGCATGAAGTTGTTTTTCCATTGCAGTATAAGGGCGCGAAAATAGCACTACCAAACAATGCGAACCTAATCTGGAATCTGTTTCGATAAGGTTTTTAAAATTTTCTAAATCAACTGTAGGAGGTTACTTTGGATGAGGTTTATCGGACAGGTCAAAATTCCCTTCTTTGAATCTTTTGGAATCAGTTCTTGCCTGTGTCTTAAGACGGCATACCTATCGTAGTGTATATATTTCGTATTTCCCTAAACAACATTCATGAATAAAGAGTACTCTAATTTCGCTTGGAAATACTTCCATTTTTAATTTATTCTTTACTCGCCGGTTACTGCGCTCTTTATATACCGCTAGAGACAAAAAAAATAATTTTTCATAAAACGTCAAACAATGTTTATATTCACATGCCCGCAAAACCAACATAGTTTCCTTCGAATACTTGTTGAATCTTAAAAAGAGAAGAAAACAATATTATACACCATTCCTAAAAAAAGGTTTACAATCGCAGTGAGCGACAGCAACAGAGTTTCGTTTGAACCTTTACTAAACCCTAAAAACAGAAAACAAGTCAATTTTCCACCAATCATCGAATAATGTTTATATTCACAGCTAGCGAAAGCAACAAAGTTTCATTTGAACTCTCACTTAACCATAATAAGAAAAAAAGATCAATTTTCCACCAATCATCAAAGAATATTCACATTGACAACGAGCGAATGCCACAGACTTTCGTTCGAACCCTTGCTGAATCCAAAATAGGGAACAAAAAATCAATTTTCCAACAATCGTGAAAAAATACTTGTATTCTTAACATTTCGTATATTTACAGTCATGTGATATAAATACACTTATGCCTTGTAAATATCTACATGGATTTTATACAGAAAAACAATTCTATTTTTCAGCCATAATTGTGAATCTACTTATTCTAAAAATATTGCAATGTTTCTTTATATAATGTACTTGACTATTCCAAGTTTAATTCATTCAATTGGTAAAGGACGAACGGGGTCTTTTTCCAAGGTTTCGAGTTTCGACATTGACCGAAATAAAAAAAAATTAAATATTCATTCAATTTCTGTTATTTCCAAATAATAACCATGTTCGCTTTACCGAAACTATTTCGCTTAATCGGAACAGAAATAAAGTTTATGAATAAATACAGCGTTTGAAAAAGCCATTGCCAACATTAACGGATCATAACCGATGGAAGTTGGCAGTTCTCTTTTATACTCTGTCTCATGTCAAACAGGCTTGAACAACTATTCGTTAAGCATAATCACTATGCTCTTGTGGATAAAAATACTTAAACAGATATTATCGCAAAATCTTTTGCTCGCTGTAGCCGAATTCAAACTATAACAAGAAACGTCATTACATTACATACGTATACGAGCATCTCTAAAGCGCCGCACGAAACAATAAAAAGCAACGATAAAATTTGAGAAATTCACACTTTGACACGAAATTTTGAGAAAGAAAAAACAGGTCCCACCGCTAACTAGAACACTAAAGCAGACATCGCCTCAGATACCGGTCCATATTCCCAGAAACGAAAGAGACACAGCTTCTGACGACGCTCCTAACCGGTCCCATTGCGTTTGGATTTAGAGATTCAGACATCAGATATGAGGTGCCAGGGTTTTAGGAACCAGATCTTGTTTGCTGCGCTCCGCGTGTCGTTATCTCGTTCCGTTTGATGATGTCTTATGTTTATATCTATTTATGCCATCGTTATATATGGTCTGTCTCGTGCTCTTGTGATGGAGGTAATGATCGTTTGGATCAAATAGATTTATCTGGCATGCTGTTAGTGAACAATGGGTACTTCATTAACTCAATGAACAAGATCTGGTATTATTTTACTTAGGGCTGATTTTTTCATTCTTCAGACTTTGACATTTTGACAGACACTCCATACAAAGACTGTCAAAATTAATCTCTGGATAAATTGTATCTGAAGATTGAAAAATCATTCCGAATTGTTTTTATTTCTATATAAATTAGCAATAGATATAGGAGCATAGTTTTATTTAATCTTAACTCTTGTAGGAAAAATTATGACAACATCGACAAACAAGTGGTCGTAAATTGGATGGAATACGATCGTAGATACGATTATTTGCGTGGTATCTGAATCAGATATGAGACTCCACTTCTTCTGAGTTTGCCAAGAACCAAAAAAAGAAGAAGGCTTTTCAAAAGACTTTTAACGAAAGAAGGAAAACGACAAGACATTGAATATTTGTAATGCAAACATGGATATGTTTTATTATCGATAAGTACTCTGGAGACTTTCGCAAGCGTTTTAATAAAACTTGGTTTCATACTTATAGTTTACAATGACCCAAAGAATCAGAATTAATTCCTACGTTATAAGTCGCTAAACTAAGGATATGATATTCTATCATTTTCGCCAGAATTTGTCACATTACCTACGTGCGAGGTTAACATTGGTCACAGATATGTGTCGAACCTATCTCTTAAAATGTGATGTAATTTTTATTCACTCTTCAGTGGAAGATTACTTTTATCTACAATAATGTTTAAGAAATACCTTGTCCAACTACAATTATGCAGTAATGTTTAAAAATAACTTGTCTGTCTCTTACTCCCACATAATGGAAAAATAGAACAGAATAAACTCGAACAAAGTATTTGGCACACACCTGAAGAGAGGGGTGCTACAAATAATAACGGTAATGTATTATTGAAACGTGAATTTAGAAGGCAATTGACATTTAGCACGCGCCCTCCCTTTGTGTGCTTGCCGCATCTCCCATGGCGCCGGCTAGGGCTGGTACTGTTTTATTTTTTTTTCATCTCTTTATGTGTATTAAAATAAAATCTTTGGCTTTAATTAGAACCTTTAAATTGTTGTAACATTTATTTTATATTGATATTGTTTTCTAGCGCTTGCCTTTTTACACACATATTATGCTTGAAAGTTTATGCGAAATATAAAAAATAAAATCATAGCATTGGAGTTCTTTAGTTAAAAGACGGAATGATATGTTCAAAAGTATATTTAAGTTGTTTATAAATATTTATATTGTCTAGTTTTTTTTAAGAAAGTTCAGGGCAATTGTCGTACTTATTACTAAAATTAATAAAAACATGTTTGTTAATACTTATGGGTTTAAGAATCTTTCAATAAGAATGAATATGTTACTGTTTACAAACAACAATGTCATGAAACTTTTGTTAGTAAATATTTTCCAGGTAATTAGTAAGAAACTGATTTTCTCTAAATTCTTAACATTCAACACATAAAAATATAATTTTTGATGTGTCTATAACATGTATCCGCCCGATATTTTTCTACTGTAACTATGTTTTAAAAAAAATTGTGTTAGATTTGATATAAAATGTTTTATGATGATTTTATCGAAAAAAAATATAGGATTTATTAAATGGATCTTCTATTTTGAGTAAATATTGATTTTAAAAAATTTCCGTAGAAATGAAATTAATGGAATTTTTAATTTTGCTTACATTTCGAATAAATGTATCTCATAATTAAACAGCGGTTCACTTTAAAATGTTTTCCATTCCTAGAGTTCCGCAGCCTCAGACAGGAACCCTCATAATTTCGTCAGGTATGTCTGTCTGTATGGTACCGTCCGATTACTCTCTCATTTTTGTACCTATTGAGATGAAATTTGGTAACAGGTGTAAGTTACTTTATTTTCGTGATATTTCCTCTCAGTGTCTTTATAAAAACGTCCCTTGCCGCCTTAACTACCAAAATAAAGTTACAAAAAGTCTCGAAAAATATTAAAACGTACTAAGGTATATTAGTATTTTACTAGTATTAGTACTTAGTATTATATACTAGTATTTTCTTACACAATTTTTAGGGTTTCGTAATCAAACTAGAAACTTTTTTAGTTTTGCCATGTTCGACTGTACGACTGTATGTTACAGCCGTTATACTAATCGAATATTAGTGCCATACACGTGAAATGGCATGGTTATATATATATATATCTATATATATATATATATATATATATATATATATATATGTATATACATATTTATTATATGTATACACGCTTACAATATTTTGAAATAACATTTTTCAAAATTAAATTGATTACCTTTCTTATATATTATTGTCATATCCCTTGTGTGCGGTATCATTAAATAGGTTTATCAAAATTATTGGGAATAAGCTGTGAAAACTTTTTCAATATAGGAATTAGTTCACGAAATAATAAGCTCTAATATATCCTAGTGCGGCCTGTAGTCGAAATTCGAACAATTGTGTCTATAAAGTAACGAAATTCTTGTTTTTCACATAATCAATTGGAATTTATTTATATGAAAATTGATCTTGATGCTATGAAGGAGAGAGTGGAAAAAGGGTAGTAGTTTAATTATTTACTGTTATTGAATTTTATAAATCATGAAAATGATGTATAAAATTCAACAACAGTAAATAATTAAACTACTAAACGGTAGAATAAAATAACAAATAAATAAAGGTGAAGAAAGAAATCGAAACAACGCTGTGTATTTGTTTGCAAAACCTTTTTGTAACGTTCACTCGTACAGGGAAGTCAAGATCTAAGCTGGCAACAGCTATGAACATGATCAAAATGGTTCAGCTATGAACGTGATCAAAATGATATCATTTAATTGGATAAAGTGTGTTATGTGTAGGGAAATCATGTTTACATTTTCACTTTATTTTACCTGCTTTAACGGAAATTTGCACATATAATGTTTTTTGTGCACATCTACACAAAAAGTGCCCCACTATCTTTCGAATTATATAAATTTCATTCTTCTCCTTTTGCAAAAAATCCTATAAAAAGGTACCAAAGTTTTTGATATTAAATTATTAAAATACAAACACAACAAGTGTATACCAAAATTACATTCATTATTTTTTAAAAATTCCTTTCATATAAGAACGAAATTTTATAAAGGTGAAAATTTATCTGTATTCTACAGGGGCACTGTTTTAAAATTACATATTTTTATAACGTGTAATAAATATAAATTTAAAGTTTGGGAACCTTACTGAGGGTAGGTCCTTAGCCGATTTATCTTAGGGTAGGTCCTTGATCGATTTATCTTAGGGTAGGTCCTTGACCGAGTTATCATTTTCCTGTATTACCACCATTTTATTTATATTTACAATGTTTAGTACCATCTGTACATAATAACATTATGCATGTATTTATAATGTAGAAAAACACAAAACTAAGAAACTAACATAGAAAAACAGAGATATATTGGTACTAAATCAATAAATCTCTGTTTTCCTATGTTACCTATTTTCTACCATCCCATCGCCACTATTTTATTTATAATATTTATACCATATACCATCAGTATATTATAACATTTTGTATGTATTTATAATATATAGTACCAATAAATCTCTGTCTTTCTATGTTACCTGTTTCCTTTTTTTTGCTCCGTTCATAGTTACAATAGCGTTATTTTACGTAACTTATGTTTAAAAAAAATTACAAGTTATTTCCAGTCAGAGTTTGTAAACATATATACACGAGTAAAAAGCGACACAATTTGTAATTTACATAAAAGTGTGAATTTTCATTTTGTGCCAACCCTGCGACCTACTCGAGCCGGCCGATCAAATATTATCTTCCACTTCGGACCCGCGACATGATTAAGGGCCACACCCGCGCTCCCCTCCTCCGCCGCTACATCCCCAGGGAAGTATTTATCCCTAATTAAACGGGGGAGTGCCAGCATCAGGCAAATGTCATCGCCAGCGCAGAAACGAGTGGGGTGGACCAACATTTTTTTTCTCCCCCTCTGCTGTTTGTTTTGGTGTGGCGGGCGAATGAGACAGTTCTCATTGTTTGTATTGTGATCTGTGCAGGGAAAAAGAAATGAATTTGCGTAATAGCATAACGATTAATGCTTATTGTGAATTATTATTTATTACAAGAAAACTAAATTATTTATTGGCATGGGTAATGGAGTGTGTAATGATTTTCATTTACACGCTCCATTATTTTTGCAAATCTAAAATGCAACGTCCATCAGCAATCGCTGAATATCTTCAGAATTAATGAAACACCGAGGTTTGATTTTGATTAAACTTATATTACTTACCAAAGAAAAAATGAGACTGGCCTTACAGTAATAGAATATAATTTTAAATAAAGCTGGTATATTTTAGAATATAAAAAAGCAAATAATTAAACAATTGACTATCAAGAAACTATAAAAAAAAATAAATTAGCTTATTATATCAGAAAATGTAAATAAGGAGTAAAAATCACAGTAAAGATGTAACAAAGTATTACATAAAATAAGCATTAACGATTGCTTATTTTAGTATATAGCCATTACCTAAATTAATTAAATAATAAAACTAAATTAAAAATAAACTGTTAACTGATGTTGACAATTGTTCTCTTCCTTTTTTTCGCTCTTTTTGAGTTTGACGTGAATGGCCGGTCGGGCTTGCGAGTTTATGGCCATGTATGTATATGGGGATTTTTTCATTTTCTTTATTTAAGAGCGTCATTTTTATTCTTGTGATATATGAGCCCAACACTATGCGGAATTTTGCAAGTCCCCTTTGAGTAATAATAAAAAAAACGTAAATTTCAGGTATGAAAATCAGTTCTTCCAAAAAGCTCACATTTAATGCAATTAACACAGCTGCACCTGTGATACTCTACACTTGCAGAATTATGAAAGGAAATGTTAGAGTTCAAGAAAAAATCTGGTGTGTGCTTATAACGACACAATAGAAATGAAACTTCTAATTTTAATATATATATATATATATATATATATATATATATATATATATATATATATATATATATATATATACATATATATATATATATAATTACTTTGATTTATAATAATTATATATGATGGATAAAGTTCAGCGAATCAAGAACAATGCAAGATTATTATTTTAAAATACAATAACATACGCGTACTATATTAAAATATACTCAAATTAAAATATTAATCAAAAAGTGCGCATGGTGCGCCTAAAAAAGTAATTCGCTTGATATCCAAAAAAAAGTGCGCATGGTGAGCCTAAAAAAGAAGGTCAGTTGGCCGATGTCGAAGGTAGCCGAGTTTATCCGATTCAGCGTCACTGACCCGAGCGTGACGACTCAATTTCATTCACGGCTCAGAAAAAGTGAACATAGTTTTTCTGAGCCGTGTTTTCACTTCAAAAATATTTTAATATTTTCCCCGTATTATTTTATTTGCAGTCTATAAGATCAAATGAAACTCGCAATTAATTGAAATGTCAAATGCACACCGGAGTTTACAAAAACATAATAAGCTTTAGGAAAAAGTACTATTCAGTCAATTTATTTACAACTTATATTCTGGAAACTGATAGATTTTTAAGTTTATAAGGAACTTTTTTTATAAACTTTATTCAAAAATGAATCTATAATGAAAAGTAAAGTGTTTAACCATAAAGTATTGCTATATGGTAATACTCAATGTTAAAAACATGGTTTAAAAAAAGTACGGTTTAAAATGACTCCTTTTTAAATGATATTTATTCAGAGAAAAATACTAAACTAAAACGAGCCTTAAGAGTTTTTCGTAAAGTTGTTTTCAATATCAACATATATGTTTTTTGGTCTGTCATTAGAAATTCGACAGTAGTAAATAGTCAAATTGCTAACTATTAAAGAGTTAAATTAGAAAAACGACACCACTAAAACTTAATCAATTTATTAACTCTATCTCAATAATTCGGCAATGAAAAAACTGGTGTATTTATTGTGGAACTACTGACGGTAGCGTTAATAAATTTGGTATATTAACGCATTTTACTAAACAGCAAATAGACATAATAATTTTTATATATATTTTTTGCTCCATTGGTCTAATAAAGAGGTTATCTGGTAGAGTACCAGTATGTAATAAAGAAATGTGAAGATTTAATATCTTGTGTAGTGGTATCTACTTCCCAAAATACTCCGGGGTTCCAATTTTCGAGCTCTAAGCAGAAATCCAAAGAGAAATGAGAAAATCCAAGGATCCTAATTAATTTTTTTTCACTATATTAGGAAATTATCCAATCTTCCGAAAAATATTTTCAAATACATGTATACCGTTAATTGAAAAATTTAAAGGAAAAACCCTCATAAATATGATTAACTTAAAGTATTTAAAATATTTTTTTAAAATTAATATAAACATGTTTAATAGTTTTTCCTTCAAATTTATACAGAATAACGAAATGTTTACGCGAGTGGTCAGTACAAATTTCTTTCAGGCCTATTCTCCTAAGTGACCCAACCATCAAAATTATACGCCCGAGTTATAATTAGAGGGATAATCGCACGTTCAGGCCAACCGCTTTCTTGATCATGATGTCCCCCGAGCCAGCTAAATATGAGCAAAACTTCGCAGTCAATATGCTAAACTCTGGTCTGGTTAGATTAAAATTATCACGGTATTCGCTGTCTCTGCCACTCTGAGAAAACCCAAAAACGTATAGCATGAATGTAGTCTCATCACCTCCTCTAGAATTGCACGTCAAGATGAGCACAATCTTCAATAATGAAGATGTGACAAAGATGAAGAAAAGGAAGAAGAATCTTCTCAGCATGATGCTCGTGATGTTGTACCATGACTTTCATATATCTCTCTCGTTCTTTAGGCGTTAAACCAGTCTTCATCACATTGTGGTGAATAATCTTAACCCAAAATAAAGTTGTTTTGATAGATTCGGACATTGGCTATTTTATTAAATTTCTAGTTTCAGATTTTAAATAGTGTTATAATTATTTAACACCACGGTACGGACAGACATACGAGTTCACACCGAAGATTCAATTTTTTCGTTAATATTTGTTTGTTACACTTTCTGTTTCTGTGTGTCATCATACTTAGTAATTTCTTTATCTTTTATTTTGTAAAACTCAAATATACACCATGAACTCGGAGCAATTTTAAAAAGAACAAAAAGGTATTCATTATCTTAACACTGTTTTAAAAGTACAAAGGATAAATTAACAAAATGAGTATCAAATGAATTATGGTGAATTAAGTCAAAATCGTATGTTGTATTGATTTTCCAAATTTCCTCAAAAACATTTCTAGAAATCATAATATTCTTGACCTTATTACTAAAAGTATGCGCAGGCAAAACATACACCAGTAAACAACGCACTGGAGCTTTAATTTTTTCTTAGTGGGTAACTTATTAACAATTTTTAAACTTGTTGCCAAGATAAGCATGCAAAATAAATCCGTCTGGAAATGACTGTTGACAAGTTTTTAGGGTTCGGGTCAAAATGCCGATCCTATAATTTTATTATATTTGTCTGTTCGTCTGTCACAATTTTAAAGTTTCTATAATTTTAGATTTAACAACATGAAATATTGCAGGTATACATTCTTCAGATTGACCTTCCAAGTGTAAACTGGGGGCTAATTTTTTTTAACCCATAGAGTTGAGTTCTGTTAGATGGATATTTTGAAATTAAATTAACCCTTTTGAAAACTAGTTTGCGAAATATTACACTCCAGTTAAGTAAGCCTGTTCGTCGTTTCAGTTTGGCTTGTTTCAATTTTCGTTACGGTATCCTTACTCGTTATAGACATTTATTTTACCATGATAGAAGGAAGTGAGAGAGGAGAGATTGGAGGATATTTTCTTATTTTCATCACACAATTTCTTTAATATTTCATCTCTTTTTCTTCAGAATAATAATATATAATCAATTTTTTTATCACATGATGGTGGGGTACTATTTTTTAATACCATCACTAATATTCATCTTCTAAATGTTCAGTAATAATATTTGACCTTATATTGACTTGAACCATTCAGTGTTCTTTTGCGTCACACACTCATCCCTTCGCTTACGTAATTGTTGGCACTAGTACAGGTATTTTAATAACAACTGTCACCATTTCATATTCTTTTGTTCAGGTTGCTAATGAATGTATTTTAATTGCCTCAACCGTGCGTCAGGAAAGAAACATGCAAATATGATGTATCAACTAAGGCTTTTTGGTTTTTCTGAATTTAATAAGCATCGCAAATTTCAAAGTTGTTGTAATAAGAAATACGACAGAAAGACGAAACCTTAATAAGAGTCAATAGAATGAAACCTCATTTTGGTTTTCTTATTTTCAAAAGTTTATACTTTTTAAAGTATATTTTGTAATCAAACCTTACAGGCCTCTCATTTTGTGCGTACGATTGTCATACTGGTACCCCTCAAAAATTCTTTTCGCTTTTTATAATAAAACGGCACCAGAAAGAAAATTGAAAGAAAAACTCAGTAAAACTTAAAATATACGGAAATATCATTAATTTCCACTATTTTTTTAACGCTTTATATTCTGCATCGGCAACAAATTACTATTAAAGCAAAAAGGGGAAAAAACCTTAATAAACAAGTATTGACTCTTATTTTCTATTTAGTTTATTCTATAATATCAATCTTGTAAATTATTAACAAATATTAATTAAATATTAATAATATATTATTAATTTCAAAAAGGTACAAATGAGTATATCAATATTAATATTGCACGTTGAAATTGTCCTTAATATTATTATAGACACGTGAAAACGACTTTAACATTTTTATTGACATGTGGAAACGAATTTAATATTATTATAGAGACGTGAAAACGATTTTAATATTATTATAGACATGTGAAAACGACTTTAATATCATTATGAACACAGGAAATGTTGCAAATTTTTTAAGATTTCTTACCCCATAAAGAAAACGAAACTATTATAAGATCACTCAGATGCTCGTTTGTGACAGAAAAGTGGAAAATACAAAAACTTAAGCTTAATAATAAAGCATATTAGTTCACATATATCTCGATAGGTAAAACTCAAAAATATTTATATGAAAAATTTCGGGAGGGTAAATTAATTGCTGGAATTTTTTATATATTTTGTAAAATGTGGTATCATTAGAAGACTTAGAAATACTGGAAAATGTGCAAAATAATATTGTTTCCAAAAATATTAAACATGAAGTTATAAAAATTGAAATCTGAATTGTTAAAAAATTAATGCAAACTATGCGCGTCAAAAAGATGTATTGCTCGGGTAATTTCTGAGAAAATCAGTTGTGATAGACGGACAGACAGGCACTTGAGAGTTCTTACAAGGATTCCGTTTTTCCTCTTGATGTACGAAGCAGAACAGAAATTTGGCTTTTAGAAGCATATACAGAGATTGTAGAAAAAATATAAAGATGATTCTAAATGTATAGTTTCTAAGATAATCACATTATATATATGATCCACGTTATTACATACCCACGTTCATAGATTTGGAAATAATTTTTGGAAAATATTGGAAATTATCCTTCATTCCGCAGGATTGCAATAAGATGAATACCTTTTATCCATTAGTGATTTTTTAACGGCTGAAAATATTTGGTTCTTTATAATACCCATAACTTAAGACACCGACTACTTTTTTGTTACAAGCATAAAACAATTTGAAATTTGTTATTTAATGCCCTTTGTTAAATGATAGTTTTTTAGACAAAGATAATTCTAACGATTCTTATAAAATATGGATTAAAACCACAGACGCGAGGCTCAGAAAAAAATAGTATTTTATTTTTAGTGTGCCTACATCCATAAATCCTTTTACATTTTATTCTATATCGTAACAAGACACATACCAACTTCAAAATTGTTAAATACTATTTTTATCCTATACGCAATAAGGTATGGAATATTTGTTGTTGTCCGTTCATAAGTGGGTCTGATTTATTATGGCTGATCATCGGGTTCCTTTTAGTTGTTGTCTGTCGATATTTATAAGTCCATTTTTGTCGTTGTCCATCGATATTCATAAGCGGGCCTGATTAACTATGGCTGATCGCTGGGTTACTATTAGTTGTTGTCGGTCGATATTCACATCGAAATTTACGAGTCCATTTTTGTTGTTGTCCATCGATATTCACAAGTGGGCCTGATAAACTATGGCTGATCGCCGGGTTCCTTTTAAATGTTGTCTGTCGATATTCAGGAGTCCATTTTTTTTGTTTTCCATCGATATTAATAACTGGGCCTGTTAACTATGGCTGGTTACTGGGCTCCTTTTAGTTGTTGTCCCTCGATATTTACATGGATATTTACAAGTCCATTTTCGTTGTTGTCCATCGATATTTACATATGGGCCTGATTAACTATAGATTACAGCTGGGTTCCTTTTAGTTGTTGACCATCTATATTTAGAAGTTGTTAGCCATCTATATTTATAAGTCCATTTTTGTTTTTGTCCATTAACGTTTACAACTGGCCCTGATTAACTATGGCTGATCACCGGTTTCCTTTTAATTCAATCTACGCGACGAGAAATCATGTGGAATTCACACTATTCCAGGAGTTTTTAAAACTTTTGTTGTTATAAATGGTCATATTTTAGATTAATTTAGGATTAACTTTTCATAAAATTGGAAAATACATTCTCTGATTCCACACTTTTTGGAAAAATATTTTCATAATAAACTATTTTTAGGGTTCCGTAGCTAAATGATAAAAAGAAAACTTTTACACTTTTTCGCCATATTCGTCTGCTTGTCCACTAGTCCACAAATTGTTCTCTATATATTCTTAAAAAATCCAAGGGTGCTAAAGTTAAATATTTTATTCTTTTACCTACTTTGATAACATATTATAAGAGATTAACAAAATCGTTTGATCTTGCGCTACGAGTGCTGCCTAATTAAAAAATTAATAAAAAATTGGCGATACATCGTAAAAGATGATTCTCTCATTTTATTCGTAAAAATTAAATTTATCGAATGAGAAATTGTCCGTAGAATTAATTACGTAATGTCGAAAAAAGATAATAAACAATTTGATTGTTTATAAAAAATTACACATTACACAAAAATACCCGATTTTGGAGTTTTTGTATCAGATATGTGATCAGAAAAAAAGAATGAACTATCAAAAACTCAGGACTTTCAGAATTTTTAGGAAGTGTCTAACTTGTAGGGCACAACTTGTGAACTATACATGTCACGGCTTAAGATTGAACAAAATTAAATTTTGCATCAGGACATAGTTGAATTATATGAATAAATAGAAATACATTAAAAACCTTTTTAATTTGTTTTTGAAGTTTCTTCTCATACATAAAACATGTTTTGTTCTTGCAGGTCCTATCGAGTGGCATTACAATGTAAAATCCAGTCAGAAGAAAATATCTTCCAATATTTTCTAATGTGGCGACTTCTTCAGTGGCTCATGTGTCACCAAAAAGTTGTGCAGTTGTCCCACCGCCTAATGTTATTAAATACTTATGTAAAAATATGAAACAAATTAGAATAACGTTATTTGGTAATTGTGCCAATTCAATTTTTATCGATTAATTATCGAATTATTCGACTTACACCTTTAAGCATTATTTTTACAAAATGAAAAATAATTTTTTTTACAAAAAAAGCGACTTCAAATAACCTGAAAAGTATGAAATAATGAAAATACAAGTACTCAGTTGGAACTTTTGCGGTACAATATTGTTTCCGAACATAAATAAATTTGCGAAATACAACTACTGGACGATTTTGGACGATTTTCTAAAATGAATTATTATATTTCACTTATATAATATAATATATGTGTAATATAAATACTATGTACATTTAAATATTCAAAGTTATATAGCCACATAATTATGTACGGTACTCTCGTAGTGCTTGTTCTATTGATATTTAACAGGTTCATTATCTTATTATTTTAAAATTATTATATCGTTTCGACGATAAATATTTAGATTTCTTATAGCTTCAAAAATATAACTCAAATTGGCCATTAAAACTCAAAAATATTTCTATATGGCTCTTTCCTATAAATATTGAAAATATCTGGTCTATAATAAAATTCAAGTAACGTTTGATGGCAATGACCAATCTGAATGGTAAAATTTATCTCAGTGGGCCTAGACGACACGTGTGACGCACGTGCATTCCTTAAGCGGGCGTGGCTTCTATCACTCGCATACATCGAACCTCGGCCACGTAGAGTATAAGCGCTAAGGCAAATATTGGTTCAACCCAACGCGCCACGGAGTGCTCACGGAGTACTTACTGCGACGTTGTACGGAATGGAATTTGACTGATCGTATTCATAAAAAATGAATGTGTTATAGGTCTTTTAGTGACGGAGTATTTCTTTTCCTTTAGTTTATCGATTTCTCCGTGAAATTAAATTAAATTAATCTGTCGGTTATAATTCTTGGGAGTATTTTTGTTTTTTTGGGATATCCCAGAGTACGGCCAATTACACGGCCAATTGTACGGTAAAGTACACTTACTAACTCGGTCACTTGAGAACCTCTCGTTCGGCTGAGTACGGCCGAAGGAGAGGTACTCGAACAACCGAGTTAGTAAGTGTAATTTTATATAGTTATTTTGCCCAACGAGTATTGGCGCAGCGGTAAAGCACTGGATTACATACCATACATAACAGAAATCTGAGTTCGAATCTCGATACTCGTGTTTTTATTTTATTTTACGAAGTTTTATTTTGTTATTGAACTTAAATCAAAAATATTTTCTTTATCATATATTTGTTAAACATTAATTTAAATTAACATCCGTAACTATGTGTTTCAAGCAATGAAAAAATTGGATTGTTGACGGTCTTGGCTGGAATTAGTTGTTATTTTTTTTATATAAAATATTATTTATTAACAGAAATCAAATAAATCTCCTATCCCGCGCTGGCAGTAGACGCTATATATGTATAAAGGACACTTTATAATATAATTTCTCTTTAAAAAAATGCATTTATTTTGTTTGTAATTCCACAGCTTTTATAAATCAAATGAGCGTATGCATTAAGCGGATAAAATATGAACAGTTGAATGTGCACCAATATTTTAAAATTTTTTTTACTTTTAAATTTTCCGTGCATGTACACGACAATTACAAATGTTAATTTTTTTTTCAATTTCGTATTAAATATTTCCAACACACACAGTACAATTATGTTAGTTGCCAAGGTTTCCACTTCTGGTCTTAAGGATCACAATGTGGTCTTAAGGACATCAAATTTTTTGTTCATTGCATATCGATGTCTTTCAGATGCATTTCAATTTTTATCTTTGACTTTCTTTTTGGGGGCTTATACTACTAATTTATGATATCTGTTAGTTCTTCTCAATGCTATGAAATCGTTATAATCTCGTTTAAACCCGTTAGGGACGGAATTTAAAAAAATCTTTCGGAGAAGATATCTAAGAGGTAGGAAATATATAGATTCAAAATTTAATTTTTTGAAACATTAGTAATATAAACTGAATGATCAAGTACATTAAAAAAGAAAAAAGATATAAATATATATATATATATATATATATATATATATATATATATATATATATACATATATATATACGTGTCGGAAAAAGAAAGACGCTATTCGTTGGCTATAAAGGAATGAATTGAATGAATTGTTGTTGAAATAAAACGTAAAACACGCCCTTTTCCTAATTAACTGCAAAAAATATTACACATAACTCTTTTTAACACACCCAACACTTGCCTGGAGCGCGGTGCTAATCCGGGCAGCTTGATATCTTCATAGCTGTTGGCGGGTTATTCCCTTAAGCGGCGCTGAATTATGTGGGCATGTACCGTGTGTACGAAAAAGATGACAAATAATTATGAATACCATTTTCAATTTTCTGAAAAAAAGTCGTCTTTTCAATTTTCTTTTAATGACAATCAACTATTATTTCAGTCAACGATAACGTCTTTCTTTGTCGGACATTTATTCCTGGACACCGTATATATATACATACTTTTTTATTTACAAAATATACTTATCCATTGACTGCACGATCACATGTACTGCTCAATAGGTTAAGAATTAAATTTTTTTTAATGGTCATATGTCCTTTTGGTGTTATCAAAAGGATATATAAGTCGCATGCGTGGAAAAAAATGGAAACTGTCGCGTCATTGTCGTTGCTATGGCGATGTTATTGTTTTGAGAATTCTAGATTGGCTTGTTTTGTGCTTTATATTAAAGCATCGTTCATTTCTTTCTTCGTTGCTCGCAAATAAATTATTGTTTTAAATTTCGTTATCAAAAAGTGATGGCGTTATTTTTAATAACTTGCTACGGCGAGGTACGTAAATAACAATAGCTTTTAAATATTTAGGCTGAATACAAAATTATTGACCCATTCAACAATAACTTTATCGATCATACGATCGACGGATAAGCATATTCTCAAACTCTGCTCACATAGAAATATTATTTTTGTTACACGCTGTTTTCAATCTTATAACTTTGGGACTGCAAATCATATACATCAATCAGAAGGTCACATTTTTTAATTGCCCATAAATCCTTCAAAATTTTCTATAAAAAATGATAAATATTTTCAAAAGTTGATATTATGTATGAAATAGCAAAATAAAATATATCTTATCTACAAAAACGCTTCTAAGCGTCAGAACATAATTTGATATGTTATACATCGATACGTACATGCATTTTACCGATATCGACATTTCATTAATACCCATCCCTAACCGGCAGCGCACTAAGGATTAAGATTCAATACTGTACAGTGACCTCGATATTGGTGTATTCAATATCTACTTTTATTAATTTCGAAACGTCTACACCAGTCTACCATTGTTTTCAAAATAATATATGTACATAAGAGTATTTCCGCAGCGTACTGTTAAATGTTATGTATGCGCAGGATATGCCACTCCAGTGACTGGCACAAGCGGGTGAGTCATTCCGAACGTGTGTTATGACGCGTATGACATTCTTTTTTTGTTTTTGATAAGCGAAATTCCCCCGAGAAGGAAATTTAAAATCCGTTAGAAATTGCGGAAATAGGTCATCGTTTATTGGGATATAAATACGATGACCTATTTATAGCAGCGTAATACACTAAACACTAGAATTAAAGGATGATCCTTTTTTTTCGAAAATGTTCACATATCTAATTTTTATTATTTTTTAATCAATATACATTAGGAAATCATCATCAGCCTGTGTCTATCTACTGCTCGACATAGGCCTTTTCTAAGGAGTGCTGACGCACACGGTCCGCCGCCTTCCATCTCCAACCACTTCCCGTCTACTTTTCCCGGTTGTCAATCCATCTGACTGGTAAACGTCGCATATACTGCACTTATCTTCATCAAATATGACCTATCAATTTCCACTTCACTTATAAAGGAAAATCACTACAATTAATTTGACAAATATTAAGATAATTTTGTACAATAAGCTCTAGAAAATTGAGTCAACATAGTCTAAAAATTGAGTCAATATAGAAAAATTTGGTGAGAATCTCCTTAAAGAATCGCAAAACAAATAAGTGGCTTCGAAGACAAAGCAAAGTACATGACATTACAAAAATAGTGGCGAAACTTAAGTGGCAGTGGGCTGGTTACACTATTTGAAAGTCGGATTCGTGGTGCAAAATTGTCTTGGAGGGGAGACCCTGGGAGTGCAAAAGACCAATTGGGCAGCCGCAAATGAAATGGAAGGACGACATAATGACACAACCCAAAATAGAATCGAGTTGTGCAGATTGAAGGAGGCCTACATCAAAATGGTTGAGAATGGCTTATTATGATAATGGTGATGATGAATGAGTATAATTTTTATATAATACATATACATATTGTTTACAACAACGTTGTGATACAATAGCTCCATATATCCCTAAAGATTCAAACATCACGTTCCAAGATACCTCTCCGACAAAAGCTTTTTTCTGACTTTATCAACATTTACCGTCACAAGTCGAGTTATTGTCATAAAATATTCATAAATTATGCATTTTTAAATTTCCTAGTAAATCAGTTAATGCAACCGTTAGAAAATTCATCTAGCATTTATGGAGAAAACCATGTATATATATATATATATATATATATATATATATATATATATATATAAAGACATGGCGGAGGAATCTGCTTTTGTGACATGTATTGATTATATGTACGTAATAAACAATTAAAAGAATGTAATTTTTTTATCAATTGAATTAATTATTTTACTTTCCCCATTTTTATCGAAATAAAATATTTTTGTACGACTTTTCGTTCGTAAATATACTTTTATTTAAAACTATATTGATATTATGTATCTGGTAAATTTGAAGTTATTGGGGGGATCAAGCAGGTCAGTGGGAAAAAAGTTTATGGAAAAGACAATAACTTTCCGGAATTTACAGAGGACTGCTTCTCCGAGTGAACGAATGATTTGCAAAATTCTTTACCAACATAATCGACAATATATTTTCAGCCACCCTATAACGAGTTAAAATAACCGCCGTTCCGAACCTGAAAAGCTACCGCAAAAATATCACTACGGAGTGTGGTCTACAAGCTTCCCAAGAGAGTAGCATTCAACCGCATGGTACCAATGATAGAGAATAATATACTTCAAGAGCAAGTGGAATTTTGGCTGGGCCGCAGTTGTAGCGACGATGTTCTAACAATGCATATGATAAATGGTTTTGATGAAACTTGAAGCTTTTTCTGAAACTACTCAAGTTAATGCATAAAGATCTTCAGTATTATTTAAGTGGCCTTACTAATCGGCCCTTCCAGAGTTCTCAATAATAGCTCACCTCAAGGGTCAGTGCTAGCCAACATGCAATCAGTACATCCATAATGTACAAGATACTGTAGCAAGGAAATTCGGCTACGTAAACAACCTGGTACTGATAACCACTGTGTAGAGTCTACAAAATAATTCCTGCAAGATATAGACACCATGGATTAATATTTCGGTCACTGGTACCTGTGCTCAAATGCTTCTAATATCGAGGCATGCAGCTTTCACTCCGACAATTGGATGGCAAATAAAAGGCTGAACGTCACTTTTAGAGATGCTGATCTGAACCATAGTCTAAATCGGAAATATCTGGGTATCATCCTGGATTGTAGCCTCAACTACAGCATTCAACTGAATAATGTCTCAGCTAAATTAAGATTCAGGAACAGCATTCTGCAAAACCTAAAAGGTACAACCTAGGGAGTCTCTTCTGGACGCCTGCAAACAACCGATCTGGAGAGTACCGTATCGATTGTTTGCAGGTGGATTATATTCAATGGCGGAATACTGTGCCCTTACCTGGATGAACAGTGCCCACACCACTGTCATCGACAAACTGCTGAACCACACCATGACCCTGGTTGCTGGGTTTATGAAACATACTCCCACGCACTGGCCGTCGATTCTCAGCAACATTATCCCACCCCACCTCCGCCGCCTACAAAATATCTATTAAGAAATAGAAAACATCCGTCAGAGACTTGAACTACCCATTAACGAGGATCTGACAACATTAAAATTATAAGGCTGAAGTCTCGGAATCTGCCAATACTTCTGGATCACGGAATAAGCCTGGGTTGGAACCTAAATAGAGCCTAGTCCGAGGAACGGTTACCTCATGCAGGACAATCGGTCTGTCTAATCTGAAATCAAAAACCCCGTAGTGTCTGATGGTATGTTAAATGTATAGTATGTATGGTCGAACGTTTAAAAACAGGATTTGGTACAAAAAATGGAGCTGGAGCAAAATCGAGACATGTGAATGCGGATACCCGAAGCAGACAGTACAATACATTATTGTGGGGTGATCACTAACAACATACGAGGGACAAACGGAAGATTTAAAAATTCGAGTAAAGCTGTAAAATACTTAGTAAACTATAAATTAAATTCGTAGGCAGTGTTTTTTTATGCCACACGATAAATAAATAAATTTAAAATAAGCTTCGTCAACACTTTATTATCATAGACCATCATGATGGAAATTAATTGCAGACCCAATTTATTTCAGAACAAGTGAAATAAATAGGTTTGAGCAAATTAAAAAAGTTCAGTTTTGACTGGCCTTCCTGTTCGGTTCTAAATCCAATCCAAGTTTAAGAAATAGCATATTATTTTACAAATTATATATTTCTTGAAATTTTCTGCGACTAAATCGAAAACATACAGTATCAAAATAATAAACTCCAGTAAGTTATAATCTCTCTGTTAATTTTGTTTTAAAATTAGAGCTAACAGAGAACAGAATGAGATAGAGTAATTTCCTCATTTTTTCTGTCTTATCCTGTTCTCATTATCCTTAATCCTTTTTATATTGACGCTACCAATTCAATTGTGTTACACTTTTTAAATAGTATTTTCTAATTTTTATGTTATGCATATAATCTTTCTTTATCTATTATTCCTAATTTTGAAAACATATCTTTCTTCCGCTGACTGCGAGATTAATTTTGTAGGAAGCAGTACATTCTCAGATGTGGACCATATTATGTTTTTTGACTCTTTTTAATATTATTTTCTAGGTGTTACTTATTCTAATCAACCATGTCTTTTTTGTCTTTCTACTTAACAATCGCAGCTTCTTCCACGTCATATTGACATTAAATATCTATACTTTTCACTTATATAAATTTGCAAATATTACGTCAACATTTAATTTCAGGAGCATTGACTTTTTTTATTTTATCCTTATTTTACATTATTTAAGGTTACTTCCGTGAATCATTGTTTACGTACATGTACCAATATTAGGGGTATTTTTAACGTCGTTTCGCTCTTGACAGAGCGGTCGTGCTCAGGCAGTATTGTCATGAGTAGCCGTTGTTACTCGCCTCACGATTCTTCTCCATCTCTCCCTATTTGTCGTCGCCTTGGAGCACTCATACAGGAGACCGCCTACAGCAGACTTACTCTTCCCTGCACAACAATGCGCTCTATAGAGCTATCGTCTCCAAGCATGACGTGGCCAAGATTTTAGAATCCGAGTCTGAAGAAGTGTCGATAGATGTTGCTTAATACCAAGTTTTTGAAGCATAAGGACATTCATGCGGAACTAAGTCTACGATACCCCAAGCATTTTTCTCCAGCACCACATTTTAAGAGCGTCTAATTTTTTTCTTCTTAAGTATTCATAGCGTCCACGTCTCTGCAACGTTGAGAAATATGGGGAACACCACAGTTCGAACGAGCCTAAGTGGCCTTGCTAATGTTTCGGTCCCTCCATATTTTCTTTTTATAATATGTAGGGTATACTGTTTATAAACCGGGGAATATCTTAACTTGATAAAAACAATAAAAGATTAATTAAGAAAAGTTTATTTGAACGTAATTTCAAGGAAGAGTTTAAGTAAAAGAAGAGTTTCATTCAATTCTCATTGACAAATTTATTTGAGTGGAACTGGTAGGCATAGAGAGGAACTATGCCGCCAACAGTAGAAAGCAGAATTAGTTTACTCCTGTGTCTATTTTACTTACTAAAATGAACAAATTAAAAAAAATCTTTCGGATCTTTTTGCTCCAAAAACCTTTTTACCATATGACCAGATGTCTGCTTTTTCGTCGACATCTGGTAAAAAGGTTTTTGGAGCATTTCGAAAATCTTGATATATGGAAAAATCAGATTTCTCCAATATACCTGATTAAGAATATATACACACACACACACACACACATATATATATATATATATATATATATATATATATAGGGATGGAACAATATTTTTTACATGTTTCGGAAAATGTTGTTCCTGAAAATTATTGACAGCTTAATAAGTATTATTTTTTTAATTTCCTTTTCATAAAACTTTCATATGATACTCTACATTATGGGGTAGAAATAATTGCAGGTTTATTTGAAACCCCCCAAATCAACCTCAAAAATGGAATTAGCTTTATTAGGAAGGCAAAAGGAAAGCATGTCTGTTGTCTGTCACGGCCGTTTCTCTCAGCAAGGGCTTGATGTAGAAACTTGAAGTTTGGCATAGTAATGAAATATATTAACCCACATATACCCCTATACACAGCAAACACTTAAAACATTTAAACACTTAAAACATTCATTTAGAAAATATAGGGGTGACAAATTAAGTATTCGAAAGACATATTTTTCATAACTTTAGATAGTATATCTTCAGATATATACTGAAAAATATATAACAAATATAAGTAACGCCCCCCTCCCCCTTAGAATATACATAGAAATATATTTCGGAAACTCCTTCTTTGTCGTTACACTCTTTGCAGAATGGTCGTGTGTGGCCTGTGGACATTAACGGCCTGTTTCACAATACGATGTCACTCTTCGCGAACTCTCGCTCTCCTTGTACATTCGTGCAGTGGTCCGTTGAAGGTCTTCTTTATTTGATCTGTCTACCTCATTGGTAATCTGCCGCGTGGTCTGACCCCTTCGTCTTTGCCCTGCATTACTAGGCCCTTTATGAATTCGGAAACTACTCAACCTAAAATCATGGAAAAATAAAATTCTTGGAAGCCTACGCTAATATTGTAGAAAAATTGTAGCAATTGTTCTATGTTACCTGTCATATGTTTTAAAACATGTACCATGATCTAATATTGTGAAAAATTAATATATGTTAATAGATTAAAAGTAATGATATGTAGCTTATATGTACAAAAGTCTAATTTTTTTAGGGACGTAACGTTCGTGGTAGAATTTCCACCCCGTACTTGACGGTTTTTTTTTATGTTTTACAGTATGTTGATTCTTAATAACAGGGAATAAATACGAAAAAAATCTTGCCATTTGCACGGTATCTAAGTAAGGAAAATATTGAATATATTTGGCGTTAATTTTGTATAAAGTCATTGTTCACAATTAAATGAAACTATATACGTGATATAGTATTATTTCTACTTTCTTTAAGTTATTTACCACGACCTACTATTACTTCTACTTTCTTTAAGTTCTTTACCGAAGAAAGTAGAAATAATACTACATCACGTAGTTTCATTTAATTCTGAAGGCAAATATGTTAAACGGTGATTTGTAGTTTCAGGCCGCTCCTTTTCAGTAACATTAAATATGTCTCTACTCATGTAATAAAAATGAAATATTGTCTGTATATTTATTTGTCCTTTTTTCATTAATGTTTAAGGCCAACGGACTGCAATGAGATAGCAAATAGGTAATATACATCTTGGACAAAAGATAGCCCATATATAATTACGTTATCGTTTATAAGGGCAAAACAGTGAATGTAAATATAACAAAAATAAACATTTTTAAAAGTAGTGGACTGTGTTCTGTTTTACGTACCACATTTATGGATTCGCTCACGCGACTTGATGCATTGCACCACAACCAGTCGTCCATATGAGCGCTGGTGCAGTGAACTTCCACGTGATATTATTAAAAGTGTTACTTATTAAGCTTATAAGCTATAATACTATTAAATTATTAGTAAGGATTAATACTTTGGCTTATGAGCTTAATAAATAACACTTTTAATAATTTTGAGTGGGTGTTCAATGCACCAGAGCTCCTGTGAACGATCCGCCAGTAACCACAACATGTTAAAACTCAGTTCCGGGAAATTACGTGCATAATCACACTTACGTCATAACTCAATAACTGATTTAATTTAAATATGTATGTATTTCCTTTAAAACAGAAATATTTTTTTTATATTTTTCAAACACTACGCGGGCAGTGCAACAGCCAAAAATTAATTATTTAAAAAAATCAGCGGTGACGTTTTTATATCACCGCCAGAAACTACATCCTTTAAGATGTCGCTTCAATTAATAAAAGCAAATAAATATTTCCGAGGAGTGGAAATTTAAAAAAAAGGAAATAGATTTGAAAATAGCGTTTTGCAATTTATCTGAAGGCAAAAAATTAATTTACATATATTTTGTCAAATACAACTCAACTGCTTCTTTGATTTTGGAGCTACTCTCCAGCTCTCCAGACCTATAGATAATGCGGCTCTGGAAATAATTTTTGCTTGACGTTTTGATTCTCCATTAAATGTTCACTCAATTACCATTCAGCGTCAGTCATATACTCTATTCCCAGTGCTTGAAATTAAATTCATTCCGACTTCTGTGAAAGTAGACATAGTTCCACTTAACTTAACCTCCAAGTAGTAGTGTCAGCTACTCCCATCGACGGGAGACAGCAGTGCGTAATGAGACAGTAGTACGAGAGCGGTGACGCACAAAGAAATTATAGACTGAGGCGTACGATCGTGTGCGTAAGAAAATTATACAAACAGTGACGCGTTCGTGTGTATACGTAAGACGAATGTGATAGTTTAACGATGACTTGAGCACAGTGGCTATAGTTTCAAATCACAGAAAACAAATCGTTTTTAATTTTATATTTTAATAAAAATTTTGGGAATTTTCGTTTATGAATTCACACAGGCGCGCGTTTAAACGTTTATAAACTTTTAAATAATTTTTCTTTTGGGTTCAAAATGTTTTATACGGTGGTTTTATGTAGGACGTATATACGATATGTTTAGAATTAAGAAAAACTTTTCGTTTTGCGAAGTGTGCTCCTAAAAGTTTAAAGCTATGTCTTTTAATAAATTCTGTGCTTCTTGTTTTGGGAAGTGAATAATAAATGTTTTCTTTGGTTAATATCGATAAACTAATTTTGCAGATCTACCCAAAATATAATTTCTTTTGAGTATATTCAGCTGTCACTAACAGGTTCGACGTCCAAAGAATATAAAAGCCACGTTTTTGAATGTTTAGGTTCGTGTGATAAATTTTGGTTATGTAATTATAGTAATGAGTCATTGTTCTCTTTATTTATTTGTAGCTGAGGATTTAGTTACTTTGATAAATTAGTATTAATTTTAATATGTTTAATCTTCATTTTAAGAGATGCACGACGAGTAATAATATAGCAGTACGACGAAAACATGATTCAGGTGGCCAAGTTAAACACATGGTTTTGTTCTATCTGTTTTTTTATGTTATGTAGCGTTCTTTTGATGCAATTATTCGTGTATTGGAAAATATTATCATTAACTATTTAGACCGCTCATTTATTACCGTAAGTGAAAATTTTCATCTTATTTATTTTATTACGATTAGCATAGATCAACAATCAGATCTAATGCAATCTGTGTCATGGATTTTGCCATATTTGTAGTTTACATCTTGGCCATCAGCATCGATAAGTCGTACATATAATATCGTATAGTCGTACATATATATATATATATATATATATATATAATTTTTGGTTTATGGTGACTGTAGAACTTGAGTGAGTATACATACATGCGTCAAAGTTACAGAAAATGGTTACTCCGAAGAATTTCTCCCAGTTTTAATATTAGATGACAATAATTCTCCAATCACACAAGTATTTTCAAGATATCACTCATATTTTCAAGATAATTGTACCCTTAATACATGCCGTACACTATTTTAAGGGGAACTTCGTCACATATTATTCGTAAAACAACCCCAACCTATTTAAATACCCAAATGCTGTTTAATATTTAAAATAACATCGTGAAGTCATCTAAAAATCTATTTTCGGAATACTCCTAGGCATCATAAATTTGAATAGTATTTTTAGGAAACTTTGACTACCCAAAGCCACCAATGTCACACAAAGAGTATAAATTTCTAGATTTAATAAAGTAAAATAAAAATTTGACTTATTAGTTTCATTACAATTACCACTGTGCACATCGTACACTACAATATTCATAGCGCACACAAGTAAACACCAAGAAAGCTTTGGTACTTACATTGCACCTATGGTTTCATACAAACATACCTTTACATTGTACCGTCAGTACATAAATACTTACCTTCATATGGCACCACGCCTTTACGTCGGTGGTACCAGCTCGATTAGTATGTCGGACGCACTTGCCTCTGGAATCTGTGTCATCTGGGATGCGGCGCATGCGTGGACGCATGCTCGTCTGGCAGTGCTGCGGTACGTCGTCATGGCAACGAGTCGGCTATAGGAATGATGCTGGACTAGGAAAAGAAAATTGTTGAAAAAAATGCGAAAAGCACTTTTGTAATTGTATATATTGTTGCAATAATTCTTTAGTGACGGAAAAAGCGAGTGAAAGCTATGAAATTATTGATTGGGAAATAAAATTTTTATGGGTAGTAGAAAGAAGATATGTGTTTAAAAATTGGTCAATTGTGTGCCGAAAGAAGAATAAAGTTGGTTCGTTAATTGTGCAAAATGGCAGATGCAAGTTAACAGATATAACTTTGACACTTTTAAGAAATAAGATTTATAGAAACATAAATATTTAATATGTATGCTTAAGTTTTTTTTGACCTCAAACAAAGGCGTACTTAAATCTACTGCAAGTTTTCTATAGTCTTTGCGTATGTGTCTTTATTTTCCAGAATATTTAAAAATTTTTCTTTTTAATAAGGTCTGAATTTTAAAGGGAGTAATAGCTTTATATATTACTAGCGTGACCCATGCGAAGTCTTCGCATTATAAATTATTCAACTCAATTTAATAAATCAAAATTGATTGCAGGTATTCAATTCATTTCTAATTTTGCACACTGCTTATTACGTTTTTATTCCATTATGAAGCTCAGATGACAGATCAAACAAATATTTTACTAAAATTGACATATAGAGGCGCAAGTATCAAAAGCATTGAGCTAAAGCGCCACTTTATTTATACGTGAGTGGATTTGAAATTAAACAAAAATTTTACCGACCGTCAATCATATTGACGTTGAGCCGTTAGATTTTTGTATATATAATTTTAATTATGTTTTGTGTATATAATTTTAATAATTAATTAATTTGCAAAAACAATAGCAATAATAAATTTTTTAGTTGTGGATGCCGGTAGAGCAAGCAATTATCTATAAAATGATATATAATTTATGTGGATTAGTTGTGAGGTTTTTTCTAAAAAGGGAGAGTAACATCTTAACCTTAGCGTATTAATATATATGATGATGATGATGATTGCTTTCTTTATCAACTACGATGATATTTTTCGTTTAATTCGATAATGGAAATATATCAATTTTACAGTATTTTGAAATAATTTGGGGCCAGTTTCAATTTGATGTCTGTCGTACCCGCAAATACATAAATGGAATTTCTCATTAACGGCTGTATAAATGTTAAGATCCGTCGATTTCCAAATGGTACATTGACTCCAATTTTATCTTTTGACATATAGTACTCCGAAATGAGAATGCTCAGCGAATAATGAGTCTGGTTGTGAAAATTTATAAAGAGGGATAATAGCGTAATTTGGTCTTTTTAATTATTTGATGGTAATAAATCGAAAAGCGAAAGTCAAAGATGATGAATAAGATAGAAGAATATTTAAAAGGAGATAACCTTTTGAAGTCATGGAAATATAAATGTATACAATAATATGGGTTCAACAAGATGGTTCAACAAGATGTTCAACATATAATACAACGGCGAACACAGAAACAGACAAATACAAATATCAGATTATACAATATTTTATAGGTAATATTTAACTCGTCATTGGAAAAAGAGGCATACGCAAAAAATAAGTGTGGCTCATTACTTTTTAGGATTCCATACCCAAAGGGTACCAACAGGAGTATGTTAGTAAGCCTTCGCCGTCCGCCTGTTCGTTCGTTTGTCCGTCTGTCACAGGGCTGTATATTTTAAACCGCAATAGGCACATATGAAATTTTCTCAGAATATGTATTACTTTGGCCTCTATCACGTCAAATTTGGCCTCTATCACGTCAAATTTGGCCTCTATCACGTCAAATTTCTTTGGTAAATAACAAGATAGCTGCCATAGCATTCATAATTAAACCTGTCAAGCATGAGTAGAACTCGCACTACGAGAGTACAGTACATATTTAAGCACTTGCAGATGTTTCTAATTAAACTATTTACAAATATTAATTTTTCCACAACGTAAAAACATACTGTAAAAAAAATTATTTAAATGTGTAATAATATAGACTGTTAAATAACTTAAAATATTTAACCAGTATCTATTTATTTAACCAGTATCTAGATTGTCAAATAGCTTAAAATATTTAACTAATATCAATTATTACGAATTACGTACTGTTATGGCATCTATCTTGTTAATTATCAAAGAATTAGTTTTAATATTATACTGTGGTACGGAACCCTTCGTGTGCGAGCCTGACTCAAACTTGGCTGCTTTTTATTGTTGCTCACTTTATTGAATAGTTCCTGTTGAATTTAGGAAATCAATGGGTATTTACAAATAGATTTTAATTATTCATAAAAACTCTTCAAATAAAGAATGCCTCTGAAAGTCGTTATGAGTTCGTGAACACATAGGCAAATTATTTCTATTCTTCCATATTTCAATTCCCCGGAAAATCAAGACTTAATGCGAGTGGTTTTTAAGCATTATTTTGTACATTTTACTGTCACATGAATATTTTCATGTTCCGCATTTTTAGGGTTCTCACCGGTGCAGTACCGTCTAAGCCTTTGCAGTCATTTTTAGTTGAGTCAACTATTCTACGTTTTTCATTGAAAATATTAACTAATAATAATGATAAGATGTTTAATGACATCTTTAAAAAAAGCGCCAGCTATTCTTGACATTCGCATGTACATATCATCATGATTAACATCATTACCACAACGACCTTATGTTATCCATTTTTGGAGGTAGACCTCCTCTAGTTTCTTCCACTGTTGGCGATTCCGACCTTTAAAGTTTTAGTCGCACCCTGCGTATTGGTAGATGTTCTCTATTCAACTCTTGTTTTGTCTTCAACGTAGTCTGATTTATATACTATTACACCATTTTGTGGTAATATTTGAATAATCAGTTCTGTTATTAATATTCAAGCAGAAGTGAAGAAAATTTGCAGTGGTAATATACATACGTTGCAGCCTAGTGGTACATTTATTCGATCCGCGACCAAGATAAAACAAGTTCAAATCCTGCCCAGATGTGGAAAAACAATTTCTAAGTCTATAATGTTTTACGATAAATTAATAATTTAAAAATGAGATCAAAACAGGAAATGCTTTTTAATTCCTATTAGTGTTAAGAGTCACCGTAAAGATATCTCGTCACTTCTTTGTTCTAAGTTGTCAAAATAACTATAAATAAGTGAATTAATTATAATCATAGGATTACTTCCCAAAGATAATCTTGTCCAAATGTTGACCATTACAATACTGGAATTCCTTTAACCTCGAACGAAGGTTGCACCTACAAGCTGAGGTGAGGCTATTCGAACATTACTAAACACTTCAAATCCTTATATTTCGCAAATAAGATTTAAAAATAAAATAAGTTATATACAAAAAAATCGTATTTTTTATTCTCCAATTTATCTACAGTTCTTCCCCCAATTTAATAAAATTTATTTTTAATTTATTTTTACATTAAAGTTATTATATTTTAAACTTATAAAGATATTATTTGTGATTTTCGCCTAAAGCATTTGTTTGTAAAATTATATTTAGACAGATAATTTTAAAATTGCCGAAACTGCGCGATTATGACATGAATGGACGAACTGACAGACGAAACTGATTATAATTATAATAGTGTTTAGTTTAGCTATTGAATTCTGAGACTAAAAAACTCTACTGAAATAAAATTATATCAAATACACGCACACAAACAGACGCGTACACGTTTCTCTTTATACATAATAAGAAGATGTATCTCATTCAGTACATCAACTCGACCGAACGCATATATTTCACAAAACAAAGCGATCTCCAAGCACCTAGCCTCTTGCGAATAAAGCGTTTCGCCAGCGCAAATCGTAAAAACGATTTTATCGCTAATTGGGTCGTAAAACTATCAAATTATTCTAAATAATGATATATAAATAAAAATAATTAAATGTATAATTTAATAGAATGATATGTTTAATTTCCTTTTTGACGTAACGCGCCATTTTATCGAACGCAGTTAGGGTACGCGAGCTATGCCGCTCTTTCATTGTCATTCGAGCCTACGAATTAGTAATTAAATGTGTACGTGTTTTGGGTCGTTTGTTAGCTCAACCTCGTTACAGATATATAGATAAAGTGGCTAGATGAATATTTTATTTTCAAGTTTAGCTCGTTAAACTTATTTATTTATTTAACCACTCAACTGACAGGAAGAAATATAAATAAAAGTATGGTATGCTTGCAAAAATGGTATCACAGGAAGTTGCAAAAATGCAGAGCAATTAAATTAACTAACAAATAATAAATATAATAACGTAGATATGCGTTGCAATACCTCGCGTTGTATTTTCAGTTTCAATCCCAAAAATATCAATAACCATAAATACACGTATTATAAGATGGGTGTACTATTTAATACATATAATACTCAAGTTATACTCATTGGTAGTCTAAGGTTGCTTTTTAAAATTAAACTATTTAAAGGACATCCAAATTTTATTTACGTCTACTGACAGAAATTTAGATCTACTAATTAATAAAAATCTTAAGTGGTAACCTCAGGTAACTGTTATTGTCAGACGTTATATATTCAATAGAATAAACTCTATCAAAACGTTTAAAATTTTTCTTTTTTTGGTTTTGAAACTAAAACTCACCTTTATGAAATTTTTATTGATTTTTCTTGATTATAGGGATGTATACTATCTTGATTTTATGAGGATCGCCTTAAAAATGAAATTATAGTCAAAATCGACGTATTTCATTACATGTTTAGTTTCAGTAAATATGGCTTTATTTTTGAACATAGGAAGAAACTCAGATGGATGGAACTTCATAATCAGCCCAATCCTAATATACGTATTGATTTAGGCTTCTTTTATTGTTTCAACCTAATTAACCAACCTAGTTTCTGGAAACGTCCTCATTCTCCTTTTTCCCAAAAACACAACTGTTTTTTCCAAAAATACATCTCCATACAAATTGCAAAATATTGGAATGAAACGACGGTCCGTCTACCACATACTCATTTTTTTTAATGATTTCAAGGGTGACTTGAAAAATTCCAACCCATCGTAACTGTAGAATTACCTACTGTACTTTAATTCCGCTTCACTCCCTTTCCATTCTTACTAAACAACTTAAATATTTTAAAATTTTACTTTTTTTGATGTATTATTCTGTAATATAATTTCTTAATATTTTTTTAATTGCAGTTTCTTGCCTCTATTCCGCCATAACTTTAAGCTTATTTTAATTCTTTGAATTGTTGCTTGATTTGATGCAGGTTTTTTTGCAAAAAATAAACAAAGATAATTGAACATAAGTCGTGAAAATAATTCTGGCTTTAATCCGTTCAGCTCGACGATATCACTTCGTAAGTATTAAGAAAATGTTATGAGAAAAGATTAAAAAAGGGTATATATACAAAAAAAATACTCTTGTAAAAAGTTTAATATTCTGGCGAGCTTAATAAAATAAAAATTACTGAAAAAATATCAATTAATCGTGAAATCAACGAAATTTTACGACAGTTTTTCTTACTCAAAGAAATGAAAAATTGTTAAATAGCCTTGTTATAATTTGTTTTTCTTATACTAAAATGCTTTAAAAAAACCAAACTTTAACAAACCATTAATGAAATAAATCCTTGAGAGATTTTTTACCTTTGCGCGCTAATAATTAGTTTTAGAGATAGATTAAAGAATATTATGTGACCATATCAATAACGACGCGCCTTATAAATTTAACACTATTTGTTTTAAATTTGTTACTTTATTTGACGATACCTATGTTACTCGATTTATGAGTTTCAAAAATTTGTTTATATCCACAATATATAAACGTAATTGATATGTACATATATGTACATATATATATATATATATATATATATATATATACATATGTATATATATATATATATATATACATATGTATATATATATATATATATATATATATATATATATATATATATATATATGTATATATATAATATGTTATTTTATGTGAAATGATTACCATTTAGGAATGAAAAAATAATAAAACATGCGTTACGTTTTTTATGAAACTATGATTACTATATATGAGTTTTATTTCTTTCTAGAAGTAAATAAATAAATGTATTTGTGGGACAACAAACATGTATATAGACTTATATACTTCCTATTACGTAACTCACTTATAGTCTACCGTATGTCTATTTATTTTAATTACGGATATTTTAGATAAGTAATTGCTCTTGAAGCAATGAGTCTCCCCAAATAATTTAAACAAGATAATTAAATTTCTTCTATTTCCCTACGACATCAAAGTCATAATAAACAGATAAAAATAAACGGCTCATGATAATTAATTATTTCCATAAATAGTAAATTAATTGCATTATTCTTATTAACCCGACCGATGTCGGGTCTCTACAACCTAGAATACATCAACAAATGAAAGTAAAACCGCGTTCACACACGCGCGCGGGTGTTAATAACAAAAAAATTGAATAAATTTAAATAGCAATGATCTAAACGTATTCTGTATTGTTATGTTATGTTTAGTAACTAGTTTACACTTAATTACGATACATAGATTGCGCACGGTCGCGCCGTCTATACGCGTGGCTGTGCGTCGCGTTGCGCAACGTTCGGCCATTTCGAACTGTTAGTTTTGCTGTTTTGTAAACAAATTTAAAATTTCTGCGGCACTTGTTGCACGGTCTTGACTTAAATTTCCGATGTGAATTAGCAATGGATTAAGTTGCATTGGCCAATTATAGAGGTTAAACTTGAAAACTGAGCGGCCAATAGATTTACGTTCAATCTTTTATTCATTTATAAAGTAGAGCAGTTCTTCATTACACAATATTCCGTATGCATCTCCCTTGTTACTGAAATTGGTTAAGTTAAAGAGGACGAATTGTAAATCTATAAATCTTTAATAAAATTCGAGCTTTCTCGTGATTTCATTTGCCTGTAACGCCATCTATTAGAACCAGTTGGTAATTCAAAATCAGTACATTTAAAGTTTTCAACATTATATAAACATTTCCTAAGCTTGCTCAGTGATGAAAAAATGAGAAGAAATAAAAATATTAAAACGACAGCTTTCTGCAAAGTAATTTGAGGCAATTAAATTTTTTGCCGAGATTTTTTTTCTTTTTATGGCACGATTTAAATGCAATATTGAACTTGTCAATATTGCATTTAAATCGTGTTACGTACGTAATATAGTATTTCCACTTCCTGCGCGCTACAATATTGTACGTCTTATCAAGATTTATCTCTAATTATTTTTACATTGGAAAAACGTGAGAATTATAAAAAGTTACCTTCATAAGATTAAACAATTGAGCGCGTGCAACTCAATACATGTAAAAGAAGTGAATCTTCTTTTGCGATATAAACTTCGATTTGTAAGTAGGTATATATATTATAATAAAGGGCAAAACGGCAGAGAAAAAGAAAATAAAATTGTAAAAAAAGATTTTAATACTATCCATTCAGAAAAATGAATAAAGTGTCATTACAGATCGAACTAAACATCTAATAAACTCTTCATATACATATATATAGACAACTGTCAATTAAAAAGTAGTCACGATACTAGTACCAGAGTACGGCTAAATGCAGCTGAACGAAGTTGGGATGTATTGCTCCTACTATATGTGCGGGTTCATTGCGGATTTATAAATAAATTAAGTATATATGTTGCTAGTCTTTTAATGGATGAAGTACATGCGACATTAGTAATAATTTAATCATAAATAGATAAATAAATCGACAAAATTTTGACAATTTACTTTTGACACACATAACGTACAAAACAGCTGGTAGCAGTAGTGAGCGTCATTTTTGTCACAACTTACAAAATAGCTGCTGAGCGCAATTTTTGTTTGTTTTCACGCATGCGTACACTTTCTTGTCTTATTCTATCGTTTTCATCTGTCTCTCTCGATCGTTATATAAATACCTATTTTCCGTCCTTCTTGTGATATATTTGCTGCATTCAAATGATACAAATAAACGTTGCACGAAAGTCGACTTTGAAATTTTACCGTCATTGCGCCCAAAGAAGTTTCACTTCAAAAACTTTATCAATGGTAGTAAATAGATTTAGAATAATTGTTACAGTCGCTTTTATGCTAAGCTACAAAAAATACTATATAGGTTGGTAAAAATCAGCAAAGTGCACGTCAAAATATGCATAAGATCGCGTCTGTAATTTCAGAAGACATGCATAATCATTCCCCTGTTATGTATGTCTTCTGAAATTGCTGACGCGATTTAACCGAAATTATTTTAATTAAAATTTCTAATCAATTATCCAATATTTACAATTTCTTCTAATTTCTTAAAACTATTATGAAAAAATTAGTGAGGGGAGACACAGACTTTGTGGCCTTTGAAATTTAATATTTTCAAACATGGCTTAAAAGGAAAATTATTTTAAAAGATTTATCCGATGACGATGAAAATAAAATTAGTTGCTTTAAATAACATTAAAAATGCTTTTTTTAACTATTTTACATATCGTTTGAGATCTTCCTATGATATATCTGCAAGTTTAGTCACACAGGGTTAAAATTGTAGAAACTGTATGACTGTGATAGATAAATAAATAAACGTAACTAAAATATAAAAATTCCTTTATTTAACACGGACCCCTCAATTTAAAAGGTAATGAGATAGACCAAATTAGATTTGGACATTAAAATAAACATCGAAGTCACAATTAAAGTATAGAGTATATATAAAGTTACGGATATACATATATATATATATATATATATATATATATATATATATATATACGAACGTATGTACGCACACATATAAATAATCAAAGGTTTATAAATAAAACCTGATGCAAACAATGGATTAATTATGACTTTTTATTTGATGGCGTTAAGCGGAATGAACTTTCCAAACTTGAAAATCCATCCTTAAGCTACGACATCGAAAAGTTTAAACTTTATATCCTACAAAAATTAGATGAAAAATAATTGGTTTGGAAACAAACTATAGGCTATTCGTCCTTAGATTATACCTATTGTTTTTGGATATAATAGGAAAAAAATTCCAAAGGAAAAGAGGTTCTGGTGGGATAATATAAAACTAGAAAAATGGATAAAAATCTCATAGTATTTTTAACAAATTTAATAAAAATACATAGTAAATGTAATATTAATATTTTGTAAATGATTTAATAAGTGTAATATGTATCCTTAAACATTGACTATATTTGGGGTTAATTTTGGATAAATTCAATAATTTTTTGTATATATAAAAACTTTGTTAAAAACAATTTAACAAAGTTTATAAAATTAGTAACACATAGCGTTCATTTCCTACGAAGTTTCTCTTTTCATTTTTATTCTTCGGTGGCATCAGTCCCTTATAGTTTCATCATGACAGTCCGTCTGTGTGTCAACGGACGATAATTTTCTCAATTTTGAACCATATACGTACGTGTACAGATAAAAGTTATGGAAGCAAAATCAAATATGAAGTAAAATATAATATTTTGACACATTTCCTTACAATAAAAGGGATAAAATTAAAAAACAAACCCTACTACACATTTTAGCTACCTCATCGAAGTCACCAAAACTTTCAAAACATAGTTCCAACAAATCTGAAATAATACAGAAATGTAGCTCTTAATAATTACGTGTAATATTTGCTAATAGCCCACCTGACGATGTTGTAATACAACAAAACCTAGGACGCGGTAAAGAACTTAAAGAAAGTAGACATAATACTACATCACGTAGTTTCATTTAATTGTGAAGTACGTGTAATTAAAATTGCGATAGATTCTGTAGCATTTACACTTTACTCAATTTTTTTTTTCATATAATGCCGTTTCCGTTTTTTTTTAAATTAAAACCGTTTCATATAATGTCCAAAGTTTATTTATTTATTCAGCTACGTACACACATTCATCGATACATTATAGGTAACGGCACTATTAGTAACGTTAATAAATTATTGGTTTAACAAGGGTGAAACTTACATATTAAACATGGTTATTAAAATTACAAAAGAAGTACGAAAGGTGACAAAGAAACAATTCGACAAATTTATTTTCACTTATCAAAAACAAATCATATTCTGGTGGGACCGCGTTTAGGAAGTTGAAGACTTATCATCTTCTTTTATGGACAGATTTTATAACATTTAATACCTATAGGTCTGAGGCTACGGAATCCTCTCATGGTGTATTCGACGAGCTTTTAGAAGGTTTTATTGTAAAAGAATAATAACAATTAAATGAAACTACGTGATGTAGTATTATTTCTACTTCCTTTAAGTTCTTTACCACGACCTAGGTTTTGTTGTATTACAACATCTTCAGGTGGGCTATTAGCAAAAAAAAAGCTTTCCTTTTTTTCTTCTTTTTTTTTCCTAATAGCCCACCTGAAGATGTTGTAATACAACAAAACCTAGGTCGTGGTAAAGAACTTAAAGGAAGTAGAAATAATACTACATCACGTAGTTTCATTTAATTGTGAATAGAAGATTCATTATTTACAATCATACTGTTAATGTCAAACACATAACAGTCTGTGGCCAAACAGTCGCACAGGGTAAAAATTGTCGCTAAAGAATTTTAAAATATCAGATTGGCTAAACGAGTTTCGAACTGTGAATTTTGTGTGATTTCAAATGTTCCTTTTTCAATAGACTGTGGAGTGTATGCCAAGATAAAAAACGGTATACTCTTTGACAAAAGAACTTCAACAACGTTCAAGCTTAACAATTTAATGAATTGCGGCCGAATTTCGAACATTAGATGCCAGTAAGCGTTTAACTTGCGATGCGATACATGTTCGTTGGATCGTTTTCTAGAAGTGACCATTGTCTAATGCTCGAAAATTAATATAAAAATATTTACAGTAACCTAACAATAGCTAAAAACCATCCCAGAAAGAAGGTTAAAAATTTATTTATGTTTCAATAATCGAATCGATGTCATTATTAGCCATTACCAAAGGTCGATGTGACATTTCAGAAATAAAAATTTCCCACCCTTATCACCAGAAAGATCTCTCAGGAAAATCTGAATAAATCTTCAACACTCGGAATTAGACATAGATTGAAAGCAAATTTAATTATTGGAGAATTCCAGCGCGATTATTTTTTCCAAACGATTTAAACGTTCTTTTCCTTATAACTACTGAACCATAGGTTTTGGAAGAAAAGTTTTAAAACAAAAAAAATTTCTCACGATATAAGGAACACGTTTTTTCCTCACACGTTTCTTAAAACTTTTAATTTAACTCAGTGAAAACGTTACACTCAGTCGAATCATTATACTCGGCTCCGCGTACACTATATCGGTGCAGTCGGCGGCGAAGGCGGAGCAGATGGAATAAAGTCTACGCGCAATACAATAAATAATTAAGCGGAACTGACGCCACGGACCATTAATTTTGCAAGTATAGCTTGCACTTGAACGATTTTTATTTTTCTCTATATTCACTCAAAATTTCAATTCACTACTAATCTGATGTAGTCTTTAACCATTAGTACAACATTTGTATCACGTTAAAAGCGATTGTATCCACGTTGTTATCTAAAATCTAAATTCGAAGTGTTTAAAACTAAGGATACCTACGTCAAAAATATATATTATACCAAGTTTGTCATAATATATTTATTTACAACAAATATATATCATGCTAATCTTGTCTGTAACTCTGTCCCTTGGTACTCACTATTGTATGGACCATTCTTTTGTCTTTTTACCCATTCACCAAGTTTAAATATACAGTATAAATAGTTTATAATGACACTCTCTATAACGTAAATAATGCTTGATCTTGGTTGATTTGCCTTCTAACCCCTACACTGATTCACCTTTGTAACGAACCCACCACTCTCTATAACGAACGAGAAGACATTGTTTAGGCGGCAAAAGTTGTTCATTATTTATTATCACTAAATGTATATTTATTACCAATATACTCACATAGACTCCCAAATTATCTTTATGAATGCCGACAATTCTGAGAATGAATGGACACAGTTTTATTGATGTTATTGTGTACAGTCATCACTGCTGTTTTCGTTGGGCACACATGTTTACTTCGTAATGTTGACCCTTTACACATTACCGCTTTCCTATAATCACTTGATCAGTCTTAGGCTGAATTTTAAAGGGCACATTTGGCTACAAAGAGAAAAAGTTTGTGCGTAGATCAGAAAGTGGCTTTAATACGTACGATGGAGCAAGGAGAAAAGTAAAGTGATGTTGGGTGACGTTTTGGACTTGGTACCTCAACTGTTTCTATCATTTGGAAGAGAAGATGAAGAAGGATGGATGTAAGGAGAAGGTACTAAAGGCTAAAATGGAACGAAGTTCCTCTAAGAAGTAAGGAAGTAAGGAAGCCGACATATAGCGACTTGGATCGTATAATATGTATTTGATTTACACACTCCATAAAGGGAAAACTCTCTATAACGAAAGAAAATACTCGGTCCTTTGAGTTTCATTATAAAGAGTTTACACTGTATTATATTCACAAAGACAGATTATTACAAAACCTAGTACAAATTATAAACAAAGTAGAGAAAAGAATAAAAACACACAAATAAATACAGAATACACATTCACGTAATCTCCATATCTACGTTCCTGAAATTTCCAGAAAAAAAATTCAAGACTGCATGCCCTTGCAATACTGCATTGACGTGTATGAGCGCCCGTAATGCGTAGACAGGTGAATGCTTCATGATATTTGTGCATGCTCTATGCAGGTGAAATAAACTATGACTTCGCCTTCTCGTGCAAGGACAGGAGCATATAACGCTACCAAACCCACGACCGATTGGTTATTAATCTAATTATTTAATAATTTTATAATAATGCGTGATCTTTTATTATCCATACTGAAGATATTTGCAGGAAAGAACTTGTAATATTTTCAATTTTTATTGTAAGTCTGTTTGAAAATATTAAAATTTGTTCTTTTTTTTCTTAAAACAATAAAAATAATTTGTTATCTTTTTCTTAAATACTGATCAACAAGACTCCAGAATATAAGGAAAGTTCAAAGATGTGAGAATATACAGGTAGACAATGGAGATTAACCGTTAATCCGTTTTAATCTTCTCAGCCACAAAACTCCAATATACAATTTTAACCAATTAAAATTAACTCATTACACACATTCTAAATATATTCTGTCCTTACCCAAACAATGACCTTTTCAACAAATACAACTCGGTTTACGATCATAAACAACGTTACAGACCACACACCGAACACCAGTTCACGCATCGCAAACCCGTCCTAGATAATTCAATATCGCGCGCCGCAATTCTATCATTTCAAAATAACTTAAAACATGTCTCATACATGTGCATAAGTAACGCCTTTCGAAACGTAAATACATTCACGATCCGTTGTCGCTATCAACACAAAACAGATAACAAAGAAAAAAAGCGAACTGGTAAACATTAAACTTTTCGCAGGCGAGAACGAGACGGATATATGTTACTCGTTGCGAAAAGGAATTAATTAGACATCGAAATACGTATACCTTGAAATGTAAGTTATATAATTGCGTACAAATGTACGGGTAAATACAAATTGAAAACCGATTTTGATTAATTAATACATAAATATAAATTTTATACAGAAATGTGTTTAAACGTTTAAACATAGGCGACGTGTAAAGTGTGAAGGTTTGTATATATCGTTCTCTGTCTATTACTGTTCCACCTGTTCGCGTTATCGAATATTTTGTCCCCTTCTCACTTCGATCATTCGCTTTGAAGGAAGTTAGGCTGAATTTACACAGAATTGTTTATTAGTTTGTTAATCTATTTAAATCATCAGTTTTAGATTAAGAATACGAACGGCATTGGTGCGACCGGTTATGAAGAATCAGTTTTTTTGTTTCTGTAATAATTGTTCTATTAAACCACTACTCGTTATCTCAAATAAATGTTTTTATCGCTGTTACCTATTTGACATAACTTCATTCCTTGAACACAATGATGTATTCAAAAATTTAAAACCTGAAATAATTATTAAAGGTTTAGTTTATGACGAAATATTCATACAAATTTACTACAAAACATGATATACATTTTTCTTTTGGAACTGTGTCGTATGGAATGTATAAATAATTTAGATCAGATGTTGTACGTATATCTAATTAGAAAAGTATATAATTCCAAAGCATTGAAAGAAGTAGTCATTCAATTTAATAATTACATTTTACACAAGGAAAAAATATCGAATAAAATAATTATCTCGTCCCAATTTAAGATAGGTGTCACTAAAATTATAACACAGTGAAAAAAAAACGAAAAATTCTATTATCTCCGTAATAAGTACTTCCTCTATAAGATAACAAAAAAATGTCGGAAGGTTAAAAGAAAAAAAATTGTACCACATGAAACAGATCCAGAAGCGTGCGAATCATTCTATGAAGAATATCTCAATAAACACAGATGTCAAAGAGTAAATGTAGGTATATGTTATATATAAACATCTGTGATAATCAACAATCTATATATGCCCTTATATAGACATTATATTATTGCTCACGACATTTTTTCACAACGGCAATTCAACCAATTATTCTGAAAAGAACGAAGAAATTAAATATTTTCAAGAAAAATTAATAATAATTTTTTTACCCCTTTTTATTCAAAACAATGTTACGTAACAAGAAATTATATCCGTTATAGAAATATGAAAAAATGTCATGCCAACATTGCGAATCAATGGCTATCTTGTTAATGATATTTTCATTTTGAAAAACGGTTTTCTAATAATTATAGGGGTAATAACAGTTGTTAATGATACTTAATTTGAAAATTTTATCTCGGAAATGGTTGAGTTTTTCATATTCACTAAAGACACTTTACATTCGGAATTATGAGACGAGCGAGCCCTGTGAAAATATGTAGTAAGAAGATATAAGTGTTTTATGTATGTTACATACTTTGTAAGAAGAACAAAGCCTTTTATGTATGTTTCATACTTTTTATATTTACTTCCTCTGGGGGAAATTTTTTCACTAACAGGAGAAATACAAAAAATACTCGCCTATGTATGTCGGTATGTAACAAAATTATAGGAAGCTGTCTTGAAGAAAAATATGCTTTTATATTAAACCTCTAAAAAACTGATATTTTGCGCTAGGTTTCTGCGAATTACTTACGATATAGGCTTGGAATCAAAAAAGTAAATAAATACATCTGAAAATCGCATTCTTTGCCTTCTTGCATTTTCCGGATCATGAGTCGGAAGTTAAATAATTACACGCTACAATGCCTACAGTACATATGGTACCATTAAAAACTTAACCTCAATTACATGCAAGAATGTATAGAAAGCTATGGAATACGAAAAAACACAATATTTTTAGATATAACAAAACAATACAAATAACATTTAAAGATTTATGACTGAAACAATAAGGTCTTATTTTCAGTACTTAAAATAAACTTATCCCTTTGATTAAATTAATTTTTTAAATTAATTGTGCTTGCATGAAATAGATATAAAACCAAAAATAGAAAAAAAAAGATAATAGGGAGAATACCTAAAGTGTGAGCACAAATCGCTTAGAAACTGATGACTATGATTGGTAAAATGGGATATTTATTTATTTATTTATTTATCTACTATAATGTATCTAATTGATACACATGGCCGACTTATTGCTACGAGAGCAATATCTTACAGCTAACCATAACACCCATCCAGCCCCGCTCGACGAACGGCCGGGAATCGAACTCGGGTCTCCGCAGTGCGCCGCGTTGTCACAGGCCTTGTGCCTTGTGATCAACCCAACACACCACGTCCACGACGATATTGATGGGACTTTCTGCATATTTTGACGCATTATTCGAAATTATCCGTTCCAATTTGATAATCAAAAATTGGTTAAAAATAAGTAAAACTGAGGAGATGTTGGGGTGAGTAGAATTTACAATAGAGACAAAAGAAAGGGAAACTATACGAAACAGAACAATAACTTAAAATGTTTTTCTTCTATTGGTATTCATATGTTAAATAAAATAGATCGATTTCCGTTCTACCAAAAGTACCGCCTTGTCTTTTGACATTAAAATTTAACACCAATAACAAAATTGTTTTTTATTACACCACACATAATTCAAACAATTTCGGTTTTTAAATTAATCGCCAAGCAGTAGATAAATTAACGTGAAATAAGTATAAGTTAGGACAAATGGGAATAATACTATTATTTTTTTTAATTAAAGAAAGCAAAATAAAAACAATGTATTTAACAAACATATTAATCAAACAAACGATTATTTTAGTATACAAAATTGATAAGAAAAATATTTCCTATAAGAAATGCGTTTTTACGATGAATTGCTTGTTATAATTTCTCCGACTAAATTGCTACTTTTTGTGACACTAAACACCCAATATGCAAAACAATCACAAATTTATACTAAAGAAATACACCCAAAAATAACAAAAATTTAAATAAACAAAAATGATTGTATACCAAGAGGATATATACTTGATGTGCGACAGTTTATTGAGACAGCCGTTTCTTCTCAGTAGTTAATTTTCAAATCGTTTTTTTTTTAAATAAAAACGAGCGACTATTATTTTTATTAAAGCGGCATTGTTACCATAGGTATATAGATATTTTCATTAAAAAAAACAACAAACATTTGCTTCAAACTACACTTACACCATTACTGGTAAATATTCAAAATTGTACCTTACTATTGTGCAAATCGTTCCACTTCAATTGCTTATATCTTTCATTTAAGTTCGCTGCTTCCGCAACAAAACCTTAGGAAAAGATTTGATTTTTTTTATTTTAAAACAACTCTACCCATCTTTATTATTCCGACGCCAAGCATTCAATTTTCTTTATTTAGTTACTTTCCTTCAAACAGGACTAACAATCTTACAATTAGTTATCTAAAAAACTGACACAAAAGTGCAGACACGATCCGCAATCCAATCAGATGTGGCGAACTCTACGAAAGACAACGGATCGAATTGGTTCGTTATTAGAAAAAAAACTGACTCACGTATATAACACAACCTTTACCTCACAATTCATCGACTATTTCACTTAATATTCACAAACAAAATATGACATCCCAGAAAACCGAACCTAGGTGAACGCGATATCTTTCTGAGTCTCAAACACCCTTCCCTCAATCAACCGAACCTCTGTAAAATAGAAACGATGTCAAATTCAAATTCGAATAGAGAACATGTTTTGTTTCTTTTCTGCCTCCTGTCATCGGTCATGTAGTCGAAATGCGCGCGCGCGTCGACTTTCTCGGAGGACATCTTGAATTTTTATTGTTCCGATGGCTCGCGTCAGTGGGCACGGAGCTCCTGCTATCCGTGATTCGTTTTACTAATAATTGTTTGTTAATTCAAAAACAAACAAGAGATATGATAGATAATTCGGACGTTAATATTATACAGTTTGTGACCTTATAGACTGTGTACGCCGGTGTGTTATGATTACTTTTTTGTTTAACCAACACTATAGTCGCAGTAAAGTAATTATGTATCTAGCTGCATTGTTTTGTTTCCGATTTTAATTTTTGCATACCTATTGAAATACTTGTGTTTTTTTGTTACTCCACACATAATTAAAACAATTTCGGTTACTTTTATTAGAATTTTTATTGAGTTTACCGGTATAGTTTAAGCGAGGGACCCTACTTAATTGATTTTAGTGATTTTAGTGCTGGAGTTGGAGTAAAAATTGGAAAAATAAGGTAAGTAGTTTAGTTTATCTAAATATGGCGATTGTTGTTTTTTTAATCGATGTATTCAACGACTGTATTTCACGCGTTTCAAATGTTAATTCGGCCGTTTATCAATATTTAAAAGTATTACCTTTACATAATGTACGTTTCGATTGTATACATAAAATATACATCGCTAACTGAAATATGAATATATTTAAATAAAACAGGTATTATAGCCAATTAAAATTATAATACCTGTTTTTTCAACTACACAAACATAAAGGAGTTCTTAATTATATTTTACTCATCTCTAAATCCGCCATCTCGAGCTGATTAATTTAATTTCTAATGTTTTTTTTTGTTTACTTCTGTGTCTCATTGGCTAATTGTATACTGTCTGTTCAGACTTCCACTTGACTCTTTTCTATTAATTTCGGAAACACGCTTCCAAGGTCACAATTTATGACAATATAAAACGTACTTATATTCCTTTTATCCCAGTACTACTTTTATGTACTCACACTGTTATCCACATTTTACTTATATAAAAGAAAATGCTTTATATATGGTCTTAGTCATATAGTATAAATTTGTCATAATTGTCATCCCCTCTTCTCTGCCGTATCCCTACCTCTCCCTCGTCATGTATGAGTGCCATTGTATTTATAACTACCCTTAATAATTAATTGATTCGTTTCAATACTCGTTCCGGTGTGGTGGTAAAGATTAGTTCAGTTTAATGTTGGCAATTTATTAATTAATTTATGAATACTTTTGTATGCGAGCGTAAAAATGGACTATTTTTTCTATAAAATGTTGAATGCGAGATGATCAGATTCCATTAAAATTAGAAAATGGTTACAAATCAGATCTTTACTTCATAGAAGGCATCAGGACAAATGATTATGTTTTACTGGCCACCCGATGGACTAATATGTAACAAGCGATCCGCATATTCTATTCTCTTTTGTTCTCTGGTAGAGCTGTGATCTTTTTAATTCTTTTTTGGAGCTACTGCTGTTTATAATACTGGAATACATCGAAAAATATTGCCTTCCATTATTTAAGCCTAATAAGTGTATAGAAAATAGAAAATAATAGAAAAGACTTGAAAATCGTCAATACGTATAATAAATGCTACGAGTAGAGTTACAATGTTGTTTCTTTCGCGTTCTATTTACCCTTATCAATAATATACACATTATATATCCCGTTTGGTTTTGTTTTTCTTTGTTTATATTTTTTGTTTGTTGCAGCGTTTTATGATTGTTATTTTCTTTAAATTATGGATGATGCGATTTAGAAAAAATGTGTATATGGAAAAAAGAAGCAATAAAATGAATTGTGTAATGAAATTTATAAATGTAAATAAGTTTTTTCAGTCAAGCACGAGTGGCACTGGCACTACGAGGGTTCCCGACATATTTAGGCATTTATAAAATTGTAATGGTATGTAATATCTTTATTAAACGATTTACATACTTTTATTATTTTTGTAGAAGGAAAATATACTGTCTACTATATCCTTCACAGGCGCATATTTGAATAAAAAATTAAGTGATGTAACTACAAATTCAAGTTTTTCAGATTATTCCTTTACTTGTGCTGTGAGACCTCGCATCTTGTCAAATTTTATGATTCTAGGTCAACGGCAATTACCCTACAGGTTTTGATGTATTTGCAAGTGCCAAATATGTGGCATAAATGACCTTTTTTAGTTTTTCCTTTCAGCGCGTTAACTTAGAAACTTATTTTTTTACAGCTTTAAGGAACCAAAGACCTAAGTATTTGATATTAACTTTAACTTTATACTTTCACGCCTTCCTGAGAAAAAGGGTCTTGACAGGCATACGGACAACAAAGTGACACTTTAAGGGTTCCATTTTTCCTTTTGTGGTGCGGAACAGGATGGTGGTACGGAAAAAGTTGAATTTAAGAAATTATATTTTCTGTATCTTTATGTTAACAAAAAAACAGTTAATGTTTGTAGAGCGAGTCTCTAGAGCACAGTGATATTGGAGCGAGTCTTAACCACGTCACCTCTCTCCTCTACTGAAATTCGCACTTTTGCAAAACCTAAATGAAACTGAAAATAATTCGAAGTAAACACAACATACAATCAATGTATTAGTTATTCACAATATTTTCTATCCTCAACACAAATATGTAAAATACAACATATGTATCAAAAAATACTGCTACATTTTATTAACAAATTTGTGGTTAAGGTTTAAAAATAATAATTGATATAAAAACAAGAGCACAGATACGTGATGTGACTGCAAATGAATTTAATGTACTTAAATTTAGTTTAATTTTTAATGTGGTAACATGGACAATAAGGAATTCTCTACAGATGTTTTGGTATAAGGAAACGATCTTGTTTTTAGACATCAAATCAAGTTTAAATGCTGACAGGCATTGGAATCTGAATAATTATATAAAAAAAGAAACAATTGCATAATTTTTGCAGTATATTTTAAATTGTTCAAGCAATACTACGGTTATTTGGACATGTCAGTTAACGGTGGAAAGGTGATGGAATGGATATAAACTTCCGTTATATATTTATTAAAAAGTTTTTGTTTTTTTTAGGATAAGAAAAGAGAAATATATGTTCATAACAAGATGAGATATCAAATGCTGCCAAGTACAGAGATCATTGCTTTACCGCTGCATTGATGACTTGCTTGGAGATGGATAAAGATATATTTACTGAACTTTTTCACTTATTCTAATTTTGTCTCAATTAGGTAACAACTGGAAATGTCTTTTTCCATGTATTTGCGAATCATACACAATCCAAATCTCATGTTTCACGTTATCATCTTAACTAGAAGTGGCCACCAAATAATCACTCAGAACATCTCCATAAAAATTCTTTACATTAAAAAGGCGTGATTTGCGATGATGGGGATTCCCTAGGCTGGTTCGCTTTTTTAAATTAGTGTGCAGAGTTAATAACTCTGAAATATTATCATTTTTTAAAGCCAAAAATAAATTTAGTGCAGAATAAATTTAACCATCTCTGGGTCGCCAAGCAGATCAAGGATATTAACGTAACATATTCAAGAAAAGATTAATATAGATTGAAAATAGAGAAATATGAAATAAATTGAGCCATAATAAATTAACCATCAACCTTGGACAGGGAAGATGGTTAGTTTACTTGCTAGCTGCAAAACATTTAATCAACTGGCTCATGATACCAAGGACTCCCCTCCTACAGGTAAATGTCTTCAAAAATCATCTGAAAAAGTATTTCGTCTCATAATCCCTTAGTCCTATCCTTTTCAATTCCATCTTCCTCCCATTTCTTCAATCGTAGTGGTAAAAGGTGTTGGCCATTAATCTTTTTTTTCATATTTTTGTTATCTCGTTTTTACTGATTTATTCTTTTGAATACAGTATATTTTTTTTAATTTTAAACAGTGTAAAATATAATTGTAAACTTTATTGTGGTAGGTTTACCTAAATTAATGAATTATCATATTTAATCATAATGTTTAACTGAGATGGTTGGTTCCTGTAGAAATAAGTCCCCTAAATTTATATTTAATTTTATGTGTTTATTAAAATTTGAAATAAACAAGTATATAAACACTATATATCGGAAATTGTTTATACTATATTTTATTACGATATACTATCGGCGTAGTTCTTGATTTTATAATACAGCATTGTTATAACTATAGAGACCGTGTAGTGTCTTTCGTTTTGCAATCATTTTATAGATTGTTAGATTGTCAAATTGTTTCAGCAGTAACAAATAGAACTACTATAGAAATATGTATCTCTGTAGCTTTATGAAAAAGTGGTATCTTTTTTACCAACTATCTTCTATACATCCATATACACTTCTAGCCGAAGACTTATCTATATGCAACATAGTATGCATGCTCACATACTGAAAACTCTTACTACATCAGTTTCCTGTTGTAAATAATCTCGTGTCTCAATCCGTTTCTTGTCACGTTAATTGCTTGTATGTTTTACTAAAATATCAAAACTAATTACTTAAATCGAGCAATAAAGAATTAGAGGTCGAGCCGAACGGCTCAGTGGCGAAACGGCGGACACGGAGCGAACGGTCCGGGGTTCAGTGTCCTCCAGGTGGTTTGCGACATGTGCGTTTGATAATGAGTCCAAGGTTTGAATCTCTATTTTTAATTGTGACCGGCCACATTATGATTATAATGTGGTTTTATTCGGTGTTTAATTATTTAATTATCTTTACCATAGTTGCCTTTCTATATATATATATATATATATGTATATATATATATATATATATATATATATATATATATATATATATATATATATATATATATATATTTATATATATTATACAGGCAGGTATTTTTTTCTATCTTCCATTTCAATATTTGAGTTACTGTTTCCGTTTAGATCAAAGTAAATAAGGCCAATATTATTCGGTGATGTAAATATGTGCCGAATATTTTTTTGTTTTAATTAACTTTATTTACGAGACATTTAGAAATGTTTAGATTATTTATGTCATGTTTTTACTCGTATTATTTACATAATCTCCTTTATGTTATGTTTAGTTATAAATAATTTCTCATTTTTTAAACATTTTCCCTAAATATTGCTTCGTTTTAAATAGAAATCTATATTTTCCGATTCTACTTATTAGAAATTACAAAAAAAACAACCACAATTATACTAGCAGCTCTTGAACAAAAGTACCGTTCTAGTTAGTAAGAAGCTATTGTTTCCTTTAAAAATACGTTTAAACATAAACACCTACCTAACGTTTAATTACTAACAGTGCGTAAGCCTTGTAGTAAATATCCTGTAAATTTGCTAGGAATGAAAATTAATATATTTCAAGCTTAGAAATAGCACAATAGCTTTAACAGCTTAAAAATAATTCTTTTTCTTTTTAAATCTAATTTCCTTCCTTCTTTTTTCTTTACATTTCCACCTAACTTTTTTATTTTATTTTTCGCAATAGGACAGAATCCGATTGAATTCGACTCTGACATTTCATGGATATTTTATTTATGTAGCGATAAAATCAATCAGCATGCTTTGATTAGTATTACGTAATTCTAGGAGCTTCTGGTGTGTTTCTTTAATTAATTGTTTATATACGCCTTTAGTACCAAGTAATTTAGAAATATGTTTAATTATTTGAAGACCATACGAGACCAAGTACAGCCATATGAGGGCAAGTACAGCCACGCGATTGGAAAGACGTCTCTTCTATATTTGTATAGAAGATGCTACGGTATTTTCTCTTTTCTATTTCCTACCGATTTTCTCCTACGCATTCTTCTTGCCGATTTTCTTCTGTAACTCTATTATATGTAGATCAGAAGAAACATTTCGTTTGTGGATTTTATTTCTTCATTGTTCAATGAAAATTTTTGCCTTCTTGGCTAACTAAAGTAAACATTTCACTTATGACGTTTATTTTTCGATTGTCAACTGCAAATATTTTGTGCCCTGTTTGGTTGTGAGGATCCTCGCTCTTCATACCCGATAATTTTCTGAGCTCAAAGCTGAATCAAAAGAGCTAAGTCAAAGTAATATTTTTCAATATCAGCATCTAAACCGAATAATATTATAATTTTCCTCTTTTCCACGATATTATACTTCTTACTACTTCTCAACCTAATTGCGTTTAAACCAGAGAGTAATAAAGGAAGATATATTTCTTGAAAACGTATCACCCTGATAGTATAATAGAATTTAATTTTTATTTTAGTCCAATTAACTAAGGATTAAATCTAGGAACGATAGGAAAAAGGAGAACAATTCTGCTTAAACCTTTAGTTTTATGATCTAAAGATAGGTTGAAAAGTCTCAAGAGATATCGTTTCCGCTAGTTAAGATATCAAAGGTCAAAGGCCACGAAAATCTTTTCTTTTCTTACAAATACATCCTGTTTATCATTTACAAATATGTCGCCTCCTATGCCTTGCATGTCGTTGGAGCTTTTTACAAAAAGACATGAAATTCTCATCTAGTTTGGTCATATGCATTTTTTGTACGATTAACTATGTTCAAGATACAGCGCGGAGAGTGGGTAGTTAGGATAACGCTACGTAGGTATACTGCGGAGCCAGATACACAGTATATTTTATAAAGTTAATTATATGATAAAATTGTATTATTGTTATTATGAGCAAAATTTAAAAATTGCTTATTTATAAATAAAATTATAAATAAGAAATAAAAAAAAAAATTTAAATTGCAAATTATTAAAATTAAACAATTTAAATACTCGATCAAAATTGTAAACGTTTCACTACACAACAAAGTCTTCATGTTTATTACATATTGAATTTATATTATTTACAAATATTTTTTTTATAAATAAACTACTTTTATACTTTATTAATAACAAAATTAAAAAGTCGCTTTTACATAGCATAAAACCTCCAACGGCATATGCGGTTTAAGAAGATATATATATTTGCTAAAACACCTTTTACGAAACGCTACAAAGCGTTTTACAAAAAACCCTTGATTTCTGATATATTAAATAGCGGTCATGACATCTTAAGAGACTTTTCAGTCCAGTTTTAGAGAAACAGAACAAAGCCCTGAGCAAAGTTTCATTCCGTGGTTTAACCTTTATTTAGCATTATTTTACATTGAATTAATCCTCTTATTGTTGCTGAAACTTCGAGTGGACAATTTTATTATTTTTCTAACTCCATGAAAGTAAATAATAAATAAAAATAATAACAAAATTATAACAAATTTCAATGTGCAATATTCGTGTTAAAAAGTCATCTGAAACATCGTATTAAGTAAATCTTCTAAATTAACATTAAAAAAAATTAAACAGAAAAATGTGGAAGAGTAAATTTTACTTCTTCCAATAATTCTCACTTAGATCGACTTCAACTTAGAAAAAATCAAGAAGCATCATTAGAAAAGATTTACCGTTAAATTTAACGGTTTATTTGGCGGATCTTCTGTCATGATTTTATACTGCAATGGAAAAAGACCCTTATTTTACTTTGGGAGAGACATGGAAATATTCTGTTTGGCTACCATACCGGCTAACACTGCGAAACGCGATGGAGGGTCCATTAGATGCCAATGTAATATAACAATTTAGTAATATAATTTGCGGATCTAAACCTCTTTATACTTTTTACTGGTTCCTTTCATATTTCTCAAGTCTCGCTTGTTTTATTTTACTTAGTTTCGTATTAATTATATTTCACATTATTTTTTTATTCATTATATTTAAATGTTTATTTTTATTGCTTGTAACTGTTACAGCTAACCACTGCATTCATATTTATCACTTATTGAAGTGAAACTTCTTTAAGCGCAATGTGAGTAAAACGTCAAGGTCAAAGGTAATGCAACGTTTTCCTGTAACGAATATATCGTAAGAAGGACGGAAAATAGGTATTTAACTAACAAAGGAAACAGATAGATGAACACGACAAAGTAAAACAAGACACACGGTCGAAAACAAATATAAATAACGCTCGCTACTGTTGTCAGCTGTTTTGTGCATTATGCGTGTCAATAGTAAAAAATGGCGCTCACTGTGTACTGTCAGCCGGTTTGTAGGTAATAGTAAATATATATATATATATATATATATATATATATATATATATATATATATATATATATATATATATATATATATATATATATATATATATATTTACTATTACCTACAAATCGGGAATGAACCCAGATAATTATAATAGGAGCAATACATCCCAACTTCCTTTAACCGTATTTAACTGTGTTTTTTTACTGGCATTGCCGCTATTTTTAATTGACAATTATCTATGTAAATTTATAAGAAGATTGTTTTAAATTTTTTCTTAGCATTAAAATCTTCTTATACGAATTTATTCCCTCTCTCTCTCTCACTCTTTTTCTCTGGTGTTTTATCCCTTACTATAAAATATATTTGCCAATCAAGGATTAGATCGTCAAAGAAATTTCACTTCTACGCGTGTACTGAGTTGCACGTATCTTTTTATGGAATTGTGGTTGGCTGTAAAAATAGTTTCTTTAGTAATCAAATTGCTGTTTGTGTACTTAATATTTTGAGTCTTAGTACAATTGAATAAAAAACAGTTAAATAGATGGTATCACCAAGCTGATAACTCTGGCAGCATTAAAAGCATTGTTTTGATGGAGATATTATATTAACGCTTCTTCATTTTTTTTTAAGTTGAAAAAGATCTAAGTGAGAATTATCGGAGGAAGCATAATTTCCTTTTTCAGATTTTTCTGTTTAATTTTTTTAAGGTTAATTTAGAAGATCGATCTCGATGAAGATTATTAGTGAGATCTGAAATTATTTTTCTGAATCTTTCAAATCAATGCAATTGGCTGAATCATATGCAAGTACATAGCTACCCATCGTTGTGAATTTATTTCAAGTTCCTTCGCTCACTTTTTACCCCAAAGGGAATTCATGAAATAAGAATATTCTGAGTTGCCTCTGTGAAATTTTCATGTTTTATTTGTTCTTTACTCGCCGAAACTCAGTGGCTAACTGAACAGAAGATCGAACGCCGCGCTCTTTATATACCCTACCAGAAATGTTCGAGTAATTTCTGCAACATTACGGAAACCGGTGTAAAAAAGCGACCGGTTTTCTCGTATTAGTTACCAACCTAACATACATGTAGGTTATTTAAGATCTTGCGCATACTAAACAAATCAATGACATTATTACGTCTTGAAGTATTTACTGATGTACGTGTGTCTGTTATGAACATTCCGCCACACACGCCTCGAATGCCGCGACCCAGAGGCGCACAATAAATAAGTCATAAAATAAATGCATCCAGACAGTCGTACTGATTGTTAATGATGCAATTGTTTGAGCGCATCCTCCATACACGGCCGTTGCATAGGTGGTACATGGTGCGATGGTGCAATGCCAAGTGTGGTCCGATAGGCTGGTGGTGTCTATACCATTGTCTAGGCCGGTGGCATCTATACCACGTCGGGATTGTTCGCTGGTCGTTGATCTTTGTGGAGAGACAAGGTTATCGTACGCGACATTGTTCGGTATCTGAGTTCGCGAGATGGCGAAAAGAATACGGATTAGGTGCTGAGTTAGATGTGGTGGCTACTTCGAACGGTTAGCGGTGCTGAGTTGGATATGGTGGGTGACAAAGTTGTTGCTTTATGCGTCGAAGTTATGGAAATTACTCAGTTATTTGGGTGATAGAGTCAACAGACGTAATATTGTTAAAAACCGTAACTATTCAGTATAACAATAAAAAAACAATAAAAATAAACAAGTAAAACTTAACAAATTTCATAAGTAAAAATGCAAAACCAGGTAAATGCAAATTTTGGACTCACGCGCCAATAGTTCCAAACCCTCAAACATATAATTTTGCTTTAAATCAATAACCTTGATATATTTTACGTCTTTATATGTGTAGATTATTTCAAGGTTCGCTTCTCATTTCATCGATTACATTGAAACGATTTCGGGAAAAGGAAGTAGCGTTTTCAGCGGATGTCGATTTGGTGATCTTTTTTAATTTATAATTCAAATTGTAAATTATTCTAAATATATCATCGGAATGGTTATTTTGTTGTGTGTTTTTGTAAATGCATTTGGGCAAATATCTTAGCGATTAGGAAGCTCCAGATTAAGCATATGGATTTTAGAGTCAATATTCATTCAGTATTTTTTTGACAATCAATAATTGATAATATAAACATTGACGTATTATCATACACAAAGGAAATTTGCGATATCCGATGATGCTGCAATATTCATTAGTAACTAATATAATATATTGTAGAGGTGGCTGCATTATATAGTTGGTATTTTATACTTAAACTAATAAGAAGATTTATAGTTTAAAACACGTTTTTGTAAACAAAAACCTCATTGAGACAAATCAAACGAGCATAAACGCGATGAGTTTACCGTTAATTATTGAAAAATTTCCACGACTAATTCCTTACCCGTCATCAGATCCTCTCGATTACAATATGTAACTGAAGAACTCATTGAAATAAGTTAAACGAACCCAAACTCGACGGGTTTACTGTCAGCCATTGAGAAATTTTACTATATCCTTCTTCATCATCAGATCCTCCCAATTACGACATATCACCTAAAGGACTCTATGAAACAACAAGATAGAGCCTTACACAAAATCTTTTCCAGATTCGAAGGATAGACTTAACCATAGAAATATTCCTATTAACACCTTCTTCCTCTATCATGATATGTAACTAAGGAATCGTTGAGACTTGTCAAACCAGCATAGACTCGGTGGATTTAGTGTTAATTGAAAAGTTCCAACGACTATTAACGAAGATTATAGTCTATAATTCATCACGCTCCAGTTTATAGAGGCAGAACGGTGATATAGCGGAAAAGTTTTTTGGACACTTTGTTTACCTGTTCGCACTAATCTCTGGAAATCACACATATGATTTCTAAAATACTTTCGGTGTTAGGGAGCCTATTCTTTGAGGAAGGTTATAGGCTATAATTCATCGTGATACAATTATAGAAGCACAAAAGTGATATAATGGAAAAGTTTTTGCGATACTTTCTTTATGTGTTAGAAAGCCTAATACTTTTTTGTGTTAGAAAGCATATGCTTTGAGTAAATTTATGTACTGTATATTCATCACGCTAAAATTTATAGAGGCGGAGCAATGATATAGCGAAAAAATGTTTTATGTGCTTTGTTTGTTTGTTCGCAATAATCCCCTATCGGAATCGCAAAAACGAAATCATTTCTTCATGTCGGTATGTATATTCATCCGTAGGTTACAGCATCGTAGCTCTTTGTGATGAAGTTTGCAAGAAGACATGAAGACGTTGTTGAAAAATAAAAAGGCATCTTCTAATTTTTTTCAAGTATTTTTCCTACATCGAACTTACAAAATTACCCTTTCTACACAACCCCCATCGAGAGGGATGTCACTGACAACTTTTTTGCAAGACGACTTTTGAAAAAGCAATCAAAAGTATCGAGTCATATTTTTCTACGGTTTCTTCTCTGATGTAAGTTTATAATATATTTTCAGTATGTCTCCCTGCTATCCACAACGTAAGTATCCAAAATGTTTTGCAGTATGTCTGCCTTCTATCCACACTGTTACTATCCAATATGTTTGGTAGTATATCTCTCTTCTACCCAGAATGTGAGTATCCAAAATATTTTGCAGTGTGTTTCCCTTATATCCACAATGTTAATATCCAAAATTATTTTCAGTTCGTCCCCCTTCTATACGCAATGTGAATATCCAAAATGTTTGACAGTGTGTCTACCTTATATTCACAATGTATGTGTCCAAAATATTTTATATATATTTTGGACATACTGATAGAACAGAGACAAAATGTATTGCATATTGTCTCTATTCTATCCACAATGCAAGTATCAAAAATGTTTTGCAGTGTGCCTCCCTTCTATCTACAATGTGAATATCCAAAATGTTTTGTCGTATCTCCTAGTGTGTCTCCCTTCTATAGACAATATAAATATCCAGAATGTTCTAATTGTGTCTCCCTTCTATCGAAAATGTTTTGCATTTTGTTTCCCTTCTATACACAATATAAGTATCAAAAATGTTTTGCAATGTGTATCTCCTCTACCCACAATGTGAGTATCGAAAATATTTTGCAGTGTGCCTCTCTTCTACCTACAATGTGAATATCCAAAATGTTTTGCCGTGTATCTTCCTTTCATTTGCGACATGAGTATCCAAAATGTTTTGCTGTGCGTCTTTCTTCTATCCATAATGTGAGCATCCACAATGTTTTGTCGTGTGTCTTCCTTCGTTCCACAATATGAGTATCCAAAATGTTTTGCAGCATGTCTACTTCTATCGACAATGCGAGTATCCAACATATTTTGCAGTGTGATTGCCATTTTCCATGATTCACATTTATTCACAATGTGAGTATCAAAAATATTTTGCGGTGTATCTTCTTTTTATAGACAATGTGAGCATCCAAAATTTTCTGATTATGTCTCTCTTATATCCACAATGTGAATATCCAAAATATTTTTCAGTGTGTCTACCTTCTATCTACAATGTGAGTATCCAAAAATGTTTGCAGTGTGTCTGCCTTCTACAGACAATATGAGTCTCCAAAATGTTCTGATAGTGTCTCCCTTCTATCCACAATGTGAATATCCAAAATATTTTGCATTTTGTCTCCTTTCTATACACAATGTAAGTATCAAAAAAGTTTTGCAGTGTGTCTCTCTTCTACTCGCAATGTGAGTATCCAAAATGTTTTGCAGTTTATCTCCCTTCCATTCACAATGTGTGTATCTCAAACATATAATAATGAGTCTCTCTTCTATCCGATATATGCATATTCAAAATGTTTTGCAATTTATCTCCCTTTTATCTACAATGTAATTATCCAAAATGTTTTGCAGTGTGCCTCCCTTCTACCTACAATGTAATTACCCAAAATGTTTTGCAGTGTAAATACATGTATACAAAATTATTTAAGTTAAATCGCAGTAATAAATTTAACAAAATATAGGTAACCAAGTGTTTGCTTAACGCCTCTGAAAGATATACCTGGTACTATAGTTACATAGTGAAATATACATCAATATTTATAAATATTTTAAAATAAATATATATAGTTTGAACATTTAATGAATATATATATATATATATATAGTTTGAACATTTAATAAATACTACGTATCATTAAATGTTCAAACTTTTCTATGTTACCAAGTTCATGCGAAACCGTAGTACAAGATCTACTCGGACGTAATAAGTACGTTCTACGCATTATATTTTCGAAAATGAATGCTAAGGTCATATTTAATTATTAAGCTTTTTTAAATTTTTTTTCGCAATACCAAACGAAGCAAACACAACACTACTTATTTTTAGGTTACACTAGCTACAGTGCGACTTCGTCCGCATGGGATTCCGAAATGCAAGTGCAGTGTTTTAATGCGTTTATTTTTAAAACTCTTATATTAGATACAAATAATTATAAGATTAGTTTAGATCCCGCGCGGGTCGACTTGTGCTCCCTACCTCATTTCCCGCTTCCGGAAGTTCCTACAACCGCTACCTCCACGAAGTTTTTCTCATTCCCTACGTGACCTTTCCTCCTCATAACTCTTGAAACTATAGGTATTATAGTTAATCAAACAATAAATTGCTTCTGAAATTACTTACCTATAACTTATGTCCATAGCTTAAGTAGTTTTCGAGTTAAACCTATTCATACATATAGACCAACAAACAGACAGGTATTTTTTTAACGTCAGATTTGTTTTCGAATAATTGAATATGCAAACGGAAAATCAAAAATCCGAAAATCGCAAAATTCAAAAATAACAGACAGACATCTCAATTTTAAATATCTGCATGGCTTCGTTTTACTTTCAATACTTTACTAATACAATAATTTACTAATACAGATTTCTTTTTTATTATTTACTTTGCTTTTTTCATAGTTTCACCTATCTATACAAAATATTCCCAAAAATCTATAACTGTGACAGAAGAACAAATGGCTTCAGCAATTCTAGTGAATGTGATTTTCATAATGTAATCAAATCAATATTCTTTATTAGGTACCTCTATATCTCACATTCCAACGATGCCATATTTCATTTACACAACAACGAACCTCATAAAATCGTGCACCTTAACCACTAAGTTATTCCATAAGTTGCCTAACTACCTTTCTACTACACCTAAAATATCCACATTTACACACATAATCATAATCAGCTCGCATCTCATCTCCCATGATCCCCCCCTCTCCACCCAATTACTTAGTTCATACAAACAAAGGCCTGGCGCGTGCGCGTGCGCAGCCCAATCAACGCTAATGGATCGCGAGGCGGCGCGTGCGCCTCTGTAAACATTACTACTAATACACACAGTAATAAACATTGTTTTTATTTCCTATTTGTGTAACTCATAGAATATACTTCTTATTGCTACTGAAGCACATTTATAGTCAAATGTAGTTTAGGATAGCCCTATCTTGTGAAAGATCTTGAAGGCAATACTTATTAATATATACATTTAAATTATTCGGGCATTTTGCATTAGTAAGTTTTTTTGTGCAACCCTGATTTTTTATTTTTCGATCAGTAGTAAGTGGTTTTTTTTTCTTTCCTCCTTGACTACTAAAGTAAGTGTATTTTAGAAATCATACACAACATAAAATCAAAATTTTCCCTGAAAAAAAATAGTTATCATTATTTATAAAGTAATCACATCATAAAATAACAAATTCCGTACGAACGCTGTAAAAAAAGTTGCGTTCACTTCACATGCAACTGATACGGACTTCGCCTATTCTTCAAAATTTGTATCCACACAATGGCTCTACCATTGTGGTTCTACAATACTAAATGTACAAATTCGACAAGTTTTTATAAGTAGATACTGCATCTTAAGACTAGTTTCTCTTCTGGCAATAGCATTGGTTGTTTTCATAAAGTTAATCCTAATTTCCACTGTGGTAGTAAAAGTAGGTTTTTGGTTGATATATTTTTTTCAAAAACTGATTAAATAATAACCATTTTAAAAATAGAATATAAAAACAACACTTTTTCCGCCGTCTTAAATTGTCCGCCATAATGTGTGCATAATGGCATCACATTGTTTACTTTATTTTACTCGTCAAACCTTTGATTTGAAGCTCGTGTCCAGGGTTGCGAAGAAAAAGGTAATCCCTCATGTTTAGAAAGATGTTAGGCCATATTGGATTTAGAAAGATGTTAGATTGTCACCGCATTTTATATACGTGTGTCGAATTTCAAAACTGTAACTTAATTGGAATAGTCAACATTTTGATTGCAAGATATAAAGTGAGTTATGTAATAAAAAAAGGAACTAAAATAACTGTAATAAAAAAGGAACATTGTAAAAATAAGGAACGATCTGCTACTTTTGAAAGTAATGCGGGGGAAAAAATAGCTTTGTAAATCCCTTATCACCTGTATAAATACAAAAATGAGTTTATTTGTTTATTTTTTGTCTCTCTTTCAACTACTTAACTTATTTCCGTGAAATTTTGCACATACATTGCCTGTATCATGGAGATGAACGTAGAACTTATTAATTAGAACAATTTCCCTTTTCCACGTGATTTGATTCGTGTCACGGATCAACGCTGACGTATTCTTAAATTTTGTATATATAATAAAACTAAAGTGAATTCTCTATATTGAAGATAAAAAAATACTTCGACGCTTTTTGACACCAAAAATAATATTAGAATTATTTTGTCTATCTGTCATGTTGTGTCTATCTGTCATCACACAAAAACTACTAGATGAATTTTAATAAAAATTGACATAGGAATACTTTATACTACGATATAGACTTTGCAATATGTTTCAAGTCTGTCCGCCACAGAGTTCCCGAAGCATTTGTAGAAAGGTCCTTTGCAATGCTTTCCTGATGAGCATGTACTATGTAAATCAAAGTGGACTTTTGGTTTTCATTTATAGAGGGCGATATTTCTTGGAATACATCGCATTTCCATTCGCCGCGCATATCCTATAGGATTTATAAAAAACTCTACGCGATCCAACACATTTAAGGCAGCTTATTCGAATATACTATTTATTTACAAAATTAAAATTATTTTTAATTTAACATCGATGTTTCGAAAATATATGTTAAAATAAAATGCAAATCATCGATCTTATCATAAAACAAAACTGTTTCTGCACATTTTATCAAGACGCGTATCATAAAAAATTCACATCTTTCTCACAATTGACACAAATTACACAGGTAAATTACTATAAATACTATATGAAAGTACATATAAAAGAAAGTTGTAGTAACACTACTTGGAGTTAATATGCTCATGCCACTGAAAAACTTTTTCTAAAAAACAAGGTAAAAATCTAAATTGGAAATTACCAACTGGTAAATTGGTGTGGAAGGTGGAAATGTTTCTTAAAAAAACGAGTGTACTGTAGACCACACGACTGAAGTAAAACTTCAAATTCACAAAATATGAACTTTAAAATGAATTTACAATTTTATTCACTCTAAACGTAGAATATTTAATGTATTGAACATAATAAGTTATAAAATTGTTCAAGAACGAAATGAAATTACAAAATAATCAAAAAATCACCGTTCGCGTAACGCTAGCAAACTAGCATATATATATATATATATATATATATATATATATATATATATATATATATATATATCTTTAACTGACTATGAGAGGAAGAGAGAAAGAAATTTGCGCACGCACTGCTCTCTCTTGCTCCTACAGTGATACAGAATAGGCTTACACTGTGTCTTAGATATACGAAACATAACTGGCCATGAGAGAAAGAGAGAAATAAAATGTGTGCTCGCACCTCTCTCTCTTGTCCCTACAGTAATATACGAAAGGTAACTCTCTCTCTCTCTCTTTCTGTCTTCACTAACTTATATCTCCCTCATTCACCAGCTTACTCCCCATGTCAAGCGTGCGTAAAGAAGTTTTACTTCAAAAATTATTCAGTTTCTCAGCACATCCATTTCCATATTGTACAACCTCTTACAACTTGCATGTGTAAGTCAACCTTTCAATACACTATCCAAAAAATCTAAAATCCATAGTCACAGTTTATTAATAATTTATTCTCGCATGCAAAGCTACAACATATTGTTAATAGTATTTGACGGAAATTATTTATTTTTAAGTGTTTATGGTAAAAGAAAAACTTGGTTTAGTTTTTGTTTTTTTTTGTATTTCAACGATAATACAACGAAGCAATGTACTGTGAGAGGGTTGACAAACTGTATTAAAATTATTGAAAAGTTATAGGCCAAAAATGTAAAATACATAAATCGAATTAAAACTATCTCATAATTTTCTGAAGTCGGTTAAAAATGACAACACCTACCACAACTCGTCGCCAAATCTCGAACAAGTTACGCGCGATAATGACAAACTTAAGTTATGACAGCTGGTCATATATAACAAACGGTACTCGCTATAACGATCACACAGAAAGATGCGCGACCCCTGATAACGCGCGGCGAGAAAGCATCTGCCATTATGATATTAAAATATTACGTTTATTTTTATTACGCAAGCGGCAGCGCGCGCCGCTGGCTGTTAAGCGCGGGCATTAACCCTCTGGTGCGCCTGGGGTCAGCGTTGACCTACGTTGCCTGCAATTTTTCTTGTTAAGCGGTGGTCCGCAGTTTGCTTTCAGAGGGTCAAGTTAGAAGTCTTGAGGCTACGCGGAATGGGTGGTTGTATCAAAATGATTTTATTTATGAAACATTCAAGAAAAAAATTAATGGAATAGACGAATGAACTAGATAAATTGAATAGACTGATGAACAGATTTAAAAAGTTGTGATTACAGTTAGATGATAATCGCTCATTCTAATATTTTCGGGAAAGAATAAAAGGTGAGGTAAAAAAAAGTTGTTTAATAATACAGCAAAAAAATGAAAAGGCGAAAAGAAAAATGAATTAAATAATAACCTAAAGAAAAATAAGGGTAGAAAATTCGATAAAATATTTAGAAAGCTGATAATAACCGACCCTAAAAAGCAATCACTGAAAAGCACAGGGTTGATGCGTCATGATTAGTTAATCATGGCGACCGGGCCAACATTTCTAGTTGCGTGGATACCTTACTCTGTGCGTCAGTGGTGTGAAGTGAGTCACGGTGAAATTGTGGGTAGTTGTGCCATTTATTTCTGTCCTTTAAGGATACAACGCATTTTTGTCCGTTCTGTTGATTCTATAATTATACTCGAGTTGTTACAGCAAGTAATTACGATTGAATTTTTCATATTTCCTTATGCTTGATTGGTGTCCTCACCATCTGATAAGTATGGTATCTGAGTGATAAACATTCTAACTCTCTTTCTCTGTCTCTCTCTCTCTCTCTCTCTCTCCATTATATTCGTAGCATTTTCGCAGATTTTTCAGATAATGTTTTTACCTTAAAATATCAAGTACAAGTGAAACTCGTACTATGATTATTCCATACATATTTAAGCACTTGTAAAGATTCAAGGGTACATAGTATTTCAATTAAATTATTTACAAATATTAATTTTTCACAATATATATATATATATATATATATATATATATATATATATATATATATATATATATATATATATATATATATATATATATATGTATAGCCTACTGTATCTATTACAGGCGTAAGAATGTGGTACGTATTTTAAAAATTATAAGACCTCTCAATGGACAAAATATTTGCGTAGACTTAAAGAAAACCCTATTTTTATCATTTTAGGTTGAGTAATTTCAGAAATAAGGGTGGTAGAACAAATTTTTTTTGCATATTTTTCGGTCGATCTCAAGATAGACTTTTGTTATTAGCCTTTTCAAACGTCGCACTATATAGAGAAATAAATAACATTTTCAAGTACGTAATTCATCCACTCCCCTCAACTCTTCCCATCTAAAATTTCCATACAAATATTTTTGAGCGTTAGCTATTGAGATATGTGCGGGTTAGTAAGCTTTACTGCTATGCATAATTTAAGTTTCTACAAAAAACAGTGTGTAACAGACAGCTGTTTTTTGTAGAAACCATGAGTGATCTTAGAAGGGTTTTGTTTGCCATGAGTGATCTTAGAAGGGTTTTGTTTTTTTTTATTTTAACATACGGAACCCTACTAGACGAAGTGAAACTTCTTTAACAGTTCACGTTGATTAAAAATTTAAAATACAACTTATACTCATGGCTAAATCGTTTGCTTACAGTTAACATAAGGACGAAGGTTAAACCTTTACACATACACAAATACACGTTACGTAATTTTTACGTGATAATTTTTCTGTCACAATTTTCGGCGGTTAATTTTTTCATTTAGTACACATTATCACAATTCCAATTTCGTACGTTTTTTTAATTTACGAAACCGAAGCAAAAATTTTAAAAAAATACCAACAAAAATACAAAAATTTAACAAAAAACAAACAAAAGTTTCATTAAATTTGCAACTCACGGCGTTAACTTATTTCTATTCAGTTTGTTTCTTTTGTGGTAGAACATAGCATTAATAATGATTGAAAAGTTATTAAATCATTCACCAAATACCCATCACACAATTTTAACGTGACAATTTTTCTGAGTCACACTTTTCGGCGGTTAGTTTTTTGATTTAGTACTCATTATCACAATTCCATTTTATATATTTTTTTAATTTACGTAACTGAAGCCAATATTTAAAAAAAACAAAATACCAACAAAAATACAAAATAAAACAAAAAAAAAACAAATAAATGTTTCATTAAATTTGCAACTTACGGCGTTAACTTATTTCTATTCAGTTTGTTTCTTTTACAGTAGAACATAGCATTAAGATTTATTGAAAAATTAGTAAATATTATAATAGTAGTGTACTTGTATGCTAGTAAAAAGTTCACTATGTCATAAATTGGACTATACAATCAATCTAAAAGCAAATTCTCTATTGCTCTACGATATATAGTTTTGAAAAAAATTGCGCCCAAAATGTAGCATATTCGTAGCATTGTCGTAGCATTGTAGGTCTATGAAAGTGATGTCGTAGCATTATTTGTGGAATACATCATTAATTGCACACAGTGTGCGGAAGTGATGTCGTATCATGGAAGTGATCACGTCTAATACTGGGGGAAACGTAGTTTTACCAAAGACTGTATATTGACTACTATACTTGACTGTCTATTGCACCTAAATAACGTAAAAGTGGCACTAACCTTTAACGTTACATATTGCTTTTATTTATTTATATATTTATTATTTGGTAATCGTTTTCTATGTGAGATTGACTTATACCTGCCAAATTTAAATTTATTTAAAATTGATTGTGCCCGCGATACCATACTCGCAGACCACTGGAAAACGTATCGATACAGTTTCTTGTAAATATGCTTCCATACTTCACCTTTTGCTAGGCCCATTATTTTAATACATGTCAGAATTGAAAATTGTATTGCTCAGTTTATAATACATATTGCACCACCTATTGATGCACATAGGTACTCTATACTTTTGTATAATTAGTACGCTTTAATTAACTAAGAAATTATTTGTTTTACTAATAGAATGTAAATGAGTTTTGAAAACTTGAAATTCGCATAACTTCTGATTGAATGAAGCTATCTGCATAAAATAAAAACTAAATATTACTTCATTTTAATCTCTATGTTTTTTTTAAATTCCATCCAAATTGGTTCGGTAATGCAAACAAACACAAATTAAAAAAAATATTTTTATACATTCCTTCACTTATCCTCCTTCTCTTCGATTATTTTTTTTTCACAAATATATTTAGTATACAGACACGTAAAGTTTACAATTTCATTACATGTATAAATAATTATTTCTGTAAGTATAACTTATCAATATATTTGAAGGCAAATAAATAATTTAGTTTTATACAAAAAAGGCTTGCAATATTTGGAACCAGACAGCGCCGTAAGATTCTAATAAACCACGATTGTTAAACAAAAAAAAAATAATTAAAAAAACACTAGTTATATAACTCACGGGAAAAGAGTTTATATAAAAATAACTTAACACGTTATAAACACATTGCGTGTTTGATATTCTTTCATATTTTACCTTATTAATGCATACTTTCACCTTATAAAACGTGGAAGTTATTTAACAGTTCATTATTCTGATAAGATGAGGGTGTTCCTCAAAAATATGCCCTTCGTTCGCATTCGTGGCGTGGGAAAAACCAATTTATGTACGTGTAAATGTCCTTATACGTGGTGTTTCACAGTTGGAGTTGGATTAAAATAAATGAAATTAGTACATATTTTAGTACTTCACTTAGTACATTATGATACATAATAAATATCAAGACTGAAGATATTATTATAGATAAAATGACTTCATTATTTATTGGTTTGAATCTTAATACCCGCAAATAATAGTTCTATATGGGAAATTTGATCTAATTAAGAAAAATAGGGGAGGGAGAAATAACGTACTTAGTTGTAATTATAATTGATTTAAAAAGAAATCTGTCAAGCGCGAGTGACAGATTTGTTTATAAACATTTTATGGTAAATAATAATCCTATTAAACTATTTACATTTTAATTTTTAAAAACGAAAAGAATCTTTTCGTTACTTGCTATATCTTTCATTCTCGCATTTTTAAAAAAATATCTTTTATGTGATTTAAATAAAAATTAACGACTTTCTCTTTTTCTTTTACCTGTGCTTGCTTCTTGCCAAGTTTCATGATTCTAGGTCAACGGTAAGTACCCTATAAGTTTTGATTTATTTGCGAATATCAAAATATGCGGCATAAATGGCCATATTTTTAGTCTCTTCTTAATTCCGTTGACTCAGAAGCTTAATTTTTTTACAGCTTCAAGGGGCCGTAGATTTAAGTATTTGATATTAATTTCAACTTGATACTTCCACACGTTCCTGAAAAGAAAGGATCACTTCGTTGTCCGACAACGGAGTGATCCTATAAGGATTCCTTTTTTCCTTTTGAGATACGGAAACCCAAAAAAAAAGGATATTTAAAAAAAAACGATAGCCAGTAATTCTGAAAATCAAAATAAAGTATAATATTTGAAAAGATTCAATGCCCTTTTTATGAAAGTAGTGATATTAAAAAAGTTTTCAAGTGCACGCATTTTATTACATACACTGGAACATTCGCATTGTATAACCTCATAGAACAAAATCAATTTAATTTATTACTCAATAAAATACTTGTATATTGTATAACTCTCGGAAATATAATAAAACCTACACCGCTCCCATACAATAAACTCACTAACATAAGCAGTGGGAAAACCCACACAAACCCGGCTTCCGCTATTGTTTTTGAAAATATAAATGCTGTTGGATGTTCCTAAGAGTTAATCTCTGCTAATAGCCCACCTGAAGATGTTTTAATACAACGAAACCTAGGTCGTGGCAAAGAACTGAAAGAAAGTAGAAATAATACTACGTAACGTAGTTTCATTTAGTAGTGAAAATTCACGCCAAATATATTCAATATTTTCAAGTGATATAAAAAAAAGTTAATGTCTTACAATGGACAAAATAAGGAAAATTAAAAAAAGCTAAATAAAGCTGCCCAAAAACAATTATATATTTTACCATAAATTAAAATTATCGGAGCGTATTAGATGCATACAGTACTTTACAACTATTAACAATATTCTCTTAATAAACACGTAGTTGTTGCGGGTAGCGAGTACATACTCTACTCAGCTCAAAATGAATTGGTAAGGGCTCTTCACTGAAAGGCTTTTCACGTGTCACACAATACTCCAAAATAAAATTCTTTAAAAAAATACATATTTTTTATTAAAACACAATTAAAAAATAAGAATTAAAGAATATCAATATTGATATTTCTTTTAAACATATTATCTAATTAATAACACTTTTATTATCATACCAATCATTCGTGGTTTCCACTTATTTCCTAATACGTTACTGAGAGTCTAAGAACAATATATCAACGTCAGTTCGCTTTTATTAACAGGACGAAAATCAATTTTTTTCAACATTTTTTTTTTTAAATACTTGTACGAAACTTTATTTATTACTAGATTACGAATCGCAAAAAGGAATATTGAAAAGGATTATAAGAAATGTTATTATTTCAGACACCTTTCAAAAAAATTCATCAAAAAATAGATTTTTGTTAACTAAAATTTTTGCTGTAGAACTGAAATGGTATTACGTGTCTGGGTATAAAAGAGTGGGTAAGTTTTCAAAATTCAACTCAAAACAATGAACATATAAATCTGCTTATCAGATCATTTTGACTATGTAGTGCATTTGAAACGTAAATAACTAGAGATCTCCGCTTCGTCCGGGCAAAAAGGGGCTCTAATTGCATTATTTTTTAACGATTTTAATAATTATTTACAGTTTATTTATTACAGGTATCCCAGCGATTTAGCTATTTATTTTGTGTTTATTCTGTTGTTAGTTTGCTCGTTATAGCAAACGCTTATTACAAACAAACTACCAATCAGCTACATGCGATTGACTGTTTTGAAGTTTTTTATGTTGTCTACAATATATTAATAAATTATTTGAATATAGCATTATAGCTAAATGTATAATATAGTAAGGCACACTTCGATGCTAGTAGTTCAAAATATGCATCAACCTCAAAAATCGGTGCTACAATTTTTTTTAAAGGGATCTTAAAAATAAATACACAAAATACACATAACAATTTGTTTATTGTTCCTATAGGTACAGGAAAAAATATATTCACATTTTTTGACATGACATAATCAGTGACGTAAGAGGTCATTCACAACGCCGGAAAAAGAATGGTGCCTCATCCTCGACATTATAACTTCTTTCAAGAGAATATATCCGAAAAAGTTTTAAATATTCTTGTAACATAATATTATAGTTATAGTGTATTTACGTAATTTTTACAAATATAATAGTTATACAATACTTACGAAAAGTAAACAGTAGATTTTTTATAAATTACTAAATTTAAGTCGGTGGATTATAATAGAAATATTATATTAAAATAAACTTCTTGAATTTGTAATATTTAATTTTCTTGAAAAAAAAAGTATTAATGCAGAGTGACACAACATTCTTTCTGGTATTGTGAATAACCTTTAAGAGCATTGATTAATTAAAGAAAAAAACCACATTTTTCTTATATCTAAAGGATCAATAAATAAAGTGTTACACATATGTTACGTCACTTTTTACATCCCATATAAAAATAAATTAAAACAAAGATTTTTTAAAGGCGCTCTGCTTATGTAACTCCATTTAACCATTGGCGCTTATTATTCACGTGTTTTAAAAATATATCATGTACTTTATCTAAACAATATAAGGCTATACAATTGTAATAGTTTCGTTTCAATTAGAAAAGCATTTAATGAACTAAATCCTTAAAAACATAAAAACTCTTACAAAATAGTGTGATTATTTTACAAAATATTCTGAGAATACAAATCTAATTTTTCGATACTATAACAAAAAGAAGGCAGGCGAAACTTGCCTGACGTTACAGAAATAGCATATAATTTTTAAAAAAGGTGGTATTTTTTAAAATATGAGAAACCAAACATTCAGAGATTGACAGTCAGAAAAGAGCAAAAAATTAAATGAAGTTCGCGATTATAATAGAAAAATTATCTTCATAAATGGGCATATTTTAATTTTTAAAATATTAAGTATTCTTAACGAGAAATACAAATAATAAAGAAAATCTAATGAAATACATAATAGCATTTTACAAACGATTACAAAAATAGTCAATACCGCTTGTTTTTTTTAATGTGCTGCACATTAGAAAAATTGCCTAAATTAATAAAAAATATCTGATGACTAACATTGACAATGAACGTATTTTTCGCCCCTTTCGAATTTTAAGTGGTTTTTTGGTCTATGACTTTTCGGTCTTTTCGAGTTTTAAGTTATTTTTTTTTTTGAGTTTTGTGGATTGATATAATATATCTAGAGATGGAAGATACAACGAGACACAATCTACAATTTATTTCATCTCATCAGTTCAAAAAGTGCTGTAGAAATAACATTTTCAAACTATTACGAAAAATAACCTAATTTTTCATAAAAATACAAGATTTCTCATTTGTCTGTTTGACGACTCAGACAAAAATTTTGAAGAGCTTTTTTCCGACGACCATGTCGAACCTGTGGGTTTCGTGTATTAATATGGTACATTTATAGATGGACCATACAACAAGACATAATCGGCACTTTCTTTCATCTCGCTAGCTCAAAGAGTGCCGTAGAGATAACATTTCAAACTATTACGAAAAAAACCCAATTTTTCATAAAAAATACAAGATTTCTCATTTTCCTAATTGACGATTTAGACAAAACTTTTAAAGAACTTTTTTCCGACGACCATGTCGAGCCTGTGGGTTTCGTGTATTAATATGGTACATCTATAGATGGAAGATGCATCGAGACATAATCTGCACTTTCTTTCATCTTGCTAGCTCAAAGAGTGCTGTGGAGATAAAAATAGAAGTTTTCTCATTTGTCTGATTGATGATTTACACAAAATTTTTGAAGAGCTTTTTTCCGACGACCATGTCGAGCCTGTGGGTTTCGTGGATTGATATGGTACATCTATAGATGGAAGATACAACGACATTTAATCTGCACTTTCTTCCATCTCGCTAGCTCAAAGAGTGCCGTAGAGATAACATTTACAAACTTTACGAAAAATAACCTAATTTTTCATAAAAAAATACAAGATCTCTCGTTTGACGATTTAGATAAAACTTTTAAAGAGCTTTTTTCTTATTTCGTGTATAAAAGAGTGTCACTTTTATTTTTGTAAAAGCTGGATCCTACACAATATGAACTTCCGCTAGTTTCCTTCAAAATTTTAACATATTTCCGTCAATTTACGTCCGAATAAGGATGCTCTTAGGAACTGTTTCCCGAACAAATGACTTAGATTGAAACAATAGAGTCCACGTAATAACCATATTAAATAAACGACAATCTCATCAGTTAATGCAACACTGCTTGGACAGTTACAATTTTACCGACGGCACTTTTGCTTGGATAGTAACAAATTAATTGTACAATTCAATTTTTATGTGTATTAAATGTTTATGTGCCTAAGTGCGTACGAAGTCATCTTAGTACGAGTTTTACTCGTACTTAACCGTTTTTAAAATTTTAGATATTACCATTTAATTGGACTATTGAACTAAAGTTAATATTTCATTTAACTTTCACCGACAATTCCAAGAAGTACAGTGTGATGTCAGCACTATCTGGTGATAAATTCGTAATTTTTTATTACGCTATTTAAATTTATTTTAAAACTCCATACTGTACATATTGGAATCGACTAAAATTATTTATAACTGACTGTGCCGCATGGTTTCACTCACATGAAATTCGGAATAAGAAAAGTTATTAGAATTTTTTCCCTCATGTGTTGCTCTTAGGTAAAACTATTACCATACTAAATTTCTTTAAAATCCGCCCTGTAGATTTTGCATGATTGACGAAAAATTTAAGATACAGTCAGACAAACAAAAATTCTAAAAACAGTTTTTCTGGCTTCTATTATTATTTTTATGCTTAATCAATCACCCTTTAAAATAATTTCCAGGTACAGAATCCACTTCATTACAATTTTATTATGTGCGTAAATATGTAAATGTGTTGTAGTGTATCGCATAAATACATTTAAATAATTCATAAGACCAATACAGTGTTTAGTTTTAGGAAAATCTGTTCTATATTCATTCGTAACACAATCTCTTCACATTCGGTGAAGTTTACTACATTTTAAAAGTCACTTACATCAATCTGTATTTCAATGTAAAAAAGTATTATTGTTTTCTTTCAGAATAAAATCGTTTTCGAAAAACTTCAATCATTAACACTTATTTTTCAATCCTTACAATATATAATGACTTCGTTTTGGAATGTAATTCCAACAAGGGGTTTATCATTTACATTGAAGATTATGGCGATGCAGTTTAATTTATACTTGTGAATTGAATTCTCTCACATTACAGATATGACAGACTTTAACTAGCATCTTCATTTCATTCGTACTTTACATATTTAGCTGATAAATGGCTGAAATCTATATTTTATCCGCTTTTTAAAACAAAAATGAGGCACCGAGATTAACATACATGTTTTATTCCATCCCTATACAAACTACGTATCTCAAACTTAAAAACGGAACCCTTCTGAGATTATTCAGGTGTCCGTCACTACGATTAAAATTTGGCATAGTAACAAAAGTACACAAATTTTTTAAACAAAGTACACAATCTTTTTTAAATTCTATGTATCATGTGCGAACTTATTTAAAAGAACTGAACTACCTCATAGGTATACAAACATATTTAAATTGCACATTTAAAATAATATAACACATATCCAAATACAGACATAACTCTCCCGTCACTTCAAAAATTACTGATCCAAAAATCATAAAAAACGACATTGGTAAAATCTGACTAAAAATTATAAAAAAAAACTATGGCGAATATCCTAAATCTTAACACTTTTAAAATATTCACCATGTTTTTCCCCGGTGAAAGATATGGTTAAAAATTAATATTTCAAAATAGAAATACTATGTAACCCTAATTGTTTAGAAGTGCCTAATGCCCCGTAATACGAGTTCTGCTCATACTTGACAAGTTTTTTGCAAAATATTTTTTTTCCCATATAATTAACACTTCCTTAATTTCCATTTATTAAGTAATAACGTGCCCTTATTGTCTGTTACGTAACAATTATGGTTTTATTATATGTGGTACAATTATTACATGTTGCCTCTTTGAACATCCAACCATTTAGTTATTAACCCAATCAGTGTATATGTGAATCACCCTCACTAATCATAAATAAAAAAGGCGTTCGCCAACCGCCTCCCTCTCCCTGTAGAGCGACATCCCCTGACGGATCGCGTGCGCATCCGACATCCGGTCCGTCTCCGCCGTTTTACGAGTCATAAACGCGGATGTGATCACGCGAGGCCGCTCCCTGGGGCCGGAGACCAGCTATTTCATCATAATTATCTCGGATATATTTCATCTAGCTACTCGCTTACCTGCGCGGCACTGTGGCTAGGTACTCACTCCTACCTGCATGCGTGCCGTGTGTGTTTACTTTACAAAATGAATTGGCGGGCGCGGTAGGTTCATCTTGAATGTGGAGTTTGATAATAAACGATACAAATACGCTGCATGTACTTTGTCGTGAAACGCGGGTACGTATAAATGTTACTGTAAAATGTTATGGCTGCTTTTCATTGTTGAGCTCATAAAATATATGTATTTTAAGGATCATAAAACCCTAACCATTGCAGCGCTGCGTCCTAAATGTCCCAATCGCAGTGCGAATGCACAATTTACGTAAATTTTGTATGAGAAGCATCTTCGTAGATCTGTTCCCAATAAAATGATTAAATTTCTTTATTTATCAGGGACTAATGATCTAAAAAATTGTAAGAAAATCATTAGATTTTCCGCACAGAATTCTCTAAATTTTGAGATGAGAAAAAAATTTAAAAAGCTCTTGATCACTGGACATATTGCTTGTACGTATGCTACTCGACGTACCTAATATGAGTAAATATATGTATGTGTATGTATGTATATATATATATATATATATATATATATATATATATATGTGTGTGTGTGTGTGTGTGTGTGTGTGTGTGTATAAACACACGTACACTTAGGTACCTGTTTTAGACCTTTTTTAGGAAATAATCTACTTCCATAAAAAACAAAGAATTTTCCAATTTTTGGATGACTACGAAGATTATGGATGACTTCATTCTTTGTATTACTCGAAAGTAGAAAAATACTCGTTGTGGAATGTTTGTTCATGTGGAAGAAAAGTCCATTTTCCATAAAAGTATCTAATAAAATTACGTGTTTTAGGGTTCCATAAACTTTTCTCTTAACCTTTAACTGCGTTATATAATTTTCATATATTTCTTTCATATTCTGTAACTTAGAAAAAAGTAAACGATAATAAAAAAATTGTATTAGCTTAACTTTCACTTCACATTCAATAAAAAATAGAAACGGGTCTTGCCATCTCAAGAAAAAATAATAATCGTCAAAGTTTGGAGAGCTGCGAAACTGAAATGGCACATTAAAATCGTGTAGAAAATATGCTATTTAAAGTTTCATTAACCTAACAAGAATATAAATCCCAAAAATGTGATGTTGGTGCACAAAAAACACCATTGACACAAACGTCTTTTTTACTCGAATGCGGCATGACGAGGATGGTATTGTGTATATTTACATATGTATGTATGTACATATTTACGTATGTACCTATGTACGTATGTACTTATATACATTTGTACCTATGTACGTTATGTACGTATGCACCTATATACGCATGTACGTATATACGTATGTACGTATGTACGTATATACATATATACGTATATACGTAAGTAAGTGTACGTACTTAATACAGATTACTCTCTAAAGCCAGAACGAATAATCCAATTTCAAATCGTCTTTACCTACAGATCAATGCGGCGGCTAAAACTCACGTTTATGTCTAATGTGAAAATATGAAAATGCTAAAAGATAATCAAAATGGATATATAAGGATCTGGAAAATGAAAAAGGCCAAGAGCGAGTCTGGCTTAGGCATCGAAGGTTTTGTACCTCGTTTCAAATGAAATTATTTATCATAAATCAACACTAACAAGGACTTCCTGGAGCAGCAAAAATTTAATAATATCTATTTTTACTAAGTTGGAGACTATATATATTATCGTCAATTTCCCAAAAAACTTTGATGACAGATAAAATAGTCCTTATAATTTTCGTATAACCTTTGCGTAGATTTCTAAAAAAGCTCTTTCCTTTCATAAGTTCAATTTGAAAACTTTCGAATATAAGGGGTGGAAAGAATTTATTTCTTTCCATAACTTTTAGTGTATCTATAAAGAGGTATTACCAAAAATTATAAAAAAATCGTTTTGAGACACTTGTAACTAACTTATTCAATGGGTACATCAAATTAAATATGGAAATAAATAATATTTTATTTACCCACCTCATAATTTTCATATAAATATTTTAGAATGTTACCTACTTAGATACATACAAATTAGTTTGCCATATTACTATGCTAGATTTCAAATTTCTACGTCAAGCGATGACTGAGAAAAATAGCTGTGACACATGAACAGATCTTATAACGTTTCCGTTTTTCTTTTTGGAATATAGCTAACTCCAAAAAAGCTAGATACGAAAACTGATTTTACTAAACGTTCTAAACATTAGCACTATTTCTCAAGTAATTTTGGAAATACAGACCGACAAAGGTGCTTTATTAATAAAATCATCTTTTTTACGGAAACCGAAAACAGAAGACTAATTTTCAATATGTACAATATACTTGACAATTAAGTAGGTTTAAATAAATCTACAGTATAAGAAATTTTCGCAAATATATAAAACGCGCGGAAAAATAATCTGGGAAAATAACATCAACATAAGATGTAAAGTGTAACGTAGATTTCGTAATAAATATATTGGTATGAACATTGGAAACCTTTGTGGAAATGGTTTGAGGTGTTATTCTTCTTCTACCTAAGATCTTCAAACTTCGTATTTATATAGTACATGAATTTTTCAAATGTATAAAAAAATCAAATATTACCGTTTTTAGGTGACTAGTACAAAACTAGTAAAAACGAAAAAGTACGTAGCAAATACGTTATTATTTCGTCACTTCTCGGAGTAAATAATTGGCGTTGTGATAAAATACTGGACGCTTTACTCGGAAAAAATATTGGAAAATATTGGACATTTTAAATTCCGGAGTTAACTATTGGAATTAATTTTTTTCTTTTTTTAATAGATACAGCTTTACATTGTAAACACTTTGTGGGTTATTTTAGCTACAACCGATCGATTCAATAAGTATGTAACTGATATCAATACCTATTCGGTAATGTTTCTAATGTTAACCATTAGGTCCAAAGAGCCAAATTGGCACTTGGAAAGTCTAATGTATAACAAAATTATATAATTAAACCGATCCCATAATAACTTTTTATTTTGTTTTTTTATTTTTTCACACATATTGTCGATAATTGTTAATTTCGGAAAGAATGGCAAGACCGTAGCAATATTCTTTGTACAAACTTATATTACTAACATGAAGCTAAGATTGGCTAATGAAAATGCATAAAGCACAATCTTATCTCGTGACAGAATTATTATTTCTATATGCTACAATTTTCATATAATTTTTCCCGTTTATACCCTATTTAAAATATACTCTAACAGCATAAGAACAAAATACACTACAATAAACAAACACCTTCCTGCAGGTTCCGTGATCCGTGATAATAATATTCAAAATTATATTTATCTTCCGTATACCCCAAGCAAACCAGTAACAATAATAGATATGTATGACGCCGAGCATAGTGGGTTGTTTTGCCGCCCGTTGTGTTGGCGACAATGCAATGACTGAAAAATGTAATTTGGAGGGTAGTCTAATGCACCGATGAAGAGGTGAACGAAAGGTAGACTTTTAAGAAAAATATGGACTTCACATATCTTTTTTCGTTCTATGGAATATTTTATTTATCAACGTATTATTACAAAAGAATATTGGAAATCTATGCAATTTATCTAATATTGAAAATATATAAAGAATTTATGAGAAAGGTAGACTGTTAAGAAAAATATGGATTTCACGTATCGTTTTTCGTTCTATGGAATATTCTATTTATCAACGTATTATTACAAAATAATATTGGAAATCTATGCAATTTATCTAATATTGAAAATATATAAAGAATTTATGCGAAAGGTAGACCGTTAAGAAAAATATGGACTTCACATATCTTTTTTGGTTCTATGGAATATTTTATTTATCAACGTATTACAAAAGAATTATGTTGGAAATCTATGGAATTTATCTAATATTGAAAATATATAAAGAATTTATGTTGCATACAATTAATAGCAACACGTCTCATTAAACTTTAATTTTTGTCTTTCTTGAGTAAATCACTATGCGATACTGTTGGAAATAAGTGGTTAAGCAATTGAATACTGAAGGTTTATTAAATATCGTATCGTAATTTGGTCGTAGACGGTCGTATTTCAAAAATGTGATTCTGTAGGGTCCCAAGAAGTTATAAATTATGTCTATATAAAAATGAATATATTTTTTTAATAATTCAGCGTAACAATTTTTTTGTTTTGACAATTATAAATTACGTAAGAGCAATATATGTTCTGAGTTGCTAATAACAGAAATTATCTGTACCCGAGCTAAGATAGATTGACGAAAAGAATAGGTAGTAATAAATAAATCCTGTATATGTAGTTTTCCGGAAATACGGAAATAAAACCTTATTTACGTCTTTCCCAATAACAAAATTTATCAAAATCCCTATCTACCGCCAGTTTCCGAAAATATAGTGTTGATACCCTAAACAATAACAAAAATAAATGCGCTATTTGCATATTTGTCTTACTCATAAGACAAAGAAGATATTTTCTTTAATTTAATTTAAATTACGCTATTAAAAAAATAAAATATAAAACATATAGCAAAAATTAAATAATTTTTATTGTTACTGGTTTGGACTAAAGAAAATAATTACTTACCTACATGTATAGCTTTTATTAAACAGAAAATATGGAACTTTAGTTTCGATTAAAAAATTGTTTTTCAAAAATATTGGAACGTAAAACAATTTTTTAAACAAATACATAGGATCTTAGTACTTATCGCAGAACTGCTATTATCATTTTTATTATTATTAACAAAGTGATTGACTATATTTTGCGTTAATTTTGTAGAAATTCATTATTCACAATTAAATGAAACTATGTGACGTAGTATTATTTCTACTCTCTACCACGACCAACACGGTTTCGTTGTATTGCAACATCGTCAGGTGGGCTCTTAGCAAAGATTCTTATTGGTGAGCTATCAGCAATATTTGCTAATAGCCCACTTGACAATGTTGTAATACAAACCTAGGTCGTGGTAAAAATTTAAAGAAAGTAGAAATAATACTACATCACGTAGTTTCATTTAATTGTGATTAACAAAGTGTTTATTTTGATAGAGTAAATTAACAAAAATTTAGCGTTTTTTTAAATAACCTTATTTAAATATATATTTTTTTAAAATAAAACGTTTGATTAAAGAATTGAATAGATAAAAACAGATCAGTGAATAGGTGATTTAAAATTAATAATTCCCTTCACTAATAAGACAGCTGCCTCCATATTTATTTAACATATTCTCTTTGGAAGCCACAGACAACAGAGCGTGATAGATAGCGGCGCGAATTTGATGTTAACTTCCGGTTAATTTGGCGGGAGGGAGCCCTGTTTGCCGCCAAATTGTTCATTTTATATTTCTTTTCTCAAAACTAAAAGGGACAGGGGTTGATTATAAGCAATGTTGACATTGGAAAATTGATTTTATAATGCCCATAAAGTGAGACGTGATTGTTATAAAAGTTATTGCATGTAATTTAATAAAATTTAAAGCGTCGTCGTTATTTAACTTGTCGGATTTATTACAGCTTTCTCTCGCCGTCATATTGCTCTTCAACAAATCGTATTTAAAAAAATTAACAAAAGGAATTTTGTGATCTTTTCGTCATTTGGATGAATAAATAATGAGCAAGACACAAAAAGACGGAGTACATATTTCAACAATACGTAACGCATGATAGGAAAAACCTGTTATGTGCAAGTACTATTCGCACTATGAAGGTTCTGTACACATTTATGCATGCTCAAATATTCAAGGATACTTAGGTTTTCTATCAAACTACAAACACTAAGGTAAATATTCACCATGTAAATATATTTTCTTGTCTGTTTTTCACAGGCGTAAAAGTGTAGAGAATTTCTCAAACATTTTCCGGTAAAGGATAGAGTATGGGTAAACTCCTAATAATGTTGTCTTTCCATAATTTTAACTTAAACAGTTTGGGGAGGGAGCTAGCATGTTTTCTGTTTTCTGTGGACGTTTTCAGAAATATCACTAGAACTAACTTAAATAACATTTTTAAGAAAATAGCTCTTACAAATTAAACACCCCTCAATACAAAAAAAATTAAAAAAGGAAACATAACTTGGAATAATTCATTTACCCCTCAAAAATGTTCATATATATATATATATATATATATATATATATATATATATATATATATATATATATATATATATATATATGAGTGTTAATTTAAAGCACATGACGCGACATATTGAGATGTTCGATGATTAACAGCATTATCACCATGTCAAATTTTAATTTTCTACATAAAACGGTTTTTGAAGAAAATGGTAGTGATAAAATCGATGGTGTTATTTTATCAGTGTCTCGTTTCTTTTTTTAATATAAAGAACCCTTAATTTTAAGAGCCTCATCGTTCAGAGTGACTCACTCACTTCATTCAACTCGATAAAGTATCCATAATTTTCCAAGTCAACCAGCCGTAATTCTAAAGAAGCACAGGGCAGTTATGGCGGCAGGACTATCTTACGTCATTTATTATATTCTGTCATTCACTTCGATTTCACAATTGCCGATGTAGCTGACGCTAATAATCCTCAGTTCGTCCTAAATAAACAGAATAAATGGTCACAAATTGGAAAACTTCGTTGTTGCATTTTCAAAATAAAATGGAGAAAAGAGACAGTTTCAATCGAATCTGTTCGTTGTAACTTTAGTATTTATGTGTATTCATCGCACGTCATTATTTTTAAATTATTAAAAGGATCTAAATGAAAAATGGTATTTTACGATTTCTTATAAGTATTTCCAACCGTTTTCTTTTACATTTTTTTCAAATTTGAAAATTTTCAATAAGTATTTACGTAGAAAAAAAATTAACAACACAAATTTTCACAAATTTGTGTCCGACTATTTTCTTCAACATTATAAGTACTTTATAAGTCATACAATACCGTTATTCGTTTTCCGAGGAAAATGTTTGACACAAGATTTAATCTGGTACGTCAATGCGCGCTTTCATGCAGCGGGGGGTAGAGCGTGGTGCAAGCTATGATGCCACGCTGTAATAATTTGTGCTTTAAGAACAAAAGAAAGGTTTTGTGATGTCAATAATATAAATATCATATAAGAGTGACAATAAAAGAAACATAAATTGGATTACGTCATTACAAAAATATACAAAGGGCGTGGCTGAGATTTTTTTCTTTATTTTATTTAATTATCGTGTAGAAGTATTTGAAAACAATTTATATTTTTTTATAACTAACCATGGAACTTGTGAAATTTGATTTTTTTATCAAATTTCACAAGTTCCATGGCTAGTAATAGGCATATAATAGATAGAAAGACATAAATGAGTATTTTTGTGACTTTTTCGTTTTATAAACTTTATATTTTGTAACATTTTACTTTAAATTTTAATTTTGGTTAAAATATTTTATTATTTTTACAGATATATTTGTCTTTAATTACATTTGAATATGAATACTCTAACTTTGACTTTCGTTTGACTTTGACATATTGTCTCTTAACATGGTCGAGAGACTGAAATCATCGAAAAAAACGTAATTAATAGTCAATTCCAAATAAAAACAAAGAAAATGGGTCTGAAGAATAAAGAGGAATAGAATATAGTTTCAAAAACAGGAAATTTATTTTAAAATACAACAATAAAAAAAGGGCAATTTATTTTTTAGAATACAAAACACGAAAATCTTTATATATGCTTTTTTCATAATATTTTAAATACATCAAGAACTAATTATGAGGAAGAAAGATAACGACACAAGTCAAAGTACATAAAAAAAATATTTCAAAAATAATCAATATCGATGAAAGCACTTACACTAGCTCTTTAAATGTTCCCATTGCCAAAATTAATTTAAAAAATATAAACTGACAGTGACACTCGTATCGTGTTTCCGTGAAAGTTATATATGACTTTTACTAGATAAAGTAGAATCTCACTTTTAATAAACAAAGAGTCCGTAGTTCTATTTATATATCATTACGTAAAATAAACTAATTTTTTATAATAACATTTAGCATTCCTCACTTTCGTGTTTGTCAATTTGAATAAATTCATTTTCTCTATCCAACAATCATTCTCCAATCTTTTCTCGGTGACCTTTCAAGTAACGTCACCTTAATTGTACGCCTGATAACTGAACTATCGCCAACCTAATTTTTTTATATCCAACAGCAATCGTTGACTTAAAACATTGATCAAAACTGATTTCGCCCACGTGAGTGTTAGAAAATGTTATATAAATATATATACAGTTATAAATCAGAGCAGTAAATGTATAGTGCTTAAAATTTTCACGTGAAGTCTAAAAATAAAAACGCTATAAGATCAATTATCCACAATTATACTTAAAATTAAAGTATATTTGGGTAAAACAGTAGATTTGGAGATTAGGTGTATTTCAATACCAGTGTTTAATTTCATACCACTTACTTAGATATTCGACAAAGCAATGTATGTCAAGTTATAGCTATTGTAACGAATGTAGTAAAATTTTTAGTACCTTTACAGATCGTGTGATAATGTAAAAGGTTAGATAGGCTACGAATACTCTTAACCAGATACATATTCAGAATTTAATTTTGAGGAGGTTCAAAGTATCTTTTCCCAAGTAAATATACCAAAATCGAAGCATATAGATCGTCTAACGACATAAAATATAGGTTGTGAATATTTGTAGTCAAGTAGATATTCAGAATTTTGTTTTAAAGGAGATCCAAAAGTATCTTTTCTCAAGTAACTATTTACAAAAATCGAAGAATACAGACCGTGTGTAAAATATAGGCTACGAATGCTCGTAGCCAGGTATACATCCACAATTTTATTTTAAGGAAGGTCCAATGGTATCATTTCTCAAGTACATAGATACAAAAATCGAAGCATACAGATTATGTAATGATGTAAAATACTGGTTACGAATATTTGTAGCTAGATAAATATCCCTAATTTTCTTTTAAGGAAGGTCCAAAAGTGTTTTTCTCAAGTAAATAGATACAAAAATCAATGCATACAGATCGTGTAACGATGTATATTACTGGCTACGAATAGTCGTAGCCAGGTACGTATCCACAATTTCGTTTTAAGGAAGGTCCAAAAATGTTTTTCTCAAGTAAATAGATACAAAAATCAATGCATACAGATCGTGTAACGATGTATAATACCGGCTACGAATAGTCGTAGCCAGGTACGTATCCACAATTTTGTTTTAAGTAAGGTCCAAAAGCATCTTTTCTCAAGTAAATAGATACAAAAGTCGAAGCATTCAGATCATGTAACGAAGTAAAATACTGGCTACGAATACGCGTATCCAGATATATACCCACAATTTTGTTTTAAAGAAGGTCCAAAAGCATCTTTTCTCAAGTAAATAGATACAAAAGTCGAAGCATTCAGATCATGTAACGAAGTAAAATACTGGCTACGAATACGCGTATCCAGATATATATCCACAATTTTGTTTTAAAGAAGGTCCAAAAGCATCTTTTCTCAAGTAAATAGATACAAAAGTCGAAGCATGCAGATCGTGTAACGATGTAAAATACTGGCTACGAATACGCGTATCCAGATATATATCCACAATTTTGTTTTAAGTAAGGTCCAAAAGCATCTTTTCTCAAGTAAATAGATACAAAAGTCGAAGCATTCAGATCATGTAACGATGTAAAATACTAGCTACGAATACGCGTATCCAGATATATATCCACAATTTTGTTTTAAAGAAGGTCCAAAAGTATCTTTTCATAAATAAATAGATACAAAAATCGAAGCATACAGATCGTGTAATGATGTAAAATACTGGCTACGAATATTCGTAGATAGCAGTTTATTTATTCATTTACGATATTAGGAAAGTAAGTACAGAGCCTGCCGACCACATTATATTAACCGAGAAAAGCAAGTACTGTGGTAGTCGGTAAATGATTTATAAGCTTTAATTAATGACATTAACAAAATAAAGTATGTATTAATAAATTTACAGACATAACACTGAAAAATGCATAGATCGGAAGCAAATAGTGATCGCTTAGGACTAAGCAAGGGATAAGGATGGGATATATAAGAGATTACCTATCATAATCGGTAGATCGAATCTACCGATTATGATAGGTAATGTAATTACAGATGACTTTTGAACAAAAAAATGAGCACACGCTTTATGTATTTATATTTTGGCTCAGTTGATTCCAGAAATTAGTAGCAACAACGTAGTTTTATGCTATGAGATAAGGATGGTGTACATATTTAAAGAAGGGAATTCAAAATCATAGGCTGAAAGGTATTGGAATTTAGATCGCAGGTATGAAGGTGTAACCGAATTATTGAGGATATTGTATAAGATAAAGAAGATAAGATATTATATAAACATAGAAAATAGAGGCTGCGTCGGTTATTAGTGTTGACTATATGATCCATTACCGATTCTCTTGTATTCGGTCAAAATTTCTGTGGCCGAAAATGTATCAAATACGTGGTTATGTTTGTTACTAAATCACGCCTAAACAACTGAACAGATATAATAAAACTTAGAGGCAATATATTTTCGAGTTCTAGTTAACGTAAAGATTTTTAACACAAGGAATATCATAGTACTTCAATAAAAAATTCACTCTGGCTAAGCTGCGGGCCAGTAATTTATAAGGTAGATAGTACATATTTGCAGGTCAAATTATACATGATATTATAACTTAAAATAGCATTTCAACCATAGTTAATACATGAATAAAAATTAAACAATACTGCCTCAATAATTCCAAAAGCCAAAAGCTTGCAATAAAAGAATTAAAACACAAATATCGATAGCTCTGCACCGACACAATGTGAAGGGTGCATTCAAAAATCGCCCGCCGAGTGTAGGAGGGTAGTCGCGCGAGGGGCGCGCGTATATCTCCGACTTCCGGACAATTTGGCGGGAGCGGATGGCGCCAACCGCACCGTGACACCGGCCGGGGGCGCGCACCGCCGCACCGGAAGTACAGAGTGTTGCAACAATGTAGGCAGGCGGGAATATTGTTTTTACTTGTAGTCGAGGACGTTTATTTTCACGGAAAAAGGCGCATGGAAATTTATCGATTTATTTGGAAGATATGTAATAAAATTGATTGTACGAGGGAAACGCATTTGCTTAGTCGCTTATCAATAAATTTTCTTCGACTACTGTAGTTTTCTTTAATTGCATTTGTTGTTTGAACTTTTGCAAATTGTAATAATATTATAGTATAATAAATAAATAAACCGTGAATAAATTATACATGGTGCCTGTGCTCTCACTTCCTGCGGTCACTAAACACCTACGCCCCGTTCGCCAAATGACATCAAATATTGGGGACGGAATATATCTGTGTGCATACCGAAATAATCAACCAATAAATGAGCTGGTCTCTCTATCTTCCACCATTCAAAAAGTGTTCCCTGTAACTTTTGTTAAATTTTCATCTTTGCTCTCCCCTAAAAATCGTAACGTGATATATTTTTTATATATCTCTCTATAAGTTACGTTCTAACACAAAAAGAATTTTGTAATTGTGGTTCACGGGATTAGCGTCAACAAACAAATAAGCAAACAAACTTTTCCGTCTAATTATTATTATTGATAACGTCATGAATAACGTTTAATTAAACAAAATGAAGCTATGGTAAAGGTTTTGCTTCTGTCCTGCTATTCACGTAGCACGCACTGTTTTTTTTTCTTTTTCATCAGTAATTACCAAAAAATAAATTTTATTCCACGACAAAACGTTCTTGTTTTTTCTCTATAACACAGGACAAATTAATACATTTTTTTTAGAGATCCGTTAATTAATTGAAACAAGATAAACAAACAAACAAAAACCGCTTTTGCCTTTATATTATTGCTTAAAGCTTATTAGCAATGTAAAGAAAATATATCTTAATCAAATACACTGTATTAAACAAATTAAAGTTATATCATCAATTATATTTTGTAGAAATTGAAAATATTGCTCATACTTGGATACTTAAGGAGTATACTTTAGGAATAGGGTTTTTTTCTAAAAAATGTTATTTCAAAGTTATATTTACTATGATTATAGGAGTATGTTTTTTTACTGAACGCACTTAAGGAATAGGCTTTTTTCTAAAAAATGTTATTTCAAAGTTATATTTACTATGATTATAGAAGTATGTTTTTTTACTAAATGTACTTAAGGAATAGGCTTTTTTCTAAAAAATGTTATTTCAAAGTTATATTTACTATGATTATAGGAGTATGTTTTTTTACTAAATGTACTTAAGGAATAGGCTTTTTTCTAAAAAATGTTATTTCAAAGTTATATTTACTATGATTATAGGAGTATGTTTTTTTACTAAACGCACTTAAGGAATAGGCTTTTTTCTAAAAAATATTATTTCAGAGTTATATTTACTATGATTATAGGAGTATGTCTTTTTACTAAACTCACTACGAGATAGACCTACTACGAGTTTACCCACTATGAGTACAGAAGTGTGCCTTTTACTAAAAATCGTTAATTCAAATGTATACTTACTATGTGCACAGGAGTGCCTTTTTGCTAAAAATGGTTAATTTAAATGTATTCTTACTATGTGTCTATCTGTATAGGAAAGTGCCTTTTTGCTAGAAATTTTTGATTCAAAAATATGCTTACTACGTGTACAAGAATGTGCCTTTTTGCTAAAAATTGTTAATTCAAAGGTATGCTTACTATGTGTACAGGAATGGGCCTTTTTGCTAAAAATTGTTAATTCAAAGGTATGCTTACTATGTGTACAGGAATGGGCCTTTTTGCTAAAAATTGTTAATTCAAAGGTATGCTTACTATGTGTACGGGAATGGGCCTTTATACTAAAAATGTTTAATTCAAAGGTATGCTTACTATATGTACAGGAATGTACAAGAAAAATTGTTGATTCAATGGTATGTTTATTATGAGTATAGGAGTATGACTTTTTACTAAAAATGAAAAGTGTTTATTCAAGGTTATAAAAGTTCACCTTTTTTATAAAAATTATTAATTCAAAGTATGTTTACTATGAGCGTAGGAGTATGCCTTTTTACTAAAAAAATTAATTCAAAGGTAATTTTGCTACAAGTATACCTTATGACTAAAAAGTATTAATGCAAAGGTATATTTACTGTGCAAAAACCATATGCTATAAATATAGTACCCTCAGAACTCCCCCTTTCTGAAGCCACCTGTATACTACTCCGCAGCCCCCGGCCGCCCTTTGTCCGACGCACCTACGCGTCAGTAAGCGGGATAGTTTTTTTTTAAGATTTTTGTTAGATTAATTACTTTTTATTGATCTTTCCGCCCGTTGGCGGCCCGAGGGGAGATCAGTGCGCGGCGCGCTCGTCGCCATTGTTGTCCAGCCTGATTGTAACAGTTTTGCGTGGTGATTACCAAAGGTGTTCCGGTCGTGTGTGTGGGAGGGGGTTTCGGTGGGAGTTCGTTAGTAAGTTAGCGCAGCATGCTGTTATGAACCAATTTTAAATGGGTTGAGAGATGTTTTTTATGGTTTTTACATCACGAAAGGCTATAGATGTGATAGAAGCAGCGGACTTGATAAGAACCTAATAAGATGCCATATTTTTTAAACAATAAACGCAAGCGTAATCATTGTGTGCATGTTTATTAAAATGAATCACAGACATTTTTGAAAACTTATGTGAAACATACATTCTGAGTGAAACGGATCTTTTTCTGGATTTTCTTAAATGGTTCACAACTACTGAAAGTTAGAAGAGAATTTTTCCGTATAACTGGAAGTAGAATGCAAGTTTAAGATGCACATGCAGCTAATTTCATCCAAAACAAGTTAACTCGATTCATTCTTCACCTGGTACGACCATAAAAAGTACCCTGTGAATGTCACAACAAATTAAAACCTTAATTTTCATTATGTCTAGTGTCATATAAATCTGGAATTGTCAGCAACGAACACCAAAAAGGTAATTACAATACGTATAAAAAACATATTTATATTTTTATTAAATGATTAAAATGTATAGTAATATTGCATATTGAAATTCGCGACAAACAATGAAACACAAATTTTGCGCCAATCAGAACGCGTGACGTCAAAATGCACCACACAAATCGTAATGTACTAATAGGTGGCCAACTTCAAGTAATTGTGTGAACAAGATAGCGCGTTCCCATAAATTGAATTCCATAAACAATATTTATCTTTCATTATGAAATGACGAAATCTATGAAAGATGTAGAACCTCCCCATTTCAACTTAATTGTTTGTCAGAGGCATCGTGTCGTCATGGAATTTATATATCACAAAGCGTTGTCGTCAGTATTTTAAGCTTAAAAACACGTTTCTCGAGTAAAATGTCACTATTGTGTGCGAATATATCAGATACATTTTGAGGAATTTTAAAAACTTTTTGAAAAGTTTTTTTAAATATCCTACAGAACATTGAGAAAAATACGCAAAACGCTATTATAACTATATTTGTGGTTATCAAAAGTCAATAAATTGAATTTGTTAGTAGTTTCATTTTTCTTCTATAGAAACGTTTTCGGAAATTGAAGGCTACAGTGTGTGGAAATTGCATGTTCGTCACTTTTCAAAATTACCTTTCAATGTCCATATTTTACTGCGTAATTTTTTTAAAAACTTTTATTAAACTCGCTTCGTTATCTGTCTGTCTATTAGAAATTGTGTAATCAATATTTCAGTCACTTTCCGATAGGTTAGAGACTTGAATTTGATGAACATATTTGTTTCCGGCGACAACATAAGATAATATTGATGAAGGAAATGAAAGATAGACAAAGGAAGGAAGGTGAATAACAGAACAGTAGAGTTAGGGCTCATTCCACTTGTCTTGATAAGCTCCTCTTTTACGGGAGAGAAGGAGGTGTGGGAGCATTTGTACACTTAAAAAGGTTTTTCTATTTTTTTTAATAAATATTTTTGTCTATCGATAATTTAACTACGTCTTTCTTGAATTCACTTTGAATTTAGTTCGATAACCTGAAAAATGTTATGTAATAATAAATGTTTAATTTTTCTAGACAATTTCGTACAAGTTTACGATCATAAAGGCCGTAAGTGAGTCGTGATCTCACCAATACCGGCCAATATAATTTGTACTTGAGTGATCGTAAATTATTAAGTTATAACAATACCTTCATAATTTAGCTAAAACAAGTGTACAATACGGTCATATCATATTGTATTCAATATTTTAGGTTTCCACGCTTCGAAAGAAAAAGTAACTGAAACTCACTCACGTATATTTCCGCCTGTTGTTTGGCATCAAATTTTGTCGGTAATAATCCAACAAAAAATTGGAATTTTGGTATAGTGATAAAACATATACTAACCCGCATATATAACCGCAGATATCTGGAAAGGTTCATATAATTTTGGGTCCAGGTACTACAAGAATAAATATTAGACCTTCATAAAGAGAAAATTAAAAAAACAAACTATTTAAAAGGTTTATTTAAATCGTGAATCAGATAAAAGTGGGAACTTGTATTTTTTTAAGAAAAGTCTGGTTATTTTTAACAATAGTTTTGTAAATGCTTTTTGTAAAAGTGCAGATTGTGTCTCGTTATATACTCCGTGCGCAGCTGTAATATACTAATCCATGAAACTCGCAGATTCGACAGGGTTGTAAAAAACCCCAAATTAAAAAAAAAACAAAAAGTCATTAATTTTGACAACATAAAGCGAATATATCGACATTCGTTCTGTCAATTAATAGTTTAAATTTAATTAATCAGGTAATACTACGCGTCGAAAAAAATTGTGCATGTCGGCTACGACGCGCGATAGGAGATTACTCTTTAAGTACGATTGTCTTGAAATATATAAAAAAAGGTAACACTGTATATAAATATAAATATCAGTATCATTGAATGTGAATGGAATATTATTTAACAAAAAAAAATGCTGACAATATAATTATTTTCAAGTAAAACACAAACGAACGAGGTCAAATTTATACAACAAAATTAAAAACATTTAATAACCTCAGACTAAGAAGATAAAATTAAAAAATACTTTTCAATTTCGTAGGATAGAAGACACCAAATGTTCACACATAATGACATTTAATGATAACGTCTTGATATAAGCGAACGATAGTAAACTATGTATGTCACACTCTGTCATTGCGATTACGCCGTAAAAAATGCCGAATAAAAATATTGATATCTTACTCTAAAGATGCGCATAAATATTGCGCGGAGAGGTCACCTAACGGTTACACCTTTTTTTAACTCTCTGAACTTCCGATTTTACTCCTCATGAAACTTCATACCAAGAGCTATATATGAAAATCTATTCTTACCGAGTAAACTTAAAAAAAAAACAATTTTAATAATTTCTAAAAAGTTACTGTATATTTCGTTAGATTGTTTATTGTTATTTTTTATTAACTATGACCAACTGATTTACTAGAATTATAATACATGGTTGTTTATATAGATAGCTTTTCGTTTTGTATTATGGTTAGAAAATGTATTTTATTTTTTATTCTTTCCTGATAGTCAATCGCTAAATGGCTTGGTTTTTTATATTCTAAAAAATACCAGCTCTTTTAAAAATTATATTCTATTCCGCCGTTTTTTTAACGCTCAAAAGATATTGTATAGAGATGGATTTTGGTATCATATCCAGTTTTTTTATGTGTTACGTGCTGTATCGTTTGAAGAAACTGGTTATAAGGGTCGCCTGAGTTTTTCTTTTACAATTTTAACTAATATACACGTATCTGGACATATGCTGGGAAACATGCGACGACAATATATACCCCTTTTCTATTTTCCGGATCGCTGGACATAACAATATAAAAATGGAATTATATTACAATTTATAGGTTTAACTTGGATTTTACCCATATATTTTACTGTTGTTTCAATATCATACAATTTTTTGACAAATTAACGAAAATGTTAACGTATAAACAACAAACAATATTTATATGGTGAATAACAATATAATTTAAAAACATTCATAATTATTTGTCATCTTTTTCATACACACGATACTTGCGCATATTATTTAGCGCTGTTCATGGGAATAACCCGTAAAAAGCAACGAAAGCATCTAGCTGCCTGGTAAGCACCGCGCTCCAAGCAAGTATTGGGTGTATTAAAAAGAGTTGTGTATATTATTTTTTTGCACTCGATCAGAGAAAGGGCGTGTTTTACGTTTTATTCCAACAACAATTTATTCTTTACAGCCAACGAATAGCGTCTTTCTTTTTCCGACACTTATTCCCGGATACCGTGTATATATATATATATATATATATATATATATATATATATATATATATATATATATATATATATATATATATATATATATGCGTATATATTGCGCTTACCTGTATAAACACATATAATACGATTATCATACCCGCGACTTATACTCATGTTATCACAAGAGGCCCGACAACGGACAACTGGCAGGATAATGACCCGACCTTCTCTCCCCCGACATCCGCCGTCCCCTATCCCGCGCTGCCCACTAGCGCGGAAAGACGGCCCAATAATAATACGGAGTGAGATAAAAGTGGAACTAAGTCGGGGCAGACCTCACCTGGTCGCCCGCCGGCGAGCGTGCGAGCGCGCCCACGTCTATTCTTGTTATGAGGTCGAGCCAACTTATTAATTTACATTTTAACATAGTCTTGCTTCAATATTTACAGAAGATGAACACGGAAGAAGTCGAGATATATCTCATTTAGTTACCTGAGGAATAGTAACCACGATTGATACATTATATTGATTTATGCATATATTGATAGTCGTATGTTAGAGTACAGTGTAAATATAGAGAATTTTTAAAGTAAATTCTCTGTTTTACGTAATAAATAAATACGTAAATTTAGAATATTTCACTCTATACACGGCAATTCGCACTTCATATATTACAAATTTTATTTGGATTTGAGAATATTACCTATAACTCGTGATAAATAAATAATTATCCTACTACGGCAGAGAAAGGGTTATAAATTTCACGGGCTATGTATGTATGTATGTGAGTAAGTTTGTTCCCTCGTACATACTAAAGTACTAAAGGGATTTTAACAAATGAGATGTCGTTGGATTCATCTTGAACCAGAGAATGTTCTAGTGTATATAACATTAAATAACATTCAGTGCTATATATGTATGTATATGAGTATGTTTGTTCTCTTGTATAGACTAAATTTTTAAAATTATTTCAACTTCATTTTTATCTTGATCTAGAGAGTGTCATGGATTATATAACATTACATAAAATTTAATTTTGTGCTTTGCAGTTAGTTTTCTCAGTAGTCGGGTTTTTTCTTTCCTTTTATTGATGTATGTAAGTTCTCTCACTAATAATATATATATGTATATATACATATATATATATATATATATATAAATATATATAATGTCAGCTATATATAATAGTTATAAAATGTAGATTGAGCCGTTTGCATATGCATTATAAAGAACCTGACAAAGCGGGCCGGTTATTCAAATCGAATGAATGAAAGTAGAAAAACAAAAGACCTTTCTGACCACTCCTGCATGTTCAATATCTAGATGCAAATCAGGACTAAAGTGGATTGACTGCCTTGAAGCAGACTTAAACATACTAGGGACAAAAAACTGAATGGCCATAGTAAAGAACAAATCAATCTCAAGAGAGTTCCATGAGAAGGCTATTGCAGAAAAAGATCGATTCATTTGAGCTTTTTTAATATAGCAAAATTTAAAAAAATTTACGACTGTATTTTTAATTAAAACATGTAGCTTAACATCTTTTCAGTATCCTAAATGATAAGTTAGTGCGATTCATTGTCTAACATATCATGTGTTTTTTAATAGAAACATATAAATTGACATTTTTTCAGTATCTTTAATGATATTTTAGCACTTGTTCAAAATGCTGTATGTATTTTTTGCCGAATATATGTACCTACTTAAGTTGACATCTCTTCAGTATCCTAAATGATGAGTCAGCACTATTCACTGTTTAAAATGCTGTACCTACGTGTTTTTTAACGAAAACATGCATGTTGAAACTTTTCAGTATCGTAAATGATAAGTCAGCACACTTTACTGTTTAACATTTTGTATGTGTTTTTTAACGAAAACATGTACCTTGACATCTTTTCTGTATCCAAAAAGATAAGTTAGTACTATTCATTGTTTAACATTTTGTATGTATTTTTTCAAGATATCAAGTTACATGATATCTTTTTAGTATCCTAAATGATAAGTCAGCACTACTTATTATTTAACATCGTAAATTTGCATTCTTAATGAAAACATGTATCTAACTTGGCATCATTTTAGTATCCTAAATGATAAGTCAGCACTATTCACTGTTTAAAATTTTGTAAGCATTTCCAAAAGTCAATATTGTTGATGAATGATTGTTAACATCAAATCTGCTAATGCAAGAAAGAAAATTGATTTTCATCGATATCAAATACGACTGGTTCGCGATTATTGATATTAAAACGTATCTTCAATTGACTGAAGAGAAACGGAAGATGCTTCCAGATCTACAGTGCAAACAAAGATTTACTAACGGCAATTTGATCGACTTGCGAAATACAGAAACAGAAGCGCCCAAAATTACAAGAGTAATACTGCGCTCTGCTGTAAATCTACCTTATTCATTGCGTCATCTGATTATCACTTTTATAGAGCTCTAAGCAATAATTCACAGACCTTACTTTGGGAAAAACCATCACAATTTTTTTAACTTACTCAACATATTTTTACACTGAGAATATATTGTCTACTGTTTGCCACATGGCAACAAATAATAGATAAAGACATTACATATTTAATTTGATTTTTCGATGACGTTTAAATTTTAAAACAATACTTTTTAATAATTCAGAATTAAAAAGTTAGTATTCAATTCAGTAGATCAGTAAATCATTGCAAGATTAAATTAACATATATAGTTTAAACCTCGTGCAAGAGCGCAAAATTCCAAACGTAAATGTCGCTGTGACACCAGTCACCTCTATTTCACACTTATCTTTTGCATTTATCAGATCTGTGCACTTTCGTGCCAAGTTTAGATTAAATTCAGCCAAGTTCATAGTCTCCCTCATTCCAGTAACGTTATTTACACATCCGTAACTTTACAACTGTGTTTGACAACGTTACTATGGCGTTTCTACCTCTATATTTTTATCACTTCAGTAATCCAAAATGTCTCTATGATATAATATAAAGTCATATTTATATATAATTATAAGTTATATAATATATCTGCAAAAATAAAGCGTATGTTTGTATTTTATGTGTTTAGAATGCACGCTGTCCATCTTGCTTAATCACAGCGAATCGTTACTAGATTTTTTGGGAAAAATTGTTGTCAATAATTGAATCAATTTTATTAACTCGGCACGAAGATTTAGGAGACTGATTTTTCTACTCCAAAAATGGATACTCGTTATAATCTTTTAAAATTATGTTTATAAGAATAAGGTAATCTGGAGTAACAATTATAGAATATTATCACACGGGCAGCAGAATATTATTACGCGAGCAGCAGAACAAAAAAAGTGAATTTCATTGTCAATTTTTTTTTAATTTTCAATGACAATTATTGTAGAATATGAACGTAATACCAGTAGATTAATGCAAAACTCCCTTACTACCTTATATATAATAATATTTTTTTCATATTTTGGAACTTGATTTACAATAACAATTTGTTTTTTTTAGTGACAATTATTATTGAATATTATTACGCGGAGGTAATGGGAGTAGATTAACACAAAACTCTCTTACTACCATATATATAATAATGTTTTGTTTTAAATTTTGGACCTCTTTTACAATGACAAATATTTTTTTTAAATTTTCAATGACAATTATTGTACAATATTATTATCCGGACCTAATAGCAATAGATTAACACAAAACTATCTTACGTATTATATATGTAATAATTATTTTTTTATATTTTGGACCTCGTTTACAATGACAAATAATTTTTTTAAATTTTCAATGACAATTATTGTACAATATTATTATCCGGACCTAATAGCAGTAGATTAACACAAAACTATCTTACGTATTATATATGTAATAATAATTTTTTTATATTTTGGACCTCGTTTACAATGACAAATAATTTTTTTAAATTTTCAATGACAATTATTGTACAATATTATTATCCGGACCTAATAGCAGTAGATTAACACAAAACTAACTTACGTATTATATATGTAATAATTATTTTTTTATATTTTGGACCTCGTTTACAATGACAAATAATTTTTTTAAATTTTCAATGACAATTATTGTACAATATTATTATCCGGACCTAATAGCAGTAGATTAACACAAATCTACCTTACGTATTATATATGTAATAATAATTTTTTTTATATTTTAAGCCTTGTTTCACAATTACATAATTTTTTTTTATTTTCAATAACAATTATTATAAAATATTATTACGCGGACGTAATGGCAACAGTCTAATACTAAACTTTCTTACGACGGAAATTTTATTTCATTTTCTTTAGTTGCATTGTGCCTTTGAGCAAATTCCAGAGTGTATTAAAACAATGAATTTCCGGAAAATAAACTATTCCAACCAAACACAAATACCAAAAAGTGTGTAATTCTAGATATACGTACATACTTGTATATCCTCTGACACCTCAGATAGACGCGATGCGGGGCCTCTTCTCGGAAGGGCCACGAGACGGCGTCCCTATGGCAACCGGCGTATAAACACACTACCCCCACTATCTATGTACACTCTCTGCCGTATCTATTTACTGTTCCAGTATATGCATATATACACCGTGATGTTCACAAAACTAGATCGGAGATGGGCTTGGCCTAGAGGTTTGAATTTCAATATAACATTCAAGAAACGTTTAATAAAACTTTCGTACGTGGCTTTGTTTATGTGGTGATTTTCTATGTCTCTCATCTCTTTGTCCTTATACATTGTAGCTTACTTATAAACTTGGAATGAATCATTAATGGTATTTGTTAGAGTACCATGTGGTAGGTATTTCTACTTGTTATTTGCTCCTTTGCTTTCGTGATAAAAACGAATGTTAATAATGATTTAACGTGTACAAAGGAAGTTCTTACGATATATATATATATATATATATATATATATATATATATATATATATATATATATATATATATATATATATATGAGAGAATATAGTTACTATCCTTTACTTCTAGCTTTCTATTCTTCACAACTCAGAAAAGACCTTGTGCTTATGTGTTTACCTTCCAACTGTAAAAATCCATGCATGTGCCATTGAGTAAACTTTCTTTCTCCGTACCCAATAATATCCTGCACTGAGGCATTCATCACCACTTTGCTATACTATCTTCTAAAATCGAATTATAATGAAACTCTTCAGTTTCCCGCGGTATTTAACTGCTCGAACTTGTGATCGTGGTCACACCAGATCTCATCACTCAAAACTTTAAAGTTCGAAAAATATTTATTGTTTTATTTCCACATGAGAGTCATCAGATGCTACACTTTAGATTGGATTTACATGCAATTTGTACTTTGAAAAATATTCTGTTGAAATTCTGACAACTTTTTCACTTCATATGGCACAATAGAGTATAATCGATTTAGAAATCGTCACGAAAATGTGTAACGAAAGTAATGCGACAGGAGTGGGGCAGCACAAAGCCATATTAGAGCGTTCATACTTAAACATCAACATAATCTAAGCTAGTTGAATTAAACAATACTGAATACTGAGGAAACTGTCATTTAAGATCGAACTCGAACGCTGAGGAAACTGTCATTAAGATTTAAGATCGAACTCGAACACTGAGGAAACTGTCATTTAAGATCTGAAAAAAAAACCTTTTTGAATGCAGGATAATACTATTCGTCTTTGAGTTATTTTCGTATTAAAGGATATTTATACTAAACCCCTGAATTTTCACAGACATCCTTCAGGTTTCGATAGAAAAATAAAAAATCCTTATAATTTCGTCATGTGCATCGTATGTTATCGACCTCATAGTTTCTATAGTTTTAGATTATTCCTGAAATTTTGCAAGTAGGTAAGTTCATATAGAAATCTTAATAACCTTAGACAGCAGAATATTTGAACAGAAGTGTTTTTAAACTAGAATACATGTAAATTGAGTTACATGGAGATGATACATATTGGGTGTCAATTTGGGTCATGAACCATATTCGTACAATATTTCATGATAATCTATACAGCCGTGTAGGTATAATTGAGAAACAGATTTATAAACAAACAAGTTTTCTGCAAATTCATTCACTAATGTTATTGGTATTAATCCGATGGTTGATATTGGAAATCTAACATATTAATTATTTACTAGCGTGACCCATGCGAAGTCTTCGCATTATTTATTCCATTATGAAGCTCAGATGACAGATCAAACAAATATTTTACTAAAATGGACATATAGAGGCGCAAGTATCAAAAGCATTGAGCTAAAGCGCCACTTTATTTATACGTGAGTGGATTTGAAATTAAACAAAAATTTTACCGACCGACAATTATATTGACGTTGAGCCGTTAGATGGCAGCATTGCTGTTCTGTGTATATAATTTTAATAATTAATTAATTTGCAAAAACAATAGCAATAATAATTTTTTTAGTTGTGGATGCCGGTAGAGCAAGCAATTATCTATAAAATGATATATAATTTATGTGGATTAGTTGTGAGGTTTTTTCTAAAAAGGGAGTGTAACATCTTAACCTTAGCGTATTAATATATATGATGATTTATAATCTTTAATATACCTAATTAGCATATAAAGCCTACTCATTGCTATAAGAGCAATCTCTTACAGCCAACGAAAGCACAACACAAGAATAAACCGATAATTATAATCGATTTTTTAAATTAAGGGAACATAACAAAGAAAGATCAATTCGTATATATTTATGAAAATTATGCCGTCGTTTATATAGAAAAGCCTTATACTTGCAAACATTCGCACATAAGTACACACACAAAGTCATACTCCAAAATACTCATGTGAATGTAGTGTTGCATATTGTCGTTTGTATAGGATGTGCGTGTTCATGTCGTGTGCATGAGCGCATGCGTATACGCGCTTGGTTTTGTATGTGTGTGTGTATTTATGTGTGTGCAAAAATATCACTTGGGTATCAATCACACTACAGCCGGTCGCACACCGATTCAAAAACAATGGATTGATGGCAATTAGCGTCCATACATTTATTTCATCCAATTATAAGAAACGGTTGAAATCTATGTGAACCAAAAAATATTATTTTAAGAAGTCTACTTATTTTGCGAACAGCAGAGGGCGCCCAAACAATATAGTTAAACTACAAAAAATTATATTATATGTTACTTTTGAGAATATAAAAATTCATTTTGAATTTAAAAACCGATATCTCGTTTGAACCAAAAAAAGTTAAAATTTTGTATGATTATAATTAAAAGGTTTTATACCTGTTACTCTCGAAATCAACCCGCAATTTAAGGTTTTTTGTTACCTTCAAATACAGGCAGTAACCTCCACAATCCATACATTTTTAACTAATTACCTTAGGTGTCGATGACCGGAACAGTTTACTCCGAAACATATAAAACAAATAAATAAATTGTTTAAATAAATCAAAATACACACAAAATTAAAAGGAATCAAACACTCGATCAAGATATTCAGCTTAACCAACGCACCACCTCAATGCTGCGATCTTCCCTTCCCGCCTCGCGATGACGTCATCGCCGGCAAGATGGCGCGCGCCAGCGCTGGAGGGTCCGTGCAGAGGGTGAGTCTCCTCCGACACCTGTCTGACGGCGTACCCCTCCCCCATTCTTCCACCCGTCCGCGACGTCGCTCCCCGCCCTCGCTTGCGGAATGAGAGAAAAGTGCTTCGCCTTGTACATTGTGTAGTCTGATATACTGAGAGCTGTAACACGACTTGTTTTTAAATTTTCCGTAACAATTTATTTATTATTCCTACTAATATATTAAAAAGGCAAGTTTTCTTATTTGTTTTTTAGAAATACACGCAAAAACTGGTAAACCTATTGACATTAAAACATACGCAATGTTGAAGGTTTGTATATGCCATATAGCTACATGCTATGTAGTACGTATATATTATATCATTTTTATACAAAATATAAATTATAATTTTCTTTATTTTTAATTACAATATATTCTTCATTCTGGCTGACAGTAAAATAAAAAGAAAACCATTTTGCAAATTGTGGGTGCGTTTAAACATGCTATATAAAATCATGAAAAAGACAAGGATAACAACATGAGTATTGGATAAGTATAAATCAACGGATGGACTTTCTAACAGTTCTCTTTAAACACGTCCTTCTTTCCAGCGTGTAGTTTAGTTTATTTGCTCGGGGTAGAAGAATACAACTTCATTGATTGCGAGTCTTTTATATGTATATATATATATATATATATATATATATATATATATATATATATATATATATATATATGTGTGTGTGTATGTGTGTGTGTGTGTGTGTGCGTGTGCGTGTGCGTGTACGTGTTTGTACGCTTATATTTTCGATAGACCTTATTGCAATTAATGCAGTTACGGTGCAAATGTTGTACTAGAATCCAATGGTTTAGGCAAGTGTTTGTTCTTACTGTAACTATACGATCCATAGGAGTTCTTATGCATTCAGAATATGGGTAGAAATATCACTCAGGCAAGATGGAAAAGATTTGCCCCAATACATAAGTGTTTTGTGTGTACTTCAAGAAACACTAGTCGCCTCATTCTGATGTCCTTGCGTCGGTTTGTATATAACTTGCTTAGTCTCGTTAGTTATTTTAGAAGCAAAATAATTAAAAATTATTGTTTTAAAGATAAATTTTAGGGAACTAATGATGTTACCAAAAAAGAGGACATAACCACGCCGTGTGGAGTGTTAATAACTTGCATAATTAAATTATATAAAAAAATAAATATGTGTATCATTTTTATATAAAATATAATAACAGTAGACTATTTTGTGTAATTTTTGAGATATAGCTGACAAAACTATCACAGAATACACCAGTAATATGCATGGGGAAATTGTAGGCCTTAAGAAGATTTAACGAAAAGTCTATATTTTATAATTAAGCCACGGTAACTATTTTTATGTTAGAAACAAGTGTGGGACGAAAGTACCGATTTTAGGTCAATTTAATAATCCGCATTAAAATAAATGTTGGCCCTTTTTGATGGATAAAATTTGGTTCTTCAAACGTTGTAATTTGATTTAGTAGTTTAATTAAAAAGAAATTGTTTTGTGTGTACTTATGACCACACGATAGAAGTGAAAGTTTACAATTTTAATATATATATATATATATATATATATATATATACACTACTATGTACTAAAAACTGCTATGTATTATGTAATATAAACTACTCTAAAATAAAACATTAATCAAAAAATTCTCAAGGTGTAACTAAAAAAGTAGTTCACTTGGCCGATGCCAAAGGGAGTCGAGTTTACCCGTTTCAGCGTCACCGAACCGAGCGTGGCGGCTCAGTTTCGTTCACTGCTCAGAAAAAGTGCACAGGTGGATATTTATCGATACGTTACAAAATTTGACTCGACACAAATTAAAATTTATTTCTTTCCCATTAATCTTTATGTTAACGAATATTAAAATGCAAAAGTGTGTTTGTTTGTACTTCTCTCACGTGGTAACGTAAAATCAATATGTAATAAAATTTTAATCGACACAAATTAATTTTAATTCTTTCCTTTAGTCTTCATTCTAACGAAATTAAAAATGCGAAAGTGTGTTTGTTTTTCCTTCTTTCACGTTGTAACGAAGCAACGGATTGACGTTCATCGAAACGTTATAAAATTTTAATCGACACAAATTAAACTTATTTCTTTCCCTTTAGTCTTCGTCCAACGAATATTAAAAATGGGAAAGTGTATTTGCTTGTCCTTCTTTCACGTTGTAACGATGTAACGCACTGACGTGATTTTTTTGGGATAAGATGGTTAGCAGGCCGAAAAATGATACAGCTGACTATTTATCTCGGGAAATTTGATTCATTTGGGAAAATTATTATTGACGGAATAATGAAGCAACGTCACAAAGAAATGACAGATCGACGTGATCTTTTGAAACGCTACATACACAACATTTAGGTGTAAAATATAAAGTCACGAAAATAAAGACTTCGTATTTACCTTCTCTTAATCATTCTAGATGGCGCTGCATGTTTCAATTTCTTCTTATAAGTTTGTAACTATTACTGCGTGCGTAAAAATTGGCAATCGTATATAAAGCGAATTATTTTCTCTTACGTCATCGTAAATACTATGAAAAGAATAAATAGTGTTGTAGCTGATTGTTATCAATTATGTAAATGTAAAAAAAACCATTGGCCTTCATTAGTCAAGAACGTAAATTTTACAGAACGCTAGATTTCTAGACTTTTGACACTGCTATTTTGTATTATTTCGCAATAACCGTATATTTATACTGTTATTGCGAAACTCATCTACAAAAACAAATTACGGCAAGTATATTCTGCAATGCGTATATTGTTGTAACACAATTCAAGCTATTTTTATTTTTTCCAGTAATTTATGGAAAAATTTTATAGACGAAAATTGTAGTTATTTAAGAGTCCTTTTAAATTATGCCTCAATTATGTACTCTTGTCATATGATGAATTTTTGGTAATTTTTTTTAAATATTAATCTGCCGCCATTTTGTGACTATGAACTCATTTCAGAGCTTAACCAGGATTTAGTACTACTTTTTTATTGTGTTAAGTTTTGTTTCCGACTCTATAATATAAAATCATTGCAAATATACGAAAATTTGTAATAAATTTGAAAGATGGCGAGAATTTCGCGAGGAGTGCTGTTTTTTGGTCAAATCGACGTTTGTGGCTACGTTTAAAATACTTAGTTTAACGTATAGTTTATTTAGTATAATAATTTAATTGGTTTTCGATAAATTTCTCTATGGTTCCATAGCCAAATTATAAACTGTTATAATTATGCCATATCTTTCTCCCTGTCTATCTGTAGGTCACGTACTTTTTACTCGCGAATTATTAGTGTTATAAAACTAAAATTTGATTACGGTTTTAGATACTTATAACATCTACAAATTTAGGAATTAAAATCTTTAAAAAAGTTTTTATTGTTTAATATAAATTTTGGGTGAAATTTTGTTCCCATAACCCAATATGTAGGCTATCATTGAATAGATAGATCTTTCAAAAAGTGTTAAAACTATGCTATAGACATATTTTCGGTACAGGGCTCCATTTACGAGATATTTGTTGTTACTTATTCCTACCCCCTACCAGCTAAACCGCTATTTTCAAATACCTAAAAAGTATCAAGTATATATAACGAAATTAAACCAGCTAACACATTTAGTTGGGTTTTTGAAAAGTTAAAAGACTCTTCATACAAATGACTTAAGCTAAATGCAAAAACAACTTCATAATTTATATAATATATTGTTTTATATGTGCGAAAGATATACCAGCCAATATATTTATATATTGAGAAATAATATTCAAATATACACCGTGTTTTTATGCCTGTGTGAAAATATATATATGTAAATGGTTTAATAAAAATACAATCTACCCTTGAATGTTTATAAATACCTAAACATGTACGGAACCCTCGCAGGGCGAGTTCTACTGCACTTCAGGTTTACTTTAATATGAATAATTTTAAAAGACATAATTCAAATGAAACTATTAAGTTATTCAATTGACTTAGCAAATTGCGTGGTGTATGCATTTTATTCCATTAAAGATTTTGTTACCTTTACATAAATTCTTGGCAAAGTACGTCCAATATACTTACGCCTAATTGTCTCATGTTATACGATTCAGTTGACGTTGTGATTTATTATATTATATAAGACAAAAGCAAATGTGATACCCTACATTTATTATTTAAAAGCGGCCATTCATCTTCTTCGATTGAGCACGTAATGGCTTCCGGCTTTCTCGCTCGTTGATTGTAGGTTTGACAAGCACAGTGTATTCTTAAGATATTCCGTATGTTTTGTATATATGCAATAAAATATTACGAGTAATGGGAGCATGAAATGATTATAGCCTTGGGCTCATATCCATTAATCTTATTGTGTTTCGCACTAATTGAGAGGAACATTTATGTGACGTATTAATATTGTTTTCAGAATTTATTTAAAATCATTAAAAATACTATAGAAGTTACTTTTTTAACTTATTCGTACGTAAATATATTGCATAGTTATATCTTTTGTAGGCATAAAAAACAGTAACTATTTTAAAAACTGTTAAATTCGAATCATCTCTATATTTTTGTAATCAGATTCCACCAATCCTTTTTTTAGGGCTCCGTAGCCAAATGACAAAAACGAAACCCTCATAATTTCGTCCTATCCGTCCAATCGTCTGTCTGTCTGTCCATCTGTCTGTCGGTAGGTATGTGACAGCTATTTTACTCAGAGACTATTGGCACTAAATAGATGAAATTTGGATGGTATGTGTCTTGTATGAACAGTACAATGAAATAGTGGAATTATGAAAAAATATTTTTATATATTTTTTTTCATCCCTCAGTTCCATACATGGAACTGTGGGATGAAAAGAATCCAGTAATTCAGAATCCATGAATCCAGTGTACATAGGCACGTGGGATATCGTTAAAAAGGTCTTAAAAATGATGTTGAGGTTCTAAAATAACTGTTTTATTTAAGTTAATAGTTAGTGAGAAACGCACTTCTAAAAAGTATGCCCCACCCCTCTCTAACTTTTCAACTAACGTGTGTAAAGTTGTGAAAAAAATTAGGGTAGTACTTAAACTTCAAATAAACTTTCAACTACAATTGGTTTAAATAAGATATGTTGTGTAGTTTTTGAGATATTGAATATTTTTGACACCGACAGCAGCAATAACTTTGTTTTTCACAATGTCTTTGAGAAATACAAACTTTAAGTTTAATATTTTTTGATGGTCTCGCACTTGGCCGCTTTTTTCATAGTTAATTTGGAAATGTAGTGGACGGGGTTTGCACTGATTTGCTCATTTTGACGAAAGTCTTTTAGGATATGCCACTTAAAATTTAAAAAAAAGTTATTTTGAGCTCCTTACAATTAATCTTTTAAATTATATCCGAATTGGTATATATTATAAAATGAATAAAAAATATTTAGAATAAATGGAATCCTCATAAGATCACACACACACACACGTGTCAGTCTGTCTGTCTGTCAGAGTTGTTTTCCTCAGAAACCGCCTGACGTAGAAACTTCAAATTTGGCAGAGTAACAAAACATATTACTATTGATGAAATATTGGGGATAAGTGAAATAATCGCGAAATTTTTTTTTAATACCATATATAGTGCAGAAATCTTTCGAAAGGACTAATAATAAGAGTTTGAAGAATATTTTCTCATAATTTAAGTAGTACCTATATCTTCAGAAATATATGCAAAAAAACATGCTCCCTCCTTATTTCAGAAACTACTTAAAGCAAAACTATAAAAAAAATGGTTTTTAGAAATTTGCCCATAGATTCTAGGAAAACATGCTATGATTCTAGATTTCATAATTTTTAGGTATGCAAAATGCTTTTATGCCTGTGAAAGAAATAGCAGGCAATATATTTACGGTGTGAAAAATTAATATTTGTAAATAGTTAACAGAAATGTTATCTACACTTAATTGTCAATAAGTACCTAAATGTGTTCAGAACCCTCATAATTGGAAATCTACTCTGCTTCACAATTTTATTGTTTAGAAACGCAATAGGGATTCAGTGCACACTTTTGAAGCCAAAACTTATTTTCGCTCACCTCGTCCAATTGTTTTTGATGGGACAAAATTTGCAAGTTCGCTTCACGTCACGAGCGTGGTACGTTTCGGGTATACTCGATGATAGGGCGAGTACAACCGAAGGAGAAAGATGTCAAGCCGGCTAATATTATTTGCAATCGGGAGAAACTGCTAGTTCGCATCAGATAGCATGACGCGTCTCGTACATATACATCACTACTCTCTCGTTCGGGTATACTCGGCCCGCCATTGTATATATATATATGTAAGTACATATACTCGTACATATATATATATATATATATATATATATATATATACAATGGCGGGCCGAGTATACCCGAACGAGAGAGTAGCCGAGCGAGTGATATGTTTATTTTAAGGCTCCCTTCCTTCCGCACTCGGTCTATACTCGGTATATAAAGTCCACGGTTTCAATGAAAACGAATATTTTATCGTTTGACAAATAGTTCATATATTTATTATATAGTGCATTTTGTATATAATTGCATAATTTTTATGAATTATTTGAATATAAATGAATAAATAAAAATATTTTATTTGTTATGATATTATTAACATAATTAAATTTATTGCTTTTTAATTTTTGGTATTCAACATTTTCCCGATAAAAAGTGCGATTATATAAGCTGCCAAAGTTTCCACTTACGCCGTGTGATCTTATAAGCGCACCTATTTTTTTTTTAATATGAATACAAGAATTTTAAAAATCAACGGATCGATCATTTTTTTTACTAAACATTACTAAATATAAAAAAACGGAAAATAGATGCACATAAGCATTGAATTTACCTATTAATAAACGCTTTCGATTATATTGTTATCCTGAACCCGCAATAACAGTAATAACCAACTCGCACATAAACAAAAAAATTAACGATAAGGAACCCTATTATTTTGCATTAAAAACAAGATATTGCAAATTTTTTTAATTGAAATTTTCACGACTATTGATTCATTTCGACCCCAGAAAATCTTAATGCCAATTTGGCTTTAAACTTTGTTTGACACTTAATAGTTTGCTCAATGGTCGCCAAAATACCACAAATCTCACCGACTAACGTATAGGACAGATATTTATATAAAAAACCTATCCTATGTACCGCTAACATGGAGATATAAATTGGACAGTACGTATCTTAGGGAATAATCTGCCACTACTTTTTACGTCACCATAAGTGACACTGGTATATTTAAAAAAAATTCATTTTTGTTTTTTTTTTCAGTTTGTTCTCCACGTCTAATAGTTGGATATAACACCTTAAAACTAATGTTTTCTAAAATTTCAATTAAAATTTAATTGTATTTTTAGACACGTGTGTGTACCTCGTAATCAAAATGTAAAAATTAAATCTGATACGTTTATTGGCACGAGTCTGGTACGTTTATTGATACGACTCTGGTACGTTTATTGATACGACTCTGGTACGTTTATTGATACAACTCTGGTACGTTTATTGATACGACCCTGGTACGTTTATTGATACGACTCTGGTACGTTTATTCAATTCGAAGTAAACCGTTATCAAGATTATTGTGGTAGATGTGAAGAGTAATAATACAAGAAAGAAAAACAAATAAAAAGGACACTTAACTTGATCGTATTTTATTTAAAAGTTGAATGAAAAATAACATATATTATTAGACACACTCAACCTCTATGTTATATTTTTAGGTGAATGTTTTTGATGACAAGCTTAAGGTGACTATTCTTTCTAAATCAACAAAACAGTTGCAAAGACAATATATATATATATATATATATATATATATATATGTATATATATATATATATATATATATATATAAGAACACGAAAACATATATTTACGAGACACTAGAGACATTTTCTGCTGCGCCATTTATATACCTCGCAACTTCATTTATCCACTACTTTTTTCTATTATTACATTAGCTCACGGAGTCTAATCGACATAATGTGGGGTAAGTTACAATAAATACAAACATGACTTTTGACATTTGTGAGAAAGAGATAAAAGCTATAAATAACTAATGATAAATTCGAGAGAAAGTAACTTCGCGATCATTCAATGTGATTGTCATATAATGGAATCTTGGAAAACGGAAAATTGCATAGTTTTTCTCCGTTATTAAATTTTATACTACAAATTTCTTATCTACATATATAATAAAATTGTAACGAAATGAATTCTGTACATGGAAAATATTTTAAAAAGAGTTTAACGTAAATAAAGATAATAGAAGCCAGAAAACCTGTTTATAGAATTTTTGTCTTTCTGTCTAACTGTATATTAATTTGTTCATAAATACCGCGAAATCTACTGGATGAATTTTTATGAAATTTAATACGGTAATAAATTATACCAAGAACAAGATATGAGGGAAAAAAGTTTGGAATTTCATGCAAGTGAAGTCGTAGGAACTGCCAGTAATAAATAAAAAAAAATGTTTGACAATCATTTGAATAATGTACTATTTAAAAATAACCGATACCACTAGTAGGCATTCCTATTTAGTTTGTTTTTAATTTCGGAATCCACGCAACGAAAATAGTTAGTTAAAGCTAATGTGATCATATATTACGGAGCGGATCTATCGGTTCGGTATCGAACCAAATTACTTCTTCTATCTTGCTTAAATGATATCATCAATAATATGTCATAATCTCTTTGATTCAGAATCCAACGGCTGTAAGTACATGGTCTTGAATCGCATTTTGAAAGCAAGAATAATCTCTAAAGCGTTGAATACCCGAAAAATACATAAAAATTAATTATATTTGCAGATTTGAAAGAACTGAATTTAAACATACAAACCGCGTTTTTGGAGTCAGTGTTCAAAACTCATCTAGAAACAAAACGAGGTCAAATAACAGATCAAAATCCCTTATATAACTGTTTCCTACCTATCTCATCATCCTACCCTTGCCTGTTTCTGTCTGATATGTTACGTTATGTTATAGATAAAAACGGTAAGGCTCTATTATTTAAATATATATTTTTATGCTAATTGCATAATCATTAGGATGTACAAACTAACAATTGTTAAATTCATAATTACTAACAAACTAAACAATTGTTAAATTCATAATTACAATCTCTAGTAGCAAAATGTTTACAGTAAAGTTTTATAAATAGACTAACTCATCAGCGAAAACGTATCAAATGAACAGTATCGATAAATCGACATCAAAGATCTCGGACGATCCGTTTTTATTTCATCTTCGGTTTCTATGACAACGCATTTCCTCACAATAAACAAAAACCTAACTGAATGGAAAATCTGAATAAAACATATGCCGTTAAACAATCCCTTATTAGAATTGATTACCGCAGGTGAAATATCTGTTCGACACGTACATACGCAAACCGGAATAAAGGGTAAACAGTCGGGCGCATGCGACACACAGATGTGACCGCACCTGTTACAGTCGCCCCCTCGACCGGTGCGTGCGCGCCCCAGCCTGTGTGCCGTTCTTTATCGTCAACTTGTGACGTCACGTCCGGTTTCAATTGCGCGTTGGTGCCGAATGATGCATTTGTCGTAGGAAATAGCGGTTTCACCTAGCAATTGGTTAGAATGGCTTAAAGGAGAGCGGCTAAAGTACATATGGTTATGGGCCCAGAAATCACAAGAATGAATAGTGAAAATGAAATAAAAAAAGTTCTTCTTCTTTTTTTAATTCTTAAAAGTTTTATTTAAATCGCTAATCAGACAAATGAGGAATCTTCATAGTTTCTTTTTATGAAGTCAGGTTATTTTTCATAATAGTTTGTAAATGCCACTCCGACTGAACTCTTTTAACTAGCATGATGAGATAAAGTGTAGATTATGTCTCGTTGGTATTCTCTATACAGAGACGTAACAAACCCATCTATGAAACATACAAAACTGACAAGATCGTCGAAAAAAGCCAAATAAAACTCTAAAATAGCGGACTGCCAATGCATTGAGTAAATTAATAATAAGACAAACAATTGTCAAAATAATTTTGATGGAAGTCGTAAGTGTAACTTAAATTACTCAAATAATTCAAGACGTAGATTCTGAAGAAGCGAATCGAACGACAGAACAAGTTGAAATATTACAACGCTTCCAACACCGAATTAAGCTAATCCAGCACGCACCTATCGACGATCGTAAACGGATGTTGGTATTTGCTTGCGATAAATGCCTCCTGTCGATGACCAGAAACGGATGTTGGTATTTGTGTGCGATAAATGCAATAGTGATTCCTCTGCTGGTTTACTTGCATGTGACAGTTCGAATAATTAAAACTAATTCTGAGTGTGCTCCCCGAAATTATGGCTCAAAATGGTATTCTAAAAATTATTGATAACTATGGAGTTTTATAATATAACGTAAATATACAATAGGCTTACATACACGTCAGTTTCTCGAATTCTTTAGAATGTTTAGTCGATGTATCCAGACAGAATTGTCGAAGGTGAGTACTGGTATACTGGTCTCTTTAGTCCGACCGTAAAGGTCAACTCGCATATTTAGGACAAGCTGAAAATTAGTATCTTTGCAAATATTTAACAAGCAATAAAATTCTTGGCCTAATAATTTTTTTTCGTAATTAGATTAGAAGCTTATTATCATTGTATTCATTTTTAATTTCTTTTTTTTTAACAAATGTCCTCGTTCATTCTATAAAAAAAATTGTGGCTAAAAATGACACCTATTCTAAAAATATGGATAACCATAGACTACACTATTACATAGACAGACGATAGACTTACAGAGACGTCAGTTTTTCGAATTCTCTAGAGTTTAGTCGATGTATTTGGAAAGAATTGTCGATGGTGAGTACCGATTGTCATTAGTCCGGTCATAAAAGCCAAATTTAGTACAAGTTGGAAATTAGTTTCTTTGCAAATACTTATCAAGCAATGAATTTATTGTTCTAATAGGTTTTTTCATAAAAATATTAGAAGAATATTATCGTCACATTGATTTTTAAAATTATTTTGTTTGACAAATGTCCTTGGCATTTTTCATTTTATAAATGACATTGCGGTGGTTTTAATTTTACTAAAACCCCTAACTCCTCAAATTGCTTTTGGTTTTGCCAAAATTCGGCTGTGATAAATCTGTTTATAAACTATCTTAAACTGATTATCTATCTGACAGTAAGTCATGCGCCATTTAATTATTATATAGCTAGAGTAAAGGAGGTGACTCTATAAACAATATATTCTAGAATACTTTGAATATTTATAGGTAAATTAAATTTAAAACAGTCACACTCATTAAAATATCTCAAATCAAGGCAACATCTTAAAACTAATGACCCGTTTTTTCTCTTCTTTCTCATCAACCAATCGTCTTTTCCTGGCCATAACAATCCATAACCGACGCCAGAGTGAGAACACAAAACTTGACGACATCTCGCCGAGATGAACTGAGCGACCTCCGACCCGCGTTAGAGCGAGACGGTCGTAGCAGGCGAGATCGCGTCGAGATGAGACGATCTTGCGGACGCGCTAGACCAATGGGAGCAAAGCGTGACTGATTGCGGCACTTTATACTTGTTGCTCCAGTTTTATCTCTGGTCAGTGGCGTCGCAATTGTCACTGCGTGAGGGGAGGCGGATGCGCGCGCAGGTTTTTTTCAGGGTTGTAATCTAAGGTATGCGCCTTTGGAGTTTCAGCGAAGAAACTCCAACAGTTTTTACGACTTGATCCTAAACATTAAACGTTTATTTTTTTTGGATACTTCAAAATGCATTCGTCACATGCAAGGATAGTAACTTAAGTTTTACTACTGCGTTAGCATCTTTAAGCCGGTTTTTATTGAATTTAAATTTTAAAAAAGAAAACCACGAACTACTTACCTGTTACGGTTTTTTTCGTAGCGGTATGCATTCACACGTATATAAAAATGAAATATTTGAAGCGGAAATAAAAAAAATGTATTTGACCAGTGTTAAAAACAATGTTTGCTTTGCTTATTTGGAACATGGAACACCTATCGAGGTAGGTATTCTTAATAAATTTGAACGACTGTTAACATAAGTAAATTTGTAGATTTGGTGAAACATATATGTTATTCCTATGAAAATCATTTGTCTATTCTTATACCCAATTCATTCCAACCCATTTCTGTTGGGTACCAAATCTATCAGGCATTAGATTCGAAAATAAATAAAACCTTCCTTATTTTATCAATTAATCTTAAGAATTGTGTACAAAAGAACGTAAGCATACGCATAAAATTTTTTTTACGAAAAATGAATTTTTTTTACAAGGTGACATCAAAAGTTATATATATATATATATATATATATATATATATATATATATATATATATATATATATATATATATACACGGTAACATCTATACTTAATGAAATTTGTAGACAACGTATCTCATCACGATCATATACTTTACACCAAAATAGGTACTCAGTTTATGTCTAAATCTAGGTTAAATTTATGAATATGAGCCCCGCAAAGTAAGTAAAAATTGACTGAACTAATTAACGAATACCCGTAATGCATTTTATTATTATTTTTTATTTCAATGCGGTGCACTTTTTAAGGTTTGATTTTTTATTGCGTTTATATTTCTTAAAATTAAAAAAGGGATAAAAAATATGTTTTTGCGATTTTTTCGAAAACTTTCAATTTATCGGGGAAAATGTAAGAGATCAAAATTGTAGCTGTTCAAATTCTCTACAAAAATGTTTCTTATATTTTTTAATAACTTATCAAACGTCTTGTAACAAGTCTTAAATATTTTTATAAGTGGTGTATTTTGTTTATTGGCCTGTATCAAAATTCATTTCATCTCGTATTTCTCGGCATAAACTATAATCGATATCATAGGAAGAGAACGTTTTAGGTAAATCAGAAACCTAGGTTAAATACTACAACCAATTCACTTTAACACTACGACCGTGTCTTTTAAGGTCGAAAAGATGACCAGCACACTTAAACTATTTACTCGTCATCTGTTGGAAGTCACATTATTCAGAAACGATGTTGCATAAGGTCTAGATATCAAATGTTACACATTTACCTACCGTAAAATAATTTATTGTCACAAATATAAAATGACAGTTCGCTATATTTGAAGAATGTAAAATAAACATGAACAAATAGGCACCACCATTGCGCCTCTCACACCCACATTCCAGTAAGACTAGAATACAAATGATCCCATGTGATGTTCTTTCTATCTCTCTGCCTGTACTGAGTAAATTAGGAGACAAATCCGCAAAATATTTGTTGTATTCTATCCCAGTTTAAAACTTTACTGAGGCCTGACATATGAGAAATGATTTGTGATTTATGCTATTTTATAAAAACAATACAATATTAGTACCAAATATATTGCCTGGTATATATACCAGTACACTCTCAACTAGTGTTTCTTGCTCCGTTTGCGTAAACCATTAATATATGGACAAATTTCGATAGCGTGAGTTAACTTACATCTGGCGCCATCTATTGGAACCAGTCAGAATTGATATGAAAATATAATTAAACTAACTTTTTTTCTTAATAGTATTATACCGTTTCTTCATCCTATTAATATAGAAGAGTATGTTTTTGTGGTTGATAATTTGAATCAATTAAAGTTTGCCATTATAATTTACAGGCAAACTTAATTGTTACTTATATTATATTAATTAATACTTTTTTATTTCTCAATTTTTCAACACAGCATCGAAAGTATAAGGAATACCCTATGGATACCTTTTTTGGAATCCTGGAATCTGTGAAATTGAAAATCCCATTAAAATAGTCCAGTAATATTTTGGTCACGCTCGTTAACAGAAACAAACAGAGCGAGAGAGAGGGACTTACATTTTAAAAACGGTCTATTTTATTCGAAAATTTAAAAAAAAACCTTTAATACAGACTTTTATCTTAACTGTATTTTTTATTTCAATAGATTACGAAAAGTACCAGTAACTTAGGTACAGCCCAATAAGAGGTGATTTTTAATCCGTGAACTTATATAGGTGTAAATCTAGACATAAGGTTATGTAGTCTTTAATTGCCATTAAGTCATCTAAAATATTGGAAAATAGTTTGATCGCGTCAACTAATTGTTTATACATATATAAACTCCCTTGAAAGATCAAATATTTAATTATACGCTGTCGATGAGACCTTTACAAACTTACAGTCCTAGCGAACGAATCCACATTTCGCTTACATTTAAGAGCCATCGAAGGTCGTAAAGGGCACGTGAATCTCGCGACGCGCGCTGCTACCTATCTACAGTTCACGTACCTATCTACAGTCCTGCGGAGAGCGTTGGATGAGTGTGGTGGCGCCGGTCGCCATGGCGACGCTGCTATGATAACAGAGCGGCGCGATGGTATCGCGGGCGCGTCGCCCCGATCGATGGCCGACGCCGTGCGCGGTAGGCTGCTCTCGCGCGAGATGGGCTTTTGAATGCGGTCTTGTATATTGTACCTATATCTTATGTACAATGGCAGGTATATAAGTCTACTTGGCGAGGGTTGTATATAAGGTGCGTTAGAATGTATTCTTATTTTTACTCAAACTTGCTTTCGGGCTACGTTACTAAGGAGAAAATAAAATATTGTATTTGCCTAAAGAAATGGAAGGTTACATATTAAACGCACTTGGTTTTAAAGTGTTAATAAAGCAAACACAACTTGTAATTAAAAAAATGCATGTCTATATCTGTATGCCTGTCGTACAGTCTAATACCGATATTAACTAAAATTGAACCATTTCGATTGAAATATCTTCAAACGTCTTCTCATTATCTTACTATTTTCAGAATTTAGGATAACATACATAAAATTAAAAGAGAATTAACATACATACAAATTTAATAATTCGCTTTTTTCTTCTTCAGTGTTTTCCTCTTTTTATTACGATTCCATATTTCAAAATATAAAACGGAAGTTTCTTTTCTGTTCTGTCTGTCGGTCTGTTACGATCGATTTTCTCAGAAACCATTTTACGTAGAAACGTGAAATTTGGCATCATGATAGAACATATTATTCCGCATATTCAGTACTAACGTATTAAAATGTCCGTATGGTAATTTTAGTAATTGCGTATTAAATAGGTACTCGCAATTTATTTTTTGTTTTATCTACGTATCGCGTAGGATATTACAGGATAATATCATATACGATATTATCCTTGTAATATCGTGTAGTATATTATAAGGATTATTTACATGGAAACAGAAATACATTTTTTTTAAATTTTACCATACGTCTAAGCACTGAAAAGTGCAATAATGCACTAAATGGCTTATTTCTGAAACTTTAGAACCAGAAATGAAATAAGTAGGTAAAATGAACTTGAAGAGTACAGAATAATTGTAATGGTTATCCTATGTCTTATCATTTTTGAGAAATTTGCGACGTTTTCACGCGTGTGAACTATGTGCTAGGCAAAATATTTACTTCGCGAAAAATACAATTAATATTTGTGAACAGAAATACCAAGTAACTTAAATATGTCTATGAGCCTAATAAAATACAGAACGCTAAAAGTGCGAATTCTTATTCATGTTTAACAGAATTTTTATTTATATGTGAACCTTACCCGAACGATGTAACAGTTTGCCGATCTGGTTTCCAAATTTTGAAATGTAAAGAAATTTTATCTCATATTATGGAAACAATCGATTAAAAGGACCAACAATCTAGTCTGAAATTTTATTTTCTGCGAAAGTGTGTCACAATACCACGTTTATTTCATACGTCTTTCTTTATTTTCATTTCTAACGAAGTCCCTCGAAGTGATTTTGATTTATAAATCGTTGGAAACTACCAAAAAAAACATGAAATTTTTATTAAAAAATCTGCATAAAATAAAATTTAAAAAATCGATGGACTGGCCGTTTATCCCTATTTATGGGGGAAGATGGCCATAGGTGTATGGGATAGATGGCCAGATCGGAAGAGATGACTAAGTATTCAAACTGCTTTTTAAAGCAATTAAAATGTCAATTTTAATATTAAAGAGAGTTTTATTCATTAATCTTTGAAAATCGATGATAAAATAAAAATTAAAGTTTTAAAAAATAGGAGGTGTTCGTAAGCATGTGTGATAAATGGTGACTTCCAAACCGTGGTTTTCCCTTTACATATACGTATGAAAATATTTTTTTCCTTCTTTTCCTTCTTTTGTCCACTTATCCCGATTGTCTGATAAAAGTGAGTTGGGATAAAAAAAAATGGTAAACAATTTTGAGGTTACATTAATGTCATATATGAATATTTTACAAAATATTATTAAAACTGTTATGACAATTTAATAAACACATAATAATAAAAATAATCAACTTAGTGTAATATTTTTCCAGGATTTAAAGCAAATACGGTAAAAAATATTCACTTTTTATTTTTTTATCGCCGAGCGCACATGCACCCTTGGTTCCAAATTAGTCGGGAAACAAAATATCAAAATTATGTTGCGAATTTTTAATATAACAATATTAATCGGCCATCTCTTCCGGAATTACATTATGTTTAATCGCTTTTCACATAACAATTATTTACTATTTGTTTACATAATAGTTAATTTAGTAATGGTATAATATACATTCTTCTCTAATTTTTATAGATTTAATTTGTCGCACACAATTTATTCGAATGCTATTTTCATAAAGCTACAACAGTTTAGTTTACATACAACGTGATGAGATATATAAACTAAATTATTATTAAAACACTTGTATTATCCGATTCTATAAAAGAAAACAGATCATAGCAAACAATCTATAATGATTAGCTATATATACCTACTGTTACACTCTTTTGTAGTTTTAAATGTTATCTGCAATATCTTCTAACGTTATTTAAAAGCCGTTATAATGGTTTAAAAATTTAACTCGGAAATGTATCTGGAACACTCCGACTTCCTTCACTTCAAATGTTATTGTTCATTAACGAAACATTCTATAAAGATATCATATATCCTATGTCCATCTAGGCGTTATAAACTAGACGAAAGTGAAAGTTTCAGATCAAAAAAATAAGCAGTTTTCGTGCTAAATCAAAATTAGTATGATTTTAATCTATCGGTAACCACCCAGAATTTCTTGAAACCTGTCTCCGAAACCACTGGATTAATTAAACATATTAAAAGGCTGTGAACTAAAACGTATGTTTCACGATAAATAAAAACATACAGTCCTTAAGAAAAAATAATAAACATAGATTATATTAAACAAGTTACGCAATCGTGACGCATTTTGCTATTATCTCTCATTGTACCTAGAAATGTTTATCTTTTAAAAACAGTTACTATCGCTGTGGAATAACGTAATTTCTTTCGGTCAAAAGTCGTAACACATTTCAGATAAAGTGCGTTCAGTAATTAATGCGCTCTTTATCTCAAGTGTTCACTTATCTATATATCTTTTCGTGAAGGATGTTTTGTAAGTTTCGTCGATTAGGATTCAAGGTGATTACATACGTTCATTATTTATATAACAGGAAGAAGAAATAGAAAAACAAATGATATTTTTTAAATCTTGATAATAGATAAAAAAGCAACAATTAACTTTATATTATTAAAAATACACCTGAAAAATGTTTTAACTAATAAGGTCTTATATGTCGATGTAGTTAAAACTGCCGAGTAAAATGGGCGATTAAAAGTAAAAGAAAAGCTAACATGGCCAATTGTATGCCGCAACACGCATAAAGTATTCCACTATTTTCTATATCTTTTATAATTACCTATGGAGGTTAGAGTCAATGACATTGATTGAAATTTCTAGCCAACTGCTTGCATCTTAAATGTTTTTTTTAAATTTTTTGAAGTCCATATGCGATAAGTTAGAAATATGGGCACATGGAACACCATTTTTAAACTTAATGTTTTGCAAACGCAAATTGTAGAAACACTGAGGCTGTGAAAGACGGGTGAAGCCTTTTAATTTTGCCATGTTGATGCGTTCGCAACATGGCAAAATTAAAAGGCTTCCTGCATCATTAAGGAAACCAAAATAAGCAGAAAATTTCTTATAAGAAGATGCATCGATAAATTAAGACAAAGTTAAAGTGGAAAAATATTTATTAAAAGACGGTAATGCTATAGGTTACAATAACAAATATATGAGTATATGTGAGGATCAGAACTACAGTGAGGGATGGAAATTGAGATCTCAATCTGTTCTTTATAGTTATATCCTTTAAATTATATCTCCCGTTTATAGTTATGCAGCAATTCTGATTAATTTTATATGCATTTTATTGAAACTTCATAATTTTTTTACATTATTATAGGAATTATAATACAAAATTAAATTTAAATGGAGTTATGTCTTGATATTTGTAATATAAAAAGGAACATCTATTCCTCGTGTCGTTTCTCTTATTGCTGAGGTTGATAATCGTTACGAATAATTTTGACAGTCTATAGTCCACCAATTGGCTTTATCCTTTCATCATGGATGATATCACAGTCACTGGTTCTACTTTGACAATCACGAGCAATCGTCCGAAGTTGTCACCTCTCCTTCTTACAATATGACTGAAGTATTTGAAGATCCTGCAAAAATTTTAATAAAAAGGTTAGTGGTAATTTTTCTTAGAAAAAACAGTTAACGTTTATTAAGTTGTCCATAGAATTTAAAATACCTTCTCCAGCACCGTGTTTCAAATTATCTATGTGTAGATGGTCTGCTTTAACTGCATCCAAGCTTCGGAGCCATATAATAATTTTAAAAAAAATATCAAGGTAATCATTACTTTGTGCTTCATCTTGGCCAATATCGTCTTCGACACGTTCGTACAAGCCATTTTTGGTTATTAGGAAACCCAGGTATGTTAACAAGTCTTAAATGTAGTGTATCAATAAGCTATAGTTTACTTGTGAAATCTACAATCATGATTTTTCTTTCAGATCTTTTTATGGATATCCCTAGTTCTCTACCAATGGTTTCATTTTATGCAATGGGGTGACCATCCTACTACGCTCGTTGCTAGAAGGTTGGTATTATCGGCATTGGGGATTCTTGCATCTAAGAGGGTTATTCCCAGACTACAGTTTAAAATCAACTCAAAAATGGAAATGTTGATATTTAGATAATGACTCGCTTACATTAAAGAAAATTATATCAAAGACAGGATTTGTTCACAGTAATATAAGCAAAAAATTCATATTATATAACTTGCTATAACAATGTAAAAATATAATCATCTGGCAAAGATTTTATAACTATAAATGGTTTTGATAATATCGACATTATTATGCTACTGTTATTCACAAAGAATAAATAGCCTATCAGATAAGAAACTTTATCAAGAATCTTCCAATATTTAAACTATGTTTAAAAAACATGTGGTTATCTTATAATTTTTTTATAACTGTAAACTGATAAATTAGGGAGAGCGACTGTAGATCTATTATTTCTTTCAACAATATTTTCAACCATGTTACTTACTTTTTTATTAATGATTACACAAAGTAATTACAAACATCAATGTAAAGAAAATTACCTTGGTAATATAGAGCGAATTGCCATTTCGTTTTTCGTTCCAAATAGTGTCTTTCGTGTTAAAAAATTTCCAAATTTCATACCTAACAGTTTCCAGTTTAATAATAATTCTAAAATAAAAAGTAAAAAAGGACCAAGTTTAAATCAAATGGAAAATAAACGAAGAACTAAGATGTGATTCTCCATCCAATTTAAAAAAAAATGGATGTAATCTTATTTTATCCAATATGTAAATAACTTCATACGCAACTAAAAACTACAAATAATTTTAAATAACATTGACGGTATTGATATTGACCATCTATGAAATCACGAACTACAGTATGGTTCATATCATCACGATATCCGAGGAAAACAAGCTTTGGAAACGTTAATGACCATGTTAAATCTTAATCTTAGTTACTAACTTTACTCTAAATAAGGAAGTAGATAGCCTTAATATTGGCCATGTATGAAATCACGGACTACAGTATGGTTCATATCATCACGATATCCGAGGAAAACAAGCTTTGGAAACGTTAATGACCATGTTAAATCTTAATCTTAGTTACTAACTTTATTCTAAATAAATGAAATAGATAGTCTTAATATCGGCCATCTAAGAAATTACGAGCTGTAGTATAATAAATCTCTTGTCAATTTTGTAACTGCATTTGTTAATTTGGAAAAAAAAATTTGCTTAAAGTTAACGTTCGTTGTGCATCTCAATTTTGAATCGGCGTATTGTCAAAAAGAATACGATTAAATTAAAAATATGAGGAATCCTTACATACTACACCTTACTTTGATAGCATAGGTTATTTCCACCACCATCCGTGTCATCTCCCTCAACGACCTTCATGCAGCAAAAGTGAATACTTCAAAGCGTTGAAAACCCTTTATCACTATAGTTGCCAACTCCAGTGACAACGGAGCAAACAATAAAAATGATGTGCCACATCGAGTGATTCTGATGACTTTGATCAATTATATCTTTTACCTTTTTTCGTTGTTGTTATGACGTGGCAACATCTCACTCCATGTTCAAAAAGTTTATGTTACAAAAATTACCTTGTCTATCATCGGCTGTTTTTCGGAAACTATAAATGATACATGCAGTAACTTTACGTCCTTATGTAGTTTATGACCAGAGCTAAATGCTAAAACTAATTAACAACAATTCTCAAAGACGGTAGTAAAATGTTATAATACAAAACCTAAATACATACATACATTATTCTTTGGGAAACAATTTTAATATTATTCGTTGGGAAAAAATTATTATTATTAATTTTTTTTACGAAATGTCGTAACCTCCACCAGCAGCATGCACGTAAAAAAGGGATGGCTTAATACATGCGACGTGACACTAAAACGCTTGGCTAATTCACGGTTTTGTCGAAAACACAGCAAACTCTTTGTTTGTTATACATCAGCGTTACTAGACGTTCCGTATTTAATAAAACATCCCATATTTTCAGCCATATTTTAAGTCGGGGACCGGGACAGCAACTAGCATTGTTCTAACCCCGTCATAAACCATTCAACAAAAAAATTAACTAATTGTAAATTACGTTATACAACATGAACAACAACTTTCTTTTCCTTGACCTCGTTTCCTCCTCTTTAATTGGTCCCTCACTGCTGAGGATGGTGGCTCCTTTTTTATAACACGTTTTTTTTGTTCCGCTCTAATTTCTTATACGCGGCGCATCATGTGAAGGAGTCCTAATCCTTTCTCAAATCTGATCTGTCCAGCGTCTAGGGCAGTGCCCGTGCGGTCTTCGTCTTTCAATCATGCCGATGACAATGTGCTTCTCATTGCTATCAATATATTTTCCCACAATGCGTCTGAAGTATTCGATAACCCTCCGTAGTTCGATGGTGGAAAACATTGTTTTGATTCCGAGCTTTTGAGAATCGAGACGTTTCGTCAATATGGTGATGAGAATATTTTTCCAGAAAGACTTTTCAAAGGTGCCAATTAGATAAACCTCGATTTCGTTAGCAATCCCACGTTTTTGGAGTTAGTAACGAATAAGAACGTAAACGCGCAAGAAAAACCGGTAGCGTTCGTCTGCTAATAATAAGTGAACGAAGATGGCAAATGAGTATGGAGCTGTTGTTTCTCCGCACCTCCCCGCCCCTGAGTATCCTCTACACAAACGTAATCTTAATAAAAATGTTCACGTTTATTATCCTGTAAGTTGCATTATATAACACATATAAGTAACTGTTAGAGTTAAAAATAAACCATGATTTACCTTGTGTCATGTATTTATTTCGATTTTTCACCATCATTTCCTTACAAAAGAGAAAAAAATTGGCAACTATATTACAAACACTAACTCTTATTATACCACGCCCTCATGATCTTTTGTTTCCTAATTCCCGATCATTCTACACCCTATAATTAATGTAAAATTACTTTTTAATTGCATCTATTATAATCTATTATCAATTCGTTTTAAGAAACCATCTTGGATGCCTTTCTTATTATTTTAATTAGTAAATAAAACATAGGTTGCGAAATATTGCATTAGACATTTGTGTAATCACTGTGAGTAATGACTAAAGACAAGCGTAGGTAACTATCAATTACGGGTATCAATAACAAATTACAATAGGCGCGGGACGACATCGCCTCGCATTATCGCTCGATAATGGCCGAATATGCGAGATAAGACTATTAACAATCCCGATACTCCGTCTTTGGATCAGGCCTATTTTTGGCAATCGGAGGTCGCTTTTGTTTTTATCTCGGGTAAATATTTTTTTTAATTGTCATGCGGTTGATATCATGAGTTGCACACATTTGATGAGTAACAACATTAGATATAACTGTTGAAGAAATGAAAGGAGCATAAGCCGCAAGAAAAAAAATTACTGGTAATTTTTTGAAATGTTAATAAAAGGTATTAATATCGTTACGACCAAAAACGGTAGGACCAAAAAAAGACAGGAAAATAATTGGAAAATATTAGGTGTGCTTAAATAAGATCACAGTAGAACTGAAAACTTTGGCAACCGATATAATTATACTGTGTATGTGGAGTTAATTTTGAATGTGAAAATTAAAAACAAGTAGAATTACTTAAATCATAATATCGTAATACATATAGTATGCTAATTCATACAAATACACACAATTAATTTATACAAGATATGCCATTACATATAAAATAGACCACATAATAGATAATTTGTCTGAAGAGGCATTTGTCTGAAGAGACAATATACCTATGTCTTTATCATAAACATAGACTATACTCTAAGTATATGCCGACCGCAAACATTACTATACTCGGCCGCTCGACGTTCCTCAAATTCAGCAGCATTCGATTTATTGCCTACTTACATGAGATGTGCGTGGAAACGTTCGGTCGTATACAGCCTATCGTCGAGTATACCCGATGACGGTCATGATCGTGACATAATGCAAACGCAATTTTTTCCCATCAAATAAAATTGGGTAAAGTGAGCGAAAAGAAGTTTTTACTTCAAAAACAGAACAAGTGCATATCGGTACACGTGTAGGATTCCCTAGCAGTCTATGTCTTATAAATTGAGATTATAAGTGAGAATATGTTTTTTTTCAAACTCATGGTGGAAAATTTTTAAATGAAGATAAATTGTACGTCACTTGCAAACATAAATATTATGGAAATGCGGCTTTAAAATAAAGAAATGCTAATCAATGATGTACCGATCCATGGGATGCATGAAAAAAGGTTTACCTCCACTTTTAGCTGTATTAAACATTTTTTTTTCAAATTTTTATACATACTTTTTTAAATATTTTATGATACTTGCGAAATTTTATGCACGTTGGTCAAAAACTATAAAAATTAAGAGGTCGTGACAAAAGAACGGGACGACAGCAAACTTATATGACGAATTATATTCTTCCACTATTCACTACGGAACCCTAAAAATGAATAAGAAACTCATTTAGGTAAAATAAAAACAGACTTAACCAAGTTTTAAAAACCATATCTTGCGAGTGGGATTTTGGAAAAAAACTAACACAAAAAAAGTTTTATCACATGAGTTGATGTACCACTAAATAAATCGTCAAGTGATATTATATTAAACACCACCTGAAAATTTCCATATGAAAGTTTATTTTTTTAAATTTAGGTGTTTATGAACTTGTAGGCATCTATTTACGCAATGTAAAATATTCCCAAATAAATAGATATATTTTAATACATGATTATGGATGTACTCCAGTACATAGGTATTTCTGTATATATTTCAATGTATTTAATCCTAAACACATTTTATTAAAAATTCTTCAGCAAGTGTACTATTATAACTTTTTCACATACATTTATCCCTTTCGTGTGGGCGATGGAATACGTCATTTTGATGTTATGCGCGAAATCTTGTGATTATAGACAGTGACATCACATTTAACGACAACGTCATAACTGTAGAGAAGAATGTCCACAATATTCTTGAAGTTTTCAAGTAACATATCAACCATCTTCTCGACATTTTCTGGACATTAATGCATCTAAAGCACGTTTTTCGTGAAAAATCCACATCCACATCACTTTTGTTTCCTGTTTGTATTGAAGACGGAAACAATTAAGTTGCTTCTTTTGATGAGGAGAGCTCATCGTGCACAAATATTTGCTTGCAATGTTTGAGTGTACGCGTTTCATACGCCAAGCATGTGTTTATTATCACGTGTTCCTATATTATAAGCAATCGATGTGTTACAAGTAGATAGCAGTTGTGAAGTCACGGTTCCCTCTACTGACATCCATTCTTGCTTCCGTCGATAGGAAATAGATTCTCAAGTGCCTATGCACATTAAGAACTCGAACATTATTGTAACAGGCACAAAAAGAAAGTATCCGTAAGAAGATAAATTTGCTTAATTTCCACAATCCTCATCTTCAAATGCAGACGTTGGTTTCATTGTTTTGTTAAACATTTAGATATAACTAAACACGATACCATTAAATTTCTAATAGAAAATAGAAGGCTTAATTGGAAGTTTTATTGTTTGAATTCGTCACCACTATTCTTGAATGAAAATTATAGTAAAGAGTTTCTCCATTTCCCGATTTCAAAATAAACATTTATTTATCTTGGTAGTAAAGAGACGTAAACCCATGGTATTCATTTCCTTTCATAGTTTAGGATAAGTTTAGCCCTGTTCAAGTCCCTTTTTTTATTAGTATTAAGTCTTATAACAAAAGGTTACATTAATTTAAAACCAACATAAACATGAATTTTTAGACATGATTGCCTCGTATAAAAACAAGCTTATGCCCTGGATTTAACAGGGAAAAGAGACCATAACTGCGTCTTACCATCACCGCTCTTTTATACAATATTTATTTTCAGCTATTATTAGTATTAGTTATTTGTCCTTAACTTTAGTTAAGTAAAGAATTGCAAGACCTAATTAAAAAGATGTGACACTTAAAAGATATTTTTTAATTATTTTTACCACAGTTTTACTCACTGATCATTTACACCTATAATTTAAACTATGAAAGAAAGACTTTGAAGATTCAGACTATGAAATAAACGGTAAGATTCTGTTTTTACGTAAGTATGTATCTTGGCTTTGAAAAATAAAGTATAAGATTCAATATTGTCTAATGATCTAACTTAAGGAAACCCCCGCAAATTTCGATGCGGGGCGGATGAGTCTCTTTGCAGAAGTCCGTGTCCGTTTGACCGTCAGTCATCCAATTCACATTGACTCTATCGACCTGCTCTAGTTCAGTTTAAGATTTTCTTTGAGTGTGTGTTGTAATTTGTGATTGTTTTTGGCTATTGTCGCGAAATTACAAATAACTTGTAAATCGACAGACTACACGTTCGATTCTTAGTTCGAATTATAAATCATACATACATGGTACAACTATGTGAGTATTTCAATTTTGTTTGCCTACTAACTAAAATATTCACTTTATCAGCAGTTTTGTAAGTACCAACCAAACTAACCTTTAAATTGATACCTGTAGAAGTTACGTTTTTTTAGTGTAGTGATAAAATAAAGTGAAAGCGAGACCAATCGTTTCAACAAAAAAATAATAAATTAAATTGTACCTGATTATTGTAATATTTTAAAACTTTCGCAGAACTTAATTTTTTATAAGTATTTTTTTACACTATCTAAAAATAAAACCGTATACAAGTGTTTTTAACTAATGTACAAGTGAGCCTAAGCAAGTCTCCGAAAGAGCCAGTATATCAACAGTTTTGTAAATTGTAAAGTAAAAAAAATTGTTGTGCTTAAGACCACAATGTAGAAGTGAAAATTTTGGCAACCAATATAACCGTACTACGTATATCGGAAATTTTCAATACGAAGACATACGGATGTTATGTTAAATTAAACTCAAATAAAATATTATTCAAAAATAGAAATCTTGAAAGTATCTTAATTCTTGAAATTATTTCAAACATTTTCTGATGTAGCTGTAATGTGGATGTAGTTTTGGTTTGTTTAACTCAAAATACTTTCATGGCCCAATTTTGTGTAACAAAATAGATAATGGCAGATAAATCTAAAATAATTAGGCATAACCTGAAACTTTGCTATTGATTTTTGTATTATCTATTGTATATTCCTGCTTATTTTAATGTAGCTACAATGGATTAATACTAATTTGACTTAATCAATGCACTATTCGACTAACTTCAATTAAATCGCTAAAACTCATTATTCACAGATCCTAAAAAGATATGCACTCGATGTCCATATAAATATTATATTTTATACCATGGTAAATGTTTCCTATCAATCAGAAAAGTCGTTTTTATACCAAAACACCAAAAGCCCAACAAACAGAATTTGTTCGTATAAAATTAGTATTATTTACTAAGAGTTCAGGTTTAGCACAACCAATCTACTCCGCCAGTATGACAGAGGACGTGATTTTAGAGATAGATAAAAATATAGAAATAGCATGTTCTTGCTAGACAACCTTCAATTACGCCCGTCCGACCCGATGTGTTGCAACAAGCTCACGTCACAAACAAAACCACGTTAGGTCTCGACAACTACACGGTTCGTTCCGTGCACCATTGTTGTTCTCCAGCAAAATTCACATACGCTCGTATTAATTCTGCCATTTTATAAGTAATTTGATTTCGAAATCTTTCTCGCGAGACGCGAGACAATAAAATTGCGTCTGGATATTCCAAGGTCTGTTTGTGGTCAGAGCGGAAACGGAGACTGGGTCCAAACACTATTATTTGCGCCGGACGCGATGTCATGTTGTCTGTTTGAGCTATACATGTGCACACTTGCAAGTATACCATCATCTGTATACTAGTAAATTAGCATGTGATATAAATTCTATATTTGAGCCTTTAAATAAAAAATAAACCTATGGTATAAACACCAACATATTTTATATATAAATACCAACCTATGGTATAAACACCAACATATTATTTCCGCCGGACGCGATGTCATGTTGTGTGTTTGAGCTATACATGTGCACACTTCCAAGATATACCATCATCTGTATACTAATATATCAGCATGTGATATAAATTCTATATTAACACTAATATCTTCTTAAATAATTTTTTTAAAAGACAAAATGCCCTTTCTGACCTTTAGATTTGTATATACAAGTATGTATATACATGTATATATCCGATGTAAAGTCTGTGCTTAAATATTTTAAATAAAATACCACCCTTTAGTGAGAATGTCAATACAATTTTAAACAATTTTGCAAAAAGAAACAGTTGATACACTATTCATTTTGTTAAAACTGTTCACAATGTCTGGTTTAAGATCTTCTAATAACATGCGTTCTTCACAACTATATGTAAAGATTTACTAGGACATCTGGACTGATACACAAAGAAAATAATTTTCAAATCATATGGGTTGTTCTTGAATGCACACCAATATAATTTTAAAGAATAATAAAATAACAAGCAATACAAACAGAAAAATACACTTACTGCACTGTACTGTTAAGACTGTCCGTACTGTACTGTGTACTTTAAATAATATATGCTCTTCAAAACTGTACTCAACGATTAGTAGGACATCTGAGCTGATAATACCATCGGTAGAGAAAGTGCAAGGTCGTTCCTAACCAGCTGCAAATATTTTCTAATTCGGAGTGTTCCCATTTTATTATGGACAGTGTACCATTCAATGTAGGAATTTTGCTCCATTCTTATTCTGATGTTGCTGTTATTAGAACAATATATCAATAATTGCTTATTTCCGTTTCCAAATTTATACTAGAAGAATTGGCAATTACGGATGTGATAAGTAGGAAGTAACTCCTAGAACTATTTAAACTAAAGAATAGCTTCAACATCTCATTTGTCTCTGAGAAAACTGGGTTAAGAGACAATAAGTGGAAAAATAATGTATGTCAACTTTCATTAAGATTATATGAGTTAATGATATGATCAACTTGAACGAGGAGTCTTAATAATTGAATATCCATTAAAATTTACACATACAATTCCTACATAAACTACAATGGAAATACCACGTTAATGTTACACTAAAAATAATATAACAATTGCTTAATACCAGTATTACTCTTCAAAAATTCTAATTGACAACATTCTGAAAGTCAATTTAAAAAAAATAAAAATCAAAAATATTTTGAATACTAAAACATTTTTACGAAGGATTTTTCAAGATGACAGAACCGGTGAAGAGATGTTCATTTGATTTCTATCATTATAGATGGTCCAGGAAAGGTCTTAGTTTTATCAGTTGATGCTGACGTATTGTACATTATTATCATACAACAGACTATAATAGATTTAGAGCTACATTTTTCTCTTATATATGCTGTGAAGATCCCTGCTCCTCTTTGTTAGCGTCCACTTTATAATAATATAAATGAACATTATACATTCATTGAATATATTTGGTGTTAATTTTGTAGAAATTCATTGTTCACAATTAAATGAAACTACGTGATGTAGTATTATTTCTACTTTCTTTAATTTCTTTGCCACGACCTAGGTTTCGTTGTATTACAACATCTTCAAGTGGGTTATTAGCAAAGATGTACAAATAAGTCAGAATCAATTGCAAAGATATCTTTGCTAATAGCCCACCTGAAGATGTTGTAATACAACGAAACCTAGGTCGTGGTAATGAACTTAAAGAAAGTAGAAATAATACTACATCATGTAATTTCATTTAATTATGAACTTTAATCATGATAACAGTTTTAGTTGTACTGTAATAAAATGCATCAATAACAAACAGCATAAAAAGCAAAAAAAAACTTTTTAATCGTGGAAGAAATGAAAAAAATGTTGAAAATATTGTACCGTTTTTCATGGAAAGAGAAACTATTACATTAATGGTATAAAAAACAGGAAGTTGGAAATTTATGTGCGTGTGTGTGTGCATACTTTCACATGAGTTTGCATTTGTGTGCACGTGTATGGGTGTGTGCATATGTAAATACACGTGCCTATATGTGTTCGGGTATATCTAATGCCTAAACCAATAGACCGATTGGTTGAAATTTGTCAGTTGCCAGTTTCTTTTAAATATCCCATTCCATTTTTATACAGTTTTTTCTAATGTCAATATTGGTAATTACAGGCATTAAAACTCGGCATAGCCTGATTATCAATTGTATTTTCTAATTATCGTGATATTTCAATCAGTATAAAATGGTTCAGTACAAGACTTAAGTTTTATATTCTACACCAATACTTACAACAAAACATTACAAGTTATAACAATACTTCTCTGCAAAGATTGCACTATCTATGAGGACTAAACCATAAAATGTAGTAATTATTCTTCCAAAAACGATCATGAACAAAGTTATATTTATATCTATATTTGTTACTAATAAAAAGGTCTTGGATTCGGTTAGGACTAAATTTAAAAATTTAAAATGGATTTAAAGAGGTAAAATAAGAGAACATATCCATGGTATAAAGCAACTAACAACAAGTTGTATATTCCTCATCATATAAGCATGTGGAGACATTTCCATTTGCTTTTGTTAAACACCGATGCGTACATCAGGCATAATCTTCCCCCAAGTTTTTCCCATGCACATGATGGTTGCGGACATGTACATGCCCAACGTGAGAGCGCTTTCTACTGTTCTACGTGAAGATAGTAACTCGATTTTCATTTTGACTTCTCATCTGAATCAACTTTTTTCAGTTTCCTGTTTTTAAACAAACTTCAAAAAATGTTGTTTATATTTATGAGGAGTATACCTCAATTTCTATCGGGACATTATTTTTTTATTCGAATCGCCAATTCTCGAAATGCTTACTACTCACATGATCTTGAAAGAGTGTTTTATTTAAATAGATATCAGAACACGCTCCGGAGTCATAGCATATAACAGCATTTTATGGAATAAGAGATATTTTACTATACACGCACATAATAAAATCATAACACACATTCCCTAAATCACATCACCCATCCAACTCCCAAAATGTTTACTAGTCGCGTGATGTTAAATGAAAGTTTAATTAAAGGTAGGAACACGCTCTGGAACCATAGCATATAACAGCATTTTATGGAATAAGAGATATTTTACTATACACGCACATAATAAAATCATAAGACATAATTATTGATTAAGCATCCTCCATAAGATTTTAAATGAAGTTTTAATTGAAGACAAGAACACAGTCCGAAGCCACAGCATATAACACTATTTTATGGATAAAGGAATCACGCATTAAAAAAAATCTTGAGAGGGAGCATCTCTTGATAATAGCACCAAAAATCCATCCTAAATCACATTATTTTATAGTCTATACATCAAAACTTTTATATTTCTCGACTTCTTTAACTATTTCCCGTTGAAGTTTTGTAACTTTTACTTATCGAATAACATACATCCCTATTTCCTTGTTTAATGTTATTTTTGACTAACTGCGCCAACAATTTTATTAACGTGGACTTATGTATTTGTGTAAACAGATTATTTTAAAAAAATGAAATAAAGTATGAACGTGTATAATTAATCAAGGGTTTTGTCACAGTATGGAATATAATAAAAAATGTAGATACCATTTAATAATATATTAAGTACCGATGAAAGATTAAAGTAATTAAATGACCCTATAAATGAAAATTTCTATATCCCATTCTAATTTAATGCATATTTAACAATATTAACAATATGGACTGCGTAATGTTTACGTATTGGTACCACAGCCTCAAAAAGTAAAAGTGGATTTAATATTAACTTCATAATAACCACTGAACCATTATGAAACAAAAACTATATTGTTTCCAGGGTTACTCATATTCAAATTCGTTCAAAATATTTAATAGTTTTGTGTTATATCCGTTCATACAGATAGACAGACAGACATAATTTTTATAAATTTACGTTCATTTTAATAAGTGAATGTACAATCAAACAATATTTTCAAACTGAAAATTCAAAAATCATAGATGAACAGTTCAATTCGATTTATTTGCCGTAAGTTACCATGATCGACAGAGTAAATGGGTCCAAATACATCCACCATTAAGGCATACTTGTTACCGACTTTATTAAAATTTGTAGCCAACCAAGACCATGTATAGAGAGTAGTAGATCATATGGCAGCTGTGGAAACGAATGAAATGTTACGAAACAAAAAAAAGAGTTAAGTAAACGATAATTCAAAGATATTTCTAAAAATATTTGGTTGTAGTGCGAAAAATGAAAGCAATGCTTAGATCAGTTAACTAATTAGATTAATAGATAAATAAAGACCGTAAAATCATAAACTGAGAAAATATCTTAAAAAATAACAAAAATGTGATCAAATTCATGAAGTGAACTAAAACCTGAAATTCACGAAATTAACTAACTTGTAAAGGTTCTGAATATGTACCTCTCGCCGATATATGGCTAGCTTAATACAGACACCATTGGTAATAGTTTAACCTCCGAGTGGAGGTGATTTCACCTCCGAGGGAAGGTGAAATTAGCGGGGAGAGAAAAAAAATAGTTTTCGGTTTCGCTATCGATCATCCTATTTGTACACACGTGAATAAAAAAAAACTGAGTGAAGAATTATTTGTACTTCGTATGGTGAGGTGACAAAAGTATCACTTTTGCTGCCCACAATGAAAGTGATGACATGAGGGGGGTAGGGGAGGGGCTCGTAGCCTCTTGTAAAGGATGTTCAATTAGCAATTTTTGTTCATCATAGTCACACCTCACTTATCTCAGTTTTTTGAGATGTTATCTCGCAATTTCTTTAAAAGATAAGAATTACTCATGCTTATTTAAAGATAGTCCCACAAAATATTTACATATAACAGAATTTTTAAATTTCCCATTTTGTCAACTTTTATTTAATACCCACTCGATCATGTTGATAACATAAACTCATGTCATCCTGACGAGTCACCAATAAAAATAAGAATTAAGAATTGTACCTCACCCTATATATTTGAATAATTATTGGATATAAATGTGCCAACATTTAATTTCGTGTATCACTCTGAGAATACGGATAAAGAGATGGATAGACAGACGCCGAATTGATTTCATAAGTGCACCATTTTTACAGTTTTTAAAGAAAATACTCAAAACACGTCATTTCACCAAGAAAAGTTGATGATTAATATACGAGTATCTGTGCTAATAACAAAAGTGTTCTTAAGTCAATTTTGTCCTTTACCTTCTCATACTCCTTATCCCCAAACACAGTATTTCTTACTAAGAGCATTTGTTTATTGTCTATATTGCATTTGTTTATTGTCTATATTGCATTTGTTTACTGTCTATATTGCATTTGTTTATTGTCTATATTGCATTTGTTTATTGTCTATAGTTATGGAACAAACACGATTCCGATTTCAGACTTCACCGTCCATTCAAGTATTCAAAAATCATCGTACAACATATTTTCTCTCTGCTTTTCACATTACGTTTTCTTTCGTATCCTCTTCCTTAATCATACTACTTTCTTTACCTATCAATAAATCTTGGTCCAAAGTCCCTTCTAACATATTAAATTAGATTATTTTTGTGGTTTTAATTTTTTTCTTCTTTTTTTTCTCAATGAAGTATTTATCATACTTTGTTATCGTTACATTTTATTATCTACCTCTTATGTAACTTTATAAATGTACTGTAATTTTGATCAACTGGAAGAAACTGCTTCTGTAGCAGCCATATATATGAGTACATATTGCGCCCAATGTCCATATTCATGAAAATAAATAAATAGATAAAGTTTAATAAATATGAATCTAGGCACAACCGCGTAATATTACCCTACCTAAACCGGAATTGGAATAAAACTGTCGATAAACACGAATAAATACTTTGATAAATAAGAAGAAATTTTACTCATCAGCATTGTTGACGGCAATCACCGCAGTGCGTCGGGCGACGTTTCATCGGCGGCCGCACAGTTTCAGCGCCGAATTTCTCTCCAACAAAACGTACATATATCTCGTCAAGCGGACCACTATTCAAATTTAATAATCCCAAATTCTCCGCTAGCTACATTACAAATGCGTATAATTTGATTTGATGACTATTTACGGTCTTGCCTGGGCCAGACGTCGCCGGTACTTTCGCATTTGGGCTGTGCACAGTTAGTTAGACGGTCGTGAATATGTCGCCGTATTCGTTACCTCATTATTCAGCACAGGCATGCTCCATTACCCACGGATAGGGTGTCCATCAATTGTATTTTTTTTCAGAACGTAGAATGTAAAAAAAACTTTAAATTTTAATAATTTTAATTATTTATCTTTCCCACCAGCTTCTTTTTAGCGTAAAATTCTTTGTTAGTGACAACTGTCAATGGTTAAATATGTGATGGTAGTAAATTGACTAATATTACTTTTTATTTGCAAACTTCTTAATGTTACATTTATCCAAAAATCCATATAAAATTGTAAGAATTTAAAATATTTTTTACTACTTAATTGTTCTTTAAGATATGAAACAATTCTCGTCAAGTTTTCCACACCGATCCGCTGCGACCACCGAATGCGTCCCGCGTTTCCGGAAAAATACGAAGTTGCTTAAATTGATAAAAAAAAACTAATAAAGGTTTTATTGGAACACCACGCGATGGAGCTGACGCTAATAGGCGGTTATCAGCATATATGGAACACACATTTTAATAAATATTGGATCCAAAGACCAAAATTATATATTTATTTTAATTGTGTATTTTATTATAAATATTTCCGTAAATTAACCATTTTCACCCGAATTGTATTAGATTATCCATTTCTCTACAGTATTTAACTGCTTGGTTATCTTAACGAACGAAATGTTTTATTGGAATTATAACGTTATTTGTGTTAAATGTAAATTATTTAATTTCTTAATTCTTATTGAAACGTTAAGTTTTAGAAATTTTTTTTCCCTTTATTAGTTTTTTATGTAATATTTGTGGAAATAACAGATTTTTGCTACATGAGGAATCTCTTCAAATCCATCACAACCAAAGGAGTAATTAAGTAGTTCAGAGGTGGACTATTAAATATTATATCATAATAATAATTAATTAATTTTTAATAATAAAAAAAATAAAAAAACAATAAAAAACATTGTCATGAAAGTCGGAAAAAAAGGAAATAATAAATAAAAAAATAACATATTTAAACTAGTGGGAGATGAGTTAAGACAGTCATAATTTTTCAGACTTGAAAGCAAAAATGGACGGTGAATTTCCGATGTTAGGATCCAACAGTTTCCATATCGTATTATCGTAAATCGTAAAGGAATGAATATTCGTAAATGGACGAACAATGTTTAAGAATAAGAAGAATACGTAATTATTCAGAACATAAATCTAGACCAAGGGCAAATAATTTCGTGAATCTTTCATCGAGGAATGAAATAATTAATTAATTTACTCATCTGTAAATAAATAACATAAATAAATTCGTCCCATTTCCACCAATCGCTTGGTCACCACACATCATGCTCAAAGGTGGATGTTGTTTCGGCTGACAACGTCTGTCGCTGTGTGCGGGAGATACGAGTATCAGCGGCCGTTTCTAGCACCGTTAACTGACACAGTAGCTTTATTCATTACAATGCCTGTACCGGGGAGGTTGATCGACGAACGTCTCGCTAGGCTGACGTGCAGTCGGTCCATGCTGATTCTAGATTGGAGAATGTCGCCCAATCTCTAAGTAGGTAAGAGATATTGACTCTTTTTCCAGAGACAATAAAATTAAATCGCTCCGTGTGTCATGTTCAAACAAATGTTCACTACACATTTCTGTCTTCATCACTTCCATATCTACGTCGCATCGTTAAATGTAAGTTATAACCTCACATTCCAATGTAACTGTTGAGTCACAGGATGTTTTTTAAATAATGAAATCTGACGTTTTATAATTAAATATTACTTTTTTTACTAAAAGATGATGTTTTTTTAATAAAAGATATTGTTTTTTAAACTAAAGATGATGTCTAATGGAGATTTTTAAATAAATGTGTTAAAGTTAATAATTATGATGCATACTTAGGTCTATTTAAGACGTTTAAAATTTTTATGGCGAAAGTAACACGAGTCTTGATCCATTTTACTTGACAGATGTCTGACGGGATTTTAGTTCTATTTAAACGTAGTTATCATCTTATGTTAAATCTATGAGTAGTTATCATCTTATGTTAATCTCAAATTATGTTAAATCTAAATGATTGCTTAGCAGCAACATTACTCTATTCTGATAATAGACAAAATTTAACTGTTCGGTTCTATGTAAATCAACCGGGCAAAAGAAGACAAATGAGCTTTGACAAAATTTGATCTCAGCTTTAAAACTTATTTCGAGTTAATATTTACTTGAATTTATATAATATTTACTGAATATATAATATTTACTGAATATATTATATATAATATTTACTGAATTATAGAACATTACTGCCTATTTTAATATAATATGCATTCCATGTAAATTTATTACAAAAACTAAGTTTTTTGCATAAAAGCTATATTTATGTAAGGCCGCCTATCCTGTATCGTCGAACGACAATACGACTCCTTCATGTGTTGTCAGCTAGCTCAGGATATTCAATAGTCTGGGATAAAAACAATTTTCCACTTTCCTTTGCGAATTTAACAAGAAATGTTTAAAGTATCTCCTCATAACTTAATACTTCTATTGCATAGGAAAATAGCATCAGCACTGCCTCATAGTTCGTTAAAATATTGAATATCCACGGTTTTCTTCACTAGATTTTTTTTTATTTTATGGATATATTTTATAGTTTAAATGTACTGTCTTGTTGGTATAAATAACTATCATTGAAATGTAATGTTTCAAGTTCAAATATATTGTATTTTTAACGATAATGCTCTTTTAGGGTGTAATTATTTTGCGATAAAAAAAATCCATACAATTACGTTGGTACTGTGCCTTGCAGGAGTGGGATTCCACGCTCGCTATTGCTGAGGAATACGATTCCGCGCTTGCAGGAGTGTAATTCCAACAATATTATGAGGTTCTAGTCATCAGATATTTTGGACCAGGTTTATAAAGTTTCATCTCTTTAGTTAATTCTTTAAAACATATTTATATTACATTGCAAATTCCAATAACGTCGAGATTTCCAATATTGCAAATTCGATTTTGTTTATATATATATATATAAATATATATATATATATAAATATATTTATTTATTTATTTATTATATATATATATATATATATATATATATATATATATATATATATATTTGATATCGAAATATTTTCATGAGTCATTTAAAATATATCCATTTACGTAACACTTTGGAACAAATGCAGTTTAAGACCAATGGAAATTTTCTTTTTTATTGGTTAATAAATGAAATAATATACATTTAAAAGGACGTATTTAGCAACAATAATTTTAGGTCGCGGTTGTTTTATTATAAAAAAATTATTTGAAAAATAGTTCCCATGCAATTGCTTTCGTCATTTCAATCGTGCATTTATTCCAGTGACTGTTAATTATAATTTTTTCAACTTAATTGCTAATCTTAGTAATTCATAACACTCAATATATAAATAAAAATACGAATTAAAACAAAAAACAAACCCAAAAAATTAAATAAGGAAAAAGAATTGTATAAAAAGAGGTTAAAAATATAATATTTGAAAACCAAATGAGAGGCTATTTCTTCATAGTAACAACATGTTTCAAATCAATTTGTTTTTTATTAAAATAAACGCGACATGAAATTGTTTTTGTTAAATATCTTTTTTTTATCGACATTCTTTCATTTAAGCGAAGAATGTGAAATTTTCATTGGAGCTAAACTGCAGATTTAATGAAACTCTTTTTCATAATCCAAATCCAAACACAAAATATGATATGACTCATTTCTTTTTTCCCAAAGCAACTGTTGTTCACTGTCTGCCGTAAGTGAGCACAGGAGGTGATTTTTCTAGTCCCAATTTTCCATTTTTTTAGCAATAATCATTATCTTTACGTTTAAAATCATTTGTAGGCTCTTGGGAATGTCCTGAGATATTGAAGATCGTTGAGTTGGCGTCAAAACATCGTACTTGAAAAATAGAAAGTTTCGTACTAGAGAAAACGGAAAGGCACAATTTAAAGACCTATCAAAATTTTAAAAGTTCTACAAATATCAGAGTTTACTTCATCGAGATGAAAAAATATGGAAAAATTAAAAGTAAAGAGTATTATTTTAACGCTTGACCGGTTAGACACAAGTTTTAAATACGTCTATTGACGGTGGAATCCTAATGGTTTATGCCATTCGCTGTGAAGATGCCACAATTCAAGGGGATAAACAAAAATCAATTATTGATAGGGGAGGGAATCATTTTTGATAAAGTTTCAAAACTGAAAGCTAAGCAAGGGAGAATGGTTGGTTTAAAAAGTAAATAAGTCGTAAAAGTATACGAAGAAAGAAAATTATATCACGTAACATATCCGTAAAAAATACTAAAAAATAAAAAACCTCATTTGTATTTCCAAATATAAAAAAAAATCATTTGTTAATAAATGTTATGTAAATGAAACATAATTTCTGATCACTTGGTATCGCTTCTAATATAAACGTGATAGCTCTTTGTTGCCGTTTTACTTTAATCTGATTTAAAACATCAATCAATTTTTAACATTTAAATTGTGTTTTTTTATATATTAAATATTAAACTTGTTTATTTATTTATTATTGGTTTACTTAGCAACTACAAGATCAACCTCTTAAAGCCAATCACATGACTCAATGGAAAAAAAAGTACTGTGGTAGACAGTCAATGATTAATAAAAAGCTAACTAATGACATTTATGAAACAGGGATAGAGAAACGTTAAGGATGAAATATAGAAGGAGCTTCGATCTGCCGATTATTAGAGGTAATATGATTTCTGACGACTTTTACACAGACAATGAGGGCGCATTTTGTGTATTCGTATTCAGCTGATTTCATAAATATACGTACATATCTTCCAAATGCTTCATCAGCACCGAGTTAATTTTAAATAAAGTAACCAAACTCTCAAAATTGGCTCTTTGATTGCCAATATTTTTAAGGTCACTGAATTTTGTCTGCAATATATTTAAAGAAAACTAATACTGAAAATAAGCGTTGTGTATTTTTAGAAATGGAAATTACGTATATTTATTTCAGACATTTCAAATGTCAGTCGGTTTTAAGATAAAGCTACGAGACCACAAAAGGTTCACCCTCAACAGACAACCTTCTTGAGGTCACCTCACTTCTTTCCACAATAACCCAACAATGCCCCACCGAACCCACGCCGAGGTCGCCGCCGAAGCAGAACTCCAATCGAACGTAGTGAATTCCAAATTCTCATTTCCTCACAAAACTTTCTCAATAGAGCGAACTGGCGCGCCGCACAAAGGCGACGACTGAAAGGGGTCTTCAACTCAATCTCATTATAAATCTCAGGGGCACCAGGCGCTTGGGTCGCGGTACAAAAGTGCCTGCTGGTACCATGGAACGGAGACGGCGCGCACCTCCATTGTTGGCTAAATATTAATCTTCAAATAGCTTGAAGGCAGATATTTTCTTCAAAGTATTAGGAGTATTGAGCACGTCTGCCTTCTTCTATAGGTCGATCGAATAAGCCGATTTTGTTCCCTTAGTTGAAATATTTTTTTATGTGCCGAGGTCACATAAGACTCGCCTAACCCTTACAGGCAACTGGGGTTGAAATATGTAATTTTGTTATATCTTGATGTCAGAAAAGACTCAACCGACCCTGAAAGATAGGTACGACATGGAAACTTCCTCTATGATGATCTGCAGTATAAGGAAAAGGTGCCTTGTCTTTAGTATTGTTTTCGTTACAATTAGGGCTGCCACATTTTCTAAACACGTAGATCAGTAAAAACAAAAACAAGGCAAAGCCAAGTCGATAAAGCTTACATTAAATGACTTAACAGTCACAATTAAATGAAACTACGTGATGTAGTATTATTTCTACTATCTTTAATTTCTTTACCACGACCTAGGTTTCGTTGTGTTATAACATCTTCAGGTGGGATATTAGCAAAGATGCTAATATCTTTATAGCTAAAGATTGCCTTTAAAATATCTCAAATTCTGTAAAAGTACTCTAAAGGTACATAAAACTGGATGAAAATTGAAGATTCTGGGAAGCTTTGGCTTCATTTTTTTCTCAACTCGGCTCGCTTGGCGGCCGAGTTTCCGCGAGGAGCAAAACACGTTTTATAGGACGGATGCAGCAATGACCGATGTTTCACAACCAACCATTCAACGGAATTTTGCGGAACCATATTTAAAAAAAAAATATCGTATATCCGTGATACGAAATCTGATGTCTACGCGTCTACGAACAAAAAAAAACACACCAAGATTAGGATGTAATCAAAATCAAAAATCAGGTTCTGTTAATCTCTTTGCAGAATTACCAAACCCATAGAAGAATCGTAAGTGATGTAATGAAATTTAGAGTACTAAAAGAAAAAAAAATCTAAATATAATTTCCAATAAAAGTACAAGTGTTTAGATTCGATTGGACCGTATCTTGTATCGTTTTAAAGTACTTAATATGAACGAAATGAGGCGAAATGAGGTGTAATCTATTATCAGTCAATGAATTTAAGTATATGGTATCTTGAACCAGAGATATCTATCTAAAATTCCTTTTTTTTCTATTACATCTTATCTACATACAATAAAAACATAGTTTGTTACTGTTGTGTTACTTTTCGATATTGTTCATTATAATCGATGTGTATTAGTTAAAATTATTACGTGAAATACTGGAACCACTCTTCTTTAAGCGTTTCTTCTACGACTGATTGGCAGGCAGTCCCAACTAGGGAAACGGAATAAATGTCGATACCTTTCAGAATCGAGTATATTTTTTTTTATGCCGACACTTTTGTACCCGATTCTTCTGGATTGATACCTTTACTCCTATGAATATTTTATTCAAAATTCTGTCTTTTATTTTAGACTCCGAAAACTTCCTTTGCATTGCAAGTGAATGGCCGTAGTACAATATTACTAAAATATTACCATATTGGTGGCAGTATTTTGAGAACTGTTCCACTGACTGGGAAGCACTGCCAAAGAAGGACATGGAAAAAATGTCGATAACTTTTAGTATCGAGTACATTTCATTCCACAACGATTTTGTACTCGATTACCCTTAAATGATACTTTTACTCATGGAAATACTTTGTTGTAATCAATATCGTATTGGATCTCTCTCAAAATTATACGTTTGCTATAATAATCCAAAAACCCCTTTCGAACTGCGACTGAATAGTATCAGTTCAATGTTACCACAATTTTGCTCAATTGGTGAAATTTTAGAAAAGACGTCGTTCATCTGTTCCATCCCAAATTCATTGCCCAACTCCAAGCGAAATTCTTGGACAAAATATAAATTTTAAGTTATTGATTAAAGGAAGAACGGGAAGGTTAGAACTTATTCCCGTTCACTAAACGAAAGCACGAAAAAAAAATCGGCATTTCGATGATTGGTTTCATGTTTTCGTTTACCCACATCATTTTTATCTATTTATACTATTTTACAGTTAAAATCTGTTTTACTATTTGCATTAATTTTTTTATGATTTGGTAGAGCATCATAATAAGGAAGTAACAAATATGTATAGATTTTATATACAGGGAATAGATTGTATAAAATACACATATAACTTTCAAGCATAGTATCGATACCTTGTGGATACTTTCTCGTTGCTTGGTAGATACTTTGCTTTAAAAATTTTCATCGATGTGATAATTTCTTTTTGACACTACTCATGAGTACAATCGATATTTTTAATTACCGAGTCACCGTGTCCCTAGTTATAAGCTCATCTGCATTACTAAAATAAAGTTTATTCTTAATTTTAGGGAAAGAATATAAAAAATTGTGGGCTGAGCGGTTGGAATCGTACAGTGGGTGGCTCATTATTTCTGAGTGACTATAATTATAAAAATTGTAATAAATTAAATTACCTATTAGTTTTATTTCATGTTATCATTTTGAAAATATTTTTATATTTTCTGTTTTTATTTCCTTTTTACGGTCCCGTACCTGAAGAAAAAAACGCAATTCTCTAAAAGATCACTTGTGTGTCCGTCTGTCCGCTAGTCACAGGTGTTTTTTTCTGAAAAAGGTCGAAATGTAGATATTTAAACTTTGGCATAGGTAATAAAACATAATAACCCAAACATATACCAATGGCCAATATTCAAAAATATCCATAGTAAAATTTTACGAGGTTACTGAACTACTCCAAAAAAATTCCAATTACATATACAGTGTGAGATATCGTCCGAAAGGAAAAGTTATAAGAGAGTATCGAGAATATTCTTTTCATAATATTAGGTATTATTGTTTCAGAGATATATTGAAAAATATGCAAAAAATATTTCCAAAATTACTAAACCAAAATTATGAAAAAAAAACAAAGTCTTTAGAAACGTACGCGTAATCGTAGGATAGTTTACAAGGAAATATATTTACGCTGTGAAAAAATAATATTTGGAAATAATTTAACAGAAATTATATACTCTTAAATTTTTATAAGTACCTAAATTTGTACGAAGCCCTCGTAATGATGTTTGACAGGTTTTTTTGCTTACTTTTTATCGATATATCACTTGTAACTCAAGGTAATTTGAATATCATTTAAATCGATTTTAAGCATACAAGTTTTCATTTCAAAATCGATTTAAATTTTAATATATCACCAAATCAATCCAAAATGAAGGTGTTTCCAAAAGTCTTCCATGCCGATGGATTTGACAAAATTGACAGGGCTGTACAAAAGAGAAAATTTTGAACTGCCCTGTCAATTTTGTCAAATCTTTGAGCAAGTTCTTGTTTACCTACAAACAATTGTATAATATAACAAATTATTCTTTTAAATTTTCTACTATAGTTTTGGTACCACATACGTCGTCGCCGTGATATGTTGGATTGATCACAAGGCATACGGCCTTTGACTACGCGGCACACTGCGGGATTCGATTCGCTGCCGTTCCTCGAGTGTAATGGTTGACAGTAAAAGATTGCTCTCGTAACAATAAGTCCGCTGTATATATCAATTACATAAAATAAAACAAAATAATTAATTAGGTAAGATAAAACTGTTTGAAAAGGAAAAAAAAAGGAAAAAAGTTATTTTTAATAAATAGAAAATTGTTCGATGGAGATTGTGCCATCTTTTTTTCATTAGTTCACTGCTCTCCAAAGGAAAATGGAAATAAATAATATCCGATTTCCGATTACAAAGATATAGAAAGGTTTCTATGATAAATAAATACAAAGATATAGAAAGGTTTCTATGAAAAAACAATCCTTGAAGTTATAATTGAGATCTAGTTATTGTTTTGGTGATAGTTTCTATAACCCAGTCGCATTTTAACCTAAACGTTCTAGTTGTCCGCACGAGAAAAGTCACTGACAGCAAACCCACCCCGCGCATAACTAATGAGATATAAATCATTGTACCGCGAGATCGTGTCTTGTCTGTCGTGCCTCGACCGTAAACTACTTGCGTGCATCGCTCATTGGCATGCGGCGCGACCGCGCGCGTCGTGGCGAGCGGTGGTGAGATGACACGCTCGTGCAATTATTGATCTCGGATTCGATTCTTTGGAGGTTATGTTTTATTTATAAGGCGATTTCCGGTAAGAGAGCATTTAAGCTGGTCTGTGAATATTGTTTGAGGTTCCTGATCCCTTTTTATTGTTATTATTATTATTATCGCACTACGAGTCTAGAATGTGAGATCGATGTAACTAGACAACAGATTACCAGTCGGGGAAGTTTCTTGTGTAATCGAGCCTGTGTGCATGCGCGTGCTTCTGCGTGTGAGTGCGTGAGTATGTACGTGTTCTACCGCATTTTTGCTTGTATTTAAATGTGTGTATACGTGTTTGGTATTGGTATAGAGCACACAGGTGCAAGTGTGTTGTTTGAACATGTGAATATGTGTGTGCATCCGTGACGGTTAGTAGACTATGTATAGTCTTAAAATATAATATTACTGACTTTTATCAAGAAATTAGCATAATCAAATAAATAATAAAAAGCAGATCGTCCATAACATTTGACCTGTCAAACAAAGAAATGTATTGCTTAGTCAGAATCGTATTATTTAAATTTTAAAAGTTAAAGCTTAAAGTCAAAATAGTGAAAATTAACGACACTAGATAGTAGTTTTAACCTGATGGTAAGCTGAAGCGTTCTGTGAGTGATAACAGAGCTGCATTCTTTCTGTTACAAAAAATAGTGTGGATAAAGTACGTATGAAAATGAAATTTTAATGGGATTCGTCGGAAAAATTTTCAAAATAATTAGTGAAAATTAAATTATATTTTTATTTGATTATTCTACGTTATCGATGGGTGTGCATGAATTTAAAAAGGAGTTAAATTTAATTAACGGCAAGTACGGAACATTCATTAAAACGATAAGGTATTTATTGCTCAATCAACTAAATTAATAATTTATTACTTCTACAATAGACATGTGAAGTTTGTTAATAAATATTGTGTCAATTTCAATATGCTACGAGCGAAAGACTGCAATTAAAATCGGACGACACATAAAGAACATTGTCGTTTTCAGTTCGAGTCGACACGCCATCACGCATTCGACTATAAAATGTATAGAATATCTTATCATCGCATAGTGCAACGCGTATACCCGTATAGCTTTGTCGGATTATCATGCTCGCTTTTTCTTTCTCTTTAACATAAAAGACTTCGTTTGCTAATACCTACGAATATATTAGCCACCACTATATTACTTCCATTGGGCGGTTCATGGTTTCATATTTTTCCTATCGAACTTGAAACTTTTCTCTCACCAGTGCTAGTGAAGTTGTATATCAAAATTGAGCGCGGAAAGTTCTCCATTGCCAACGTAATGTTATTTAATTGCTCTATATAAATTTCACTTTTTCAGTGTTTTTATGTCGCTAACGTGACTAATATTTCATGACATTCTTTCGTTCATTGTATACTCCTTTTTGGAATACTTTACATTATCAGAATATTTTAAAATTAAGACAATTATACGCGTAAAGTGTCACTTTCAATTTGTCATTAGAAGCGCCACCGGACAAGTTGACTCATGGTTGATTGCAGCGTCGAGCGCTATCCCCACTCCCACCAAATTATTTTCGTAACGCTACTTTCATTTACTATTAGAATAGTAATTCAGAAAATTATACGCGTAAAGTGTCACTGCGTAAATTCGATGTGAATGACATATAATTTAAGTTCAATTCTTCATTACAAGCGCTACCGGACAAGTTTGTGCACTCATACTTGATTGCAGCGTAGAGCACTATCCCCACTCCCATCAAATACTTTCATAACGCTAACAGATTTACATCCTACCGTGAGATAAAAGTTTCACTTCAAAAGTGTGACTTTGATATTTTAAAACTACACATCGTTGGATTATAGTCACTGTTTTAGTGAAATGTGAGAAAGAATGTGAGAAAGTCTATCCCCTTAAGGTGTTCTGTGAAAGTAGAAATTTCACAACATGATGAGACAGAATTATAAACACGAACCATGATAGCTTGACCTGTTTAAAAGCTGGTAGTCATTAAAACGTAATTTTTATATAAGTTTTTAATGTCTACCTATATATCATTATGAAAACGATATAATGTCATAATTTTATTTTCAGATATAAAATTAAATTGTGACATTTTGGGTTTTTGAAGTTGCGTTTTGTATTTGACTTTAGATAAACAACTGCCTCTGTGGACACGCCTCGTTTGGTATGTACCATATATATTCAGCATTATATCTATATACTGGCCGCTAACCCTATGGCTAAGACGGTAGTTCCCGATTAAAGCAACCCGTTTTCGATTCTTAACAGAGTGTTTGACTCTGTTAAGAATCGAAAACGGGTAACGTTTCGATTCTTTAACGGAAAAATTATTTAGTTAATTTATTTATTAATTATTACACATCTTAATAAAAAAAAATAAAGAAACCAATGCCACTGAAAACATATATTTTTTAATTACAAAACAAAATATATCAATATAGTATTAATAACGTGGATACAAGAGAAAGATTTACGACACCTCAACTGTCATTTTGCTTTGTTTCAAAACATTCTTTTTTTTAATGGAATGGGGATACATGAAACTAGAATGGAGTAAAAAAACATGATTCGTATTTTTCTTTCTTTATGTCATATCACGTGAAATTATATCAGCTTTGTTTTACTAATGGACCGTGATAATTATCCGGATTCTTACTTTTAACTAACAACAGCTGGACATGAAATATCTTTTCTAGGCTCTTTGAATAATAACTTGGCAGATTTATGCGACGTGATGTTTTATAAAAACTCCGAAAGGCGGTAGTAATATAGTAATTGATTAATATTTTTTTAATTCATCAATCATAATTTCAAAGTACAGTTGACAAGACGTGAACACTATTTTAATACATCTTAAAAATACTTTTATAACTCGGTCCGAGTTATAAAAGTTAACGTTTAGACAAGGACCACGATACTGAATTGTGATGTCATTTTAATAATAATCTTTGTATATTACGAGAGTGAATGGGACAGCGAGAAATCCCCACTCTATCCCTATAATTAAAATTGGAAACCCACAACTTGTTTATGTTTTAGTAAATTTGTTTTATAAGATTTTTACTATTGGTTTTAATTTAACCTATATTTTCATGGCATTTTTCTAAATTAAATAACTAAAAATAAATTGTAATCAAAATAGTTTCATTCTGATGAAAGTCTTCAACTAAACGGTATAATATAAGTTGTTAACCATGTCGTACCGTATATTAGTAAACTGTAAACTCTAACAGTCAAAGTCCAAATTGTGTGTTACCTATGGCAAACTACTTAAAAATATGGTAAAAAATAAAAAAGTGATATAATATTAATTCATATTTTAGATTATTAGTTTCATAAATCATTTTGGCTATAAAACAGGGGCCGTTTGCATTGTATGACCCAAATATGCCATTAATTTTCGATTTGATTTCATTTATAACTATGCAAGATATTTAAATTTCAATAATCAGATTTTAGTTTTTAGTCGTTAAGAACGCCCACAAATTTAAAACCAAAATAAATTATTAACATAATATTGTATAGTCGAACTAAAATCTGTACAAAATTTCGTTAAAAGGAAAGAGATGAAAATTCTTATGCAAGATTCGGTTGTTAGGTGTTAGACAACTGTGAAACTAAATAAAATCGTTTAAAAAACGGTATGCTTAGACTGTTAAACGTACCGTTTTTATGCTCCTAAACTACCCTATTATAATTTAATAGCTATTTTAACTTTAAAGAAATTGATAACATGTTTAAAGAAATAACTAAAGTTAAATGGTTCTTAATAAATATTTAAACATTAATTATCTCCCTGTGAGATCTTCTAAGCATATGAAGCTAAAAATCAGTTACACAAACTATTTCTAACGTAAATACTGATGTCAGTTTGTGAGTATAATTTAAATGATTTAAATTAAATTTTGAGAGTTGTGAAATGACTATTTTTATTCAGTTGCCAATACTAAAATGATGGAGAACAGTTAAAAGTGAATTGTCGAAAAAATTATATTTCCTATATATCCGCGTATAAAGAAGCGTGGCATAAATATTTAACAAAGCTCTGTAACTGAAGCATCTAACTGATGAGTTGCATTTAAAAGTCTGGATCCTAGATAAACAATGAAAACCTCAGCAAATTCCATCTAGCGGAACGCAAGATTTAAGCGAACATAGAAATAGATAGACTAATGTTGTTACAGACACAGATACAGACACAGACACAGACACAGGCCCAGACACAGACACAGGCACAGACACAGGCACAGATACTGACACTGACACAGACACGCACGCACGTATGCACACACACACACACACACACACACACACACACACACACACACACACACACACACACACACACACACACACACACATATATATATATATGTCATGTAACAAAGTACGTGTCTATCATTCAGAAAGGTTATTCTGTACATCAGCCTCAGTGTATTTAAAAGGAGTTTCTGCATAACAATATTATTATTTTTATCGAAATTACACAATTTGACGGCGATTTTTTTCAGAAACGCTTAAAAATTTTCATATTATTCTTTAACATTTTTCTCCCAGTTTGATCCACAGAATCATATATACGAATAATGGATACTATGTTTGTTAGAACTGTTTACATTTATACTGGTTGTATTGAAGTATATTTCTGTAAAAACGAATATAAATTTTATATCGCAATTTTGAGAGTGCTTATCTTAGAAACCGCTGAAAATTTTCATATAATTGTTTAATATTTTCCTCCCAGTTTGATGTACAGAATCATATGTACGAATAATAGATACTATGTTTGTTAAAACTGTATACATTTATACAGGTTGTATTGCAGCATATTTCCGTAAAAAATAATATAAATTTTATATCGCAATTTTGAGAGTGCTTATCTTAGAAACCGCTGAAAATTTTCATATAATTCTTTAGTATTTTCCACCCAGTTTGATACACAGAATCATAAGTACAAATAAAATAGATACTATGTTTGTTAGAACTGAATACATTTATACAGGTTGTATTGAGACATATTTTTGTAAAAAAGAATATAACTTTTATATCGTAATTTTGAGAGTGCTTTTCTCAGAAACCGCTGAAAATTTTAATACAGATACAATTTCTTAACATTTCCATCCAGTTTGATTTACCTTTTGTTTTTGTGGTCAACACCAACGTTATTTATTATTTTTATAGAAAATGTATAAAAACGTAAGAAGTATCATTCTTTTAATATTAATAAAATAATTTCTGCAGTTTAATAAATAATTTCGTATTGCATCCCTGTTATTTAAAGACATTTTTTATATTATAAATAGCGTATTTTTAAAAATAGTTTGATACGTATAATTCAGATAATATATCCAACATTTAAAAGTACAATACCTGTTATAATAAGACATCTAGATGAAAAAGTATTCTATGTAAAATAAGACGTCTAGATGAAAAAGTATTCTATGTAAAATAATAAGACATCTAGATGAAAAAGTATTTTATGTAAAATAATAAGACGTCTAGATGAAAAAGTATTCTATGTAAAATAATAAGACATCTAGATAAAGAAGTATTATATGTAAAATAATAAGACGTCTAGATGAAAAAGTATTATATGTCAAATAATAAGACGTCTAGATGAAAAGTATTCTATGTCAAATAATAAGATGTCTAGATTAAAAAGTATTCTATGTAAAATAATAAGACGTCTAGATGAAAAAGTATTCTATGTAAAATAATAAGACGTCTAGATGATAAAGTATTCTATGTAAAATAATGAGACGTCTGGATGAAAAAGTATTCTATGTAAAATAATAAGTCGTCTAGATAAAAAAGTATTCTATGTAAAATAATAAGACGTCTAGATGATAAAGTATTCTATGTAAAATAATAAGACATCTAAATAAAAAAGTATTCTATGTAAAATAATAAGACGTCTAGATGAAAAAGTATTCTATGTAAAATAATAAGACATCTAAATGAAAAAGTATTCTATGTAAAATAATAAGACGTCTAGATGAAAAAGTATTCTATGTAAAATAATAAGACATCTAAATGAAAAAGTATTCTATGTAAAATAATAAGACGTCTAGATGAAAAAGTATTCTATGTAAAATAATAAGACGTCTAGATGAAAAAGTATTCTATGTAAAATAATAAGACATCTAGATGAAAAAGTATTCTATGTAAAATAATAAGACGTCTATATTGTATCCCACGAAACTGGGATACTTAAGAACAGTATACTAGATTCTATTTCTCTCTCGTCTCATCCATAGACCTCAATAGAAGACGTATAAAGAACTGTTTTAAATGAAATATCAAGATTCTCAAGAAAAAACGCTACAATTCATTTTTTACCATTTTATAAAAGAGCGTCATCACAAAGAAGTAAGGAATTTTCTCAATCGTTCAAATCTGTTATTATTACTAAAAAGTACTTGGATTTACACTACCCTTGTAAAATAAACACCAGGAATATAATTATAACTCAAAACCACCAAAAATGAGTAGCAACATTCTTTCCTGAGATCGTCGATAAACTATTTAAAGGGCACATTTTTCACCGAAGCTTCATTTAACCGTTTCTGGATTTGACCAAACCGACCGACACGCTGGCCGCATGATCCTTATTTTGACTGGTCAAAAGGCATTTGACCAGTCAAAGTAAGGAACTTGCAAGGTAACTCGCGGTGAATACAAAGCGCGCATCGAAACGAAGGAAGCGAGCAGAGCGCGGCGGTGCATGGAGATCACATCTCTCGGTGTGCTCGGGCCCGTTTACACGGTGGTTACAAAGGCGCGAAAGATTTATTATACTACAGCCACACTAACTTCTTATTCTACCAAAAATCCACGTTATCGCAATAGGATCCGTCTCATACCACAAACATCGTTGGGTTCAGGAGACAATCCGATAGTATGACTGTTGTGCTAAAAAATAGCGACACTATCTACTTTACTTGAGCAAATATTTTTTTCATTATTGTAACATTAGTGACAGACAATTAACAAATTACAGACGTACACAGTTCACTCTCGCTATGATTTATTTTTTATGAAATAATTTCTTCCTAATCTCACGGCTTTTTCGAGTCATTAGTAAGCACGGAACTGAGCTATCCACAACTGAATATTATTACTTCTGCTATACCTACGAAATTATTAGCGAAAAATAATCACTTTATTACTATCTACGTACGAAACACCCTATAATGTAATACTGGCGATTCAGCTCACACACCGCTGCCTACCTACAGCCGCGTAAGAAAATAAAAATGCGGAGGGCTCCTTCGAGATGAGACGGGAATACGACGGTGACATGAAGCGTAACGGAGGACAGAGATAACGCTAGCCGGGCGAGCGAGATGGATGCGGGTCGCCGCTTGCGCCTTATAAGGATTGGCAGGATGCCCTGTCCGGTCATCTGGCGGCAGATTGTGGGGGCAGCGACGCGGAACTGGTGTTGGGAGGAACAGAGGAGGTAAAAGAGATAAAAGAAGTTAATAAGAGGTAAAAGAAGTGGGCTCGACGTTGGAATAAAAATAAATGAGGAATATGTTGTAGATACAATGCGGGAATGAAATAACAATTAGCGATCCGAGTCAGAAAAGGGAGGGGAAAGAGAATTTGTTTTTTAATCTTTTCAACTAATATTGTTATATATCTAAGTATTCGATTGACCATTATTAAAGGATCATAAACCATTCTGTCGAACGTACCCAAATTTTGTCTGGAAAAAGTTTTTTGATGGAACATATACAAATTTTAATAAGCCTGGATTTTCAAAAATTCTTAAAAATTTCTTTCAATTGAATCAATTCATTTCGGAATTTATCAAACTCTCGAGTCATGATCCGAAGCTTTCAAAAAGGGAACTGCAATATCGGACACAACCGTACTTATTTTTATAAAAACGTCAATCATTTTTTGTAAAGATGTCAAATCTGTCAGTACAAAATAGTGGATTCATTTTGCGCGTAATTAATTCACTACGTCCATCCGCCATAAATGTTGGGAGTGACTGATAATAACTTCCATTCTTCTTCTTTACAACGATACTAAATTTGTGATATCTGTTTATTTTAAACCGTGTTATTAAAATATTAATTTACTTCGATAAAAATTGTCGCTCATTTGGGCAAAATTATCTCCCCGCGCCCGACATATATTGCAAAAACATTTTTATGTGAAGAGTTGTTTACCGCCTTTTCAAGCGAGAAAATATCAACGAAGCTAAGTGCATCATTCACTAACCGATGATGATACACACTTAATAATGGTACTTAATAACTCCGTATGAATAGTCAACTCCTACTTTCCAAAACCTACTTTCCAAACGGATATTTTACAATTTGAGACGAGAATATGACATATTCCTTAGTAATTTGAAATTGAGTTCATTATTCGAAAGAATTTCATAGGCACCACGTTCTGGAAATCCATGATATTTCTTGTCTTGTGATCGTATCACAAAACGTGGAAGCTGATCAATATCCATCTAGCTTTGAGACACTTGAAATTTACATCAATCGTCTCCCATGTGACACTGCAGTAATTCCTATACACTTGTGGTATGTAGAAAAAAGTCAAAAAAATCGAGGTACAACGGAATTCGAGCCCACACATATTTGTTGCATGTTTACATATCAAACTTAGGGTTTTATCGACTTGGATTTTTCTAGTTTAGCCGATTATTTAGTTTATCAATCGACGACTACATCGTACACTCGATAGTCGTCAACTTGGACACCGTTTGTGCATCGTAGGCTCAATAGTTGTCGACTTGGACACCATTCGTACTCGATAATCGTCAATTTCAACACCATACGTACGTCTTAAACTTGACAGTCGTTGATGTCATCACCGTGTTAGTACGTCGTAAACTCTATAGTCAGCGACTACGATACCGTTTCTATATCATTGACTCGATAGCCGTCGACTTCGACACCGTTCGTATGTCGCAGGCTCGATAGTCGTCGATTTCAACATCGTTCCTAGGTCGTAAATTCTATAGTCCTCCACTTCACCACCCTCCATACGCCATAGACTAGATACTCATCGAATTCCATACCGTTCGTATATCGTAGACTCAATAATAGCGAACTTAGATACCTCCTAGTTCCTACGTCGTAGTCTCTATAGTCGTCGATTTCCACACCCTTCGTACGACGTAGATTCGATAGTTGTCAACTTCGACACCGTTCGTACGTCGTAGACTCGATGATCGTTGACGTCAACACCGTTCGCGTTATCTAAACAAATCAGAGGCTAATTTCATTTATGCTAATTTATAACAGTACAAACTATTCTTGGCTATGAATTTTTTAATTAAAAAATATTTTTTCTACTTACGAAACAAATTTTTTATTGTTTAACGAAAATAAAAAGTGCATATCGTTGATATTGAAAATTAAGAATTTAAAATTAGTAGATAAACAGTAGGTAATACGAAATACTCACTTGTGAATATTACAACAATTAATTAGAAGCATACAAAACTGGTACTTACCTTAGTTACCCAGGTCAGTGTTGACTGAGAGTTGATTATGATTTATTAATAGATACATTCGGAATGATAGTTTAATTCAGACTCAATGATTAATAAATCAGATGATTTTAATTTAGAAATACCTCTTCATTAGATATTTGTTAAAATGTAATTATATATAATAATACTTACTGTATTTTTAGAACCGACTAGTCGGTAGTTTCTGTAAACTATTCGCCGAGAACCAAATTCGTCGACTTGTCTGCTTAACCGGTTAGTACTTAATTAATAATTAGCTAGATTTAATTAAGTAGTAATTAACTCATTAATAATAATTAATAACATGTTTAATTTGTTAGTAATGTTTTTTTATTATTAAGTATTTTATATAATTTATAAATTAATAACTTTCATCAGATATCCCACCCAGCGAAATATGAAAACTTCTTTGTGATGATGTAATATATCCACTAAAATTGACTCTAGAAACAAAAATTATTTTTTTTTATATCACAACTATTTCCGAAAAAGATTTAGTTTTAGAAAGATGTAGACAAATAAATATATATATATATATATATATATGTATATATATAGCCCTCGACCACTTCATAATACAAAAAAAAGTTTTTATGCCCGTATTTTCAAGATATTTGTTTTCGAGTGTTTTTCGAGACATCTATTTGGGGTATATAATATATGAGTTTTACAATTACAGATTCGCAAGGTTATCCGCTCTTTTTTATTTAACGTGGGTAAAAATATACTTTATGTAATTTTAAACCTAACACTTTTTCTTTTTTTTATGGGTAAAAAATTCTGGAACCATTTGAAAATTGTGCAAAATTTCAAAAACGTCCCCTTTTTGTATTGACTCCAAAGAAACATTTGTCTTTCTCTTTTGATCAGACAAACATCGAAGGATGTTTACAAATAATACCTTCAACAAGGTCAAAGTGAATCGAAGATCCTAATAAAAATAAATGTATGGTGCGAAAATATCAATCATCTCGTCATCAGAGCGTAACGGCTCAGCTCAACATCTCCGCACTCTGGCTGTTTTCATACATAACCGGTCTCCACAGCAACTACTGCATTGATAATAATTGTAAGGGTGGTACAATATACATACATTTATAAGTCGGGATGAGGTCGGTGTGTCCGACGGCGTGTGACCAGCGGAGCAGTTGCGTAATAACCTATCAACTTATGCGTCCTGTTCGAGTCCTGCCTACTCCTCGACGGGTTATGAAACGAGAAACGGTTTAGAAGAGTGGAGGTGGCAATACTATAAAAAGGTCTAGATATTTTGGCATTTATATTTCCAAAGTACCTTTGTGAAGTACTCATAAAGTCAGTGGAAAATTAGACGAGATACTCTCTGCTTACGGTAAAATTAGACGAGATAATCTCTGCTTGCGGTAAAATTAGACGAGATACTCTCTGCTTGCGGTGAAATTAGACCAGATAATCTGTGCTTGCGGTAAAATTACACGAGATACTCTCTGCTCGCGGTAAAATTGAACGAGATACAATGTGCTTGCGGTAAAATTAGACGAGATACTCTCTGCTCGCTGTAAAATTAGACGAGATATTCTCTGTTTGCGGTTTATACGTACAAAACGGTCAAAATTCCTTATTTACTATCGAATCGTCCCTTTGGAATTAACATAACTTTGGAATTAATTGGATTCTTATATTCAGGAATTTATCGAATTTTTAAAAGTTTATTGAAAAAGTGATACCTTTTTTAGTCTACGGTCTTTTAGTCGTCATGTTTTCTCTTTTGCAAATTGATTTGTGTTGAATTAAAAAAACAGAAGACTATTATCATACATATTTGATTTCAAAATATAATTTATTTGACTTTATTAGCACACCCATTGCAGACAATATTTAGCACACAATTTTTTGACAGGCTTCATTTCTGCCTTCAAGCTAGGTATTGTTAAGCTATTTGCATTATTTTAATAGTCAATATATAATACACTTAACAAACAATTTTGTTTCTTTTTTATGTTAATAAATGATCTTATAAAAAGATTAGATTAATTATTAACAGATAAGTTATATCATAAATCGCGATTATTGTCATATTTAATTTTTTTGTTTTAAAAAAATATCATTGTGTATTGTCATAAATAGTGCCCAGTATGTGCAATAAGCGAGGATAACTTAAGATATAATGTAACTTACATGGAGTTGATGCAAATGAAAAAGAAACTATTTAAAAAAGTTCACTTATTTTTGGCCCATGTTTACCTACGATAATTGTTAAACATCTGTAAATCTTTGCCTTACCTAAATTTTATTATGTTCCATTGGAATTTCCTCAAGTTATTGTAGATGTTAATTTTTGTTATCTAATTATTGACTAAAATATTTTCTGAAGATTAATACTGTCGTAGTGCATATACTCTTACGCTCATAAGATGTAAATAATTTTGTATTGTATTGTGTACTCACATACAGTCTTATTTGTCATTTTAATATTTCAACCATCCTGCTCGTTTCACATTTCATAAAACTTCTTTATTTTTGAAATCCAAACTATTAATCGATGTTAATTTTTGTTATCTAATTATTGAAAAAATATGTTCTGAAGATTTTTACTGTCATAGTGCATATACTCTTACGCTCATACGATGTAAATAATTTCGAATTGTATTGTGTACTATATATATATATATATATATATATATGTGTGTGTGTGTGTGTATGTATATATATATATATATATATATATATATATATATATATATATATATATATATATACAGGAACAAACAGGGAAACCGCTAAAAAGATTATGAAACTTACTCTTTGGATATGTTTACCGTATTATAATATTTATTATATACTGAAAAACCACTTGCGTTTTAATGACGCTTTATTCTTCCAGGACAAACTCGAAGTCATACTTTATTTCATATTCTTAGAGTGCGCACACATATCTTGCAGAGTATCCCCTGCGCACTTACATATTATCATCGCAGCGTTACGACTTACGGGATACTCAACTTTGATATTTTTTCCTGTTCCATTTACTACTTTAATAATGCGATTAGCCACCAAACAATTATTGTGGCTCACAGTCGATCATTAATTACTGCGATATTTATACCAAGTGTTTTTTCCTTCTTTTCTTCATAGTTATTTCTTTTAAATTTTAAAACCATTTGTGTTTGGTATTATACAACATTTCCAATGTTTTGTGTTAATCAGCAAATTAGTTATGAACTTTATAACAAATAAATAAAAAAACAAATATAGCTAGATACTTCCGAAACATTAAAATAATTTGCGCCGTCCATCGAATTTATTACGTCCAGACGAAGGTCCCTTCGGAGTGCGTGAAGCATAACGAGAGACGAGCAAACATCACAGCGATACGGAGTACGGGGAAAAAATGCACGAGAGCGAGCCGTGGGAGAGAGAGGGAGGAGGGGATAGGCGGTGATCTAATGAGACAGTATCTGAGACTAAGAAACACAGAAGACACATTCCTAAAGTGTCTTACAGTGACACTGAATGATACTGGGTAGAAGGAATACCCTTCAATCTACTATAGTGCAAATTATCAAGAGATGGGAGATGTTAAGATATTTAAAAAAAACCTTAACTGAAACTCCCATAGAAAATATCAAACTCTTAGGATGATTGGAAACTTACTAGGTTACCCTTAACTTGACATATATAAAAGATTAAAGTAATAAACTTATTCGCAACTAAATGAAACTACGTGATGTAGTATTATTTCTATTTTATTTAAATTCTTTACCACGACCTGGGTTTCGTTGTATTACAACATCTTCAGGTGGGCTATTAGCAAAGATCTTTCCTAATCGTGGTCGTCGTAAATAATTTAAATAAAGTAGAAATAATACTACATCACCTAGTGTTATTTAGTTGTGAATAATGAATTTATACAAAATTAACGCCAAATATATTCAATACCAAAATTATATTAGCCATAAGAAATCTCTTATCAAACTGTGACACGATTTTACTTAATCTCCAGAAAAAGTGGTAAATAGAAATGTATTTACCTCTATTAAGATCATAAATCATTTAAAGATATTTTTCTAGTAATTACCTAATCATATATTTAAAGTTTTTATATCATATGAAGGTCAAAACTGAACCCTTGTAGCTAAAGTTTGTGTGATATTGCTTATGCTTGTCACAATTAAGTATATCCTAAATGTAATCATCCATATGGATACATTAGAAAGTAAATTTAGAAAAAGTAAACACTAATATAATGAATGCGACTAGTTGATTGCCGGAACGCCCGGTTTTCATAATTGTCTATATTTCTTCTAACGTTTGATATATGTTAACCGAAATAATTTTATTCAAAAATGTTATGCAAATAGAACATGTTTTATAATTTGTAATACCGCGTTGTTCAATGTGTAAGTGCGTGATGTGTACTCTGCAAGATATTTGTGGAGATTCTAAACATTTGACATCTTAAAATAATTTCATTAATTACTAATAAATTATGATTATCCTCGACATAGAGCATAACAAACCAAAATGGTGTTTTCGCTGTAAATACACAATGTGCAAAAATGGAAAAATCACAGAAAATTTTCAAAAATTTCGAGTCATTTTTAAACAACTGTAACTTTGTAAGAAATAATTTATTTTTAATGAAAAAAAAACTTTTAAAGCGGAAATATTTCAGTTTTTAACGCATTTATTTAATATTTTCTATATTTTTTTTACATAGAATTACAACGAATAATTTTTAAAATAATTTCTCAATATTTCTCTAACCTTTTTTCTATTTTAAACATTGCACGGAATTTATTCATTTTGTCATAAAATATTTTAATTATATTTTCAATGCGATTCTTCTTTATTTATTTATTTACAAACTTTCCTAGCGATCTTATTTGCAGTCAAGTAATACAACTTATTTTTAATTTTGATCGCTATGATCTCATAAATATTGTTCTCTGGAAGATATTTGAGCTGAATGGTTTTCACAATTAAATGAAACTACGTGATGTAGTATTATTTCTACTTTCTTTCATTTCTTTACCACGACCTAGGTTCTGTTGTATTACAGCATCTTCAGGTGGGATATTAGCAAAGATCTATAAGCAAAGATCTTTGCTAATAGCCCGTGGTCGTGGTGAAGAACTTAAAGAAAGTAGAAATAATACTACATCATGTAGTTTCATTTAATTGTAAATAATGAATTTCTACAAAATTAGCGCCAAATATATATAATACTTAATGGTTTTATAAAATTATGTCAAATGAATTACCAATTATGTCAAAATTTATATTTTACTCGATATATTTTTTTCATTTGATTTTAAATATATGCTTAGAAAATTAGAGCACAAAGAAACACATTCACATTACACTGAAGATTAAAATTTAGGAAACTGACATTAACAATGAAAAACGGTAAAGGAAATCTCAATTTTATTTTGAAAGACCTAATCATTGACATCGCACATGATAACCTGCGCGAATAAAATATGTCGCCTTTATTTTACTTATTTAGAGAAAACATAGTAATCTGGAAAATAAAAATTATTTATTATTATTAGAGAAAACATCGTTTTTAAACATAGTTAAAATTTGGAAAATGAATATTGATACATATGGCGGACTTATTGCTTAATTACCAATGTGCCAAAAATTTTCGGTTAACTGGATTTTAATATACACCCTTTTATAGCGTCCTTAAAAACAGGTTAAAAATCCCCATTGATATTGGAGCGGCGTTGCGAGATATCAATGTCAAAATTCACGAAAAAATATTTCTCGTAAAAATCACGCTTCTTACAAACCGGCGGCCGACTATGGTTATTATAATATATTATATATATAAACATTTTCTATGAAAAATATTTCGTTGTTTTCGGGGTTTGCGAATGAACTATGACTATGCGTTTGTATAAGATATGACGCACTAGCTTAGCTTACCAATCCCCAGAAATTATGCACTGGCTTAGGTTGATAGGTTAAGATGTGACGCACTAGCTTAGGTTGCCATCCCCCAGAAATGGTCACCTACAACCATCTCGAGTAAAATGTATACCGCATTTCATTGTTTTATTTTAAACAGACGTTTTATTAGCGCTTTAAAAGTGGTCATCAAAAGACAAGTTAATTGTCCTCTATACAATTACCTCTTTCATACAAATACTTTGATCTTCTATCTTTTTCTTTATAATCAGCATGCGAGCACAAGCTGAAGCCGCTTTTTGTTCATTTTTCATTTTTGTTTTGTTCATTTATGTTAGTTTTCAATATAACATCTTTGAGACCACTTATTCATATCTGCATTTATTTCAAATCGATCTTGTGTTTGTTTTGACTCAGTGGAATAATATTTCTTAGCATCGTAAGTTGTTATGTTTAAAGGTTAGGTCTACCATAACATAGTGACAGTTGAAGCTGGTTTCGTCACTTCCACCTACACTAGAGCAGCAACTTTATAGAATTTTCATCCATCTGATACAAACGTGATTGGTAAAGAGTACTGGTTTTGAAATGTGGCTTCGTACGATAAAAAGAAACAACTTAGAGTCAGTGATGATGTTGTCATCACCAGAATCAGATAAATTATTAAACATTTTTTTGTAACTGATAATTCATTGGATGAATTCGCACAGTCATATTTAAAATGCCGTCATTGATGTGACAGCAGACACCAATAATTTCGACACAGATATAAATCTGAAAGATATTTAATCTTCAGGTATAATTGGAATTGATAATAATGCGCGATGACGAAGATAATGTAATTCATAAGAAGTTCACGATAACGAAAGAGAAATTTAATTATCTACAGACTCGTTTTTAATACCTAAAATGGAAAATAAAATGAAACACTCATAAAATCATCTCCCGTCTATTTGTCACAGCAGTTTTTATCAGAAAACATTTCACTTAGAATATTTGAAATTTTGTATAGTAATTAAAGCCCGTATATATTTCAAAAGCTGAAACACACAAATATTTATAAGATAATTTTAGGTGGGATAAATGAAGTAATGGAAAATGAAAATGCCCACAGAAATATTTAAACTCCCCAATCTCTGAAATTGCTAAAATCAAAGTTGTGCAAAAAACCACGTTACAATGTACCTAAAGTTGACCGAAAACCTATAGCACTGATTCCAAATCCCATAATCTTTTTTTGGGATATTTACTACATACATATATATTATCCTGAATATCTCAAAACCTAGGACATCTAGAATCATAATTATAGTTTTTTCTGCAATCTTCTAAAAACTTTTTTTGTAATTTTAAATCCTATAATTTCAGCAATTAGGTTGGAAATCGTTATGTCAGATTTCAAGTTTCTACGCCAAACGGTTTCTGAGAAAAACGACTGTGATTGGCGAACAGTTGAATTATCTTCTAAGAAATCCGTTTTTAGGGTTTCGTAGCAAAATTGGAAACACTTATAGTTTCGACTTGTTGGTCTGTCTGTCCTTATCCGCCTGTCGTCTGGATGTCACAGCCGTTTTACTCGCAACAATTTGTGGTATAAAAATTAAAATTTTATACATATTTACAATATCTACATAATTATGAAATTAAATCTTTTAAAAAAATGTTTAGGTTATCTCTCTACATATAAAGTGGGTATTAATTTTTCTATTCACATACCCAATTGTATAAGGTATCGATGAATAGATCTTTCAAAAGTATTGGGGATATAACATAAACCCTTTTTGATACAGGGATCGCAAAATTAAGCTTTAGAGTAAATGATAATTTTTATTAGAGTCAGGGGTCCCATCCCCTACTGGCTAAACCATTGTTTTTGAATATATGAAACTATTCACAATGATAATGCATATAACGAAATTAAAAGGAAAATTATCAAAGCTAAGTAGGCTCTACTAGTTTATGAGTAACAATCGGCCAACTTATCATATGTAGTTAGGTTTGTAAAAAGTTCATAGAAACTCCATACAAATTGACTTAAATTAACTGCAAAAATAACTTTGTATTTTATATATATATATATATATATATATATATATATATATATATATATGTATATATATATATATATAAATGGTAAGAAATCATATTAATAATTGTAAATTGTTTCATAAAAATACTATGTACGCACAAATGCTTGTACATAAATAAGTGCGTACAGGAACCTCTAAATATCTAAATCTACAAGTATTTTCAAGGCTGTAGATGGTTATTATAATTCTAGATTGTTATAGCTACATACAGCCTGGAAATTACTTCCAGATTTAGACAGGCTATATGTGGCTGTTATAATTATAGACTTTTTTGGATCGCGTCTACGTTAGAAGATTTGGCCGCAACGATATTTACTCAACTAAAGCATATAATAATTAACTAAACTGTCGAAAATATTCTTAAAAAATTAAAAGTAAATAATTATCTATACATGGAAAATATTTTTAAAAAAGTGATTGATTTAGCATACAGAAGGATTATAGAAACCAGAAAAACTTTTTTTAGAATTTTTGTCTGTCTGTCGGTATTTTTATTTGAGCGGGTATCACGCAAAATTTACTGGACGGATTGCCAGAGGCCGCAAAGTATAAGAGAACCAAAAAAACAACAAAAATTGTTTTTCCGAATTACAAGTGAATAAAGCCGTAGCCACAGCTAGTTATATATAAGAGAGCAAATAAAAGAAAATAAAACCATCGTCCATTTTCATCCGGGAAAAATAGGAGCAAACAGCGTGTGCTTACAAAATAGTCAATCAAATCTAAAAATTTACATCAATTAAATCACATATTTCATTCTAAAAAATCCAACTTAACCTTAATTAGAACCATCACTTAAATGTGAAAAACCGTTGTTGTAGTGGTCTCGAAGTGCAAAAAGATAGCAGCACATTTTCACCACTAGAATACAACTCGAGGTAAGAATGAAAAAAATACCTTATAAACCGTATCTCAAAATTTTACAAAAATTCAGTACAATGTATTAAAGTACATTATGGCGTATCTTGGAAAAAAAGTCCTCATGTCTTTTCGCATAGTAAAATAATAAAATGTCACAACTCACTTCAGAAGAGTAGATGATTGTGGCATAACTGATTTATTTCCTCAAAACCATTCAAAGAAATATCAATGAGATAAGTGCAGTTAATATTTCCATCTCATTAGTGACTCCACTAATTTCCATTTTCGAGAAAGACGTTACGATAAATTTGAATCAATTTTTTCTTATTTTGGAGAAGAACGGTTTTAGTTTTTTTTTCTCTTAAATTTATTGAATAGGTAAAGTAAATTTAACAGAGAAAGTTAGTATTTAAGGTAAGAAAAACTTAATTTTTTTTGTTTTCATAATGTCTTCGATCCTCATTCTTTTGCATGCTTGAAAACTTAGCTAAATCTTATTACTTTCCATAAAAAATAAAGCGAAGTAAAAGATGATATACTAACATGCAAAATTTCCGACGTCCAACATCTAAAAATAATATACATAATGCAATGAAAAAATGTAAATAAAGGTTGAAGCTAAGTCCGAATACGTCAGACGATGTACGTACCTAAATATACAAAGAGCGCTCTGACCGTGCTCACATTCATGTTATGCAAAGCGTATCGGAGTCGTAGTCTACCTAACCGTCAGAGGTCGCACCGGACACCGTCCGCTGCAGGTCTCCGGGGATCATGCCGCGCTCGAATCGTTTGCATAATTAATGGGCGGTCGGTGGGACCCATTGACTTTGTACGGCTTGAGATATGTCGGCTGATATATTTAGGTTGTCGCTTGGCGGTGAGTGTGGGTTACCTACAGTAGTCGCAATCTTATGACTCTTGGAGTACCTCATCAAGCTTAGCTGAAAATATAGTAATGGTAATTTATTGTAATATATAAACACAACCGCAAGTTTCCATGGAAAATAACATCAACTTCTGTAAACTGCATAAAATAAAGATTTGAAAGAAATTAAAAATTTAAATGTACACCAATTTCCCAAATAGAAAAGTTAACTCTCCAAAAATATTTGTACTTACTTGTCTAATAAGCGTGAATGTTATTTATTTCCTTACTGACAGATAATGTTGATCTATCACATTTAACATATGATTTACCGTGCATATTATAATGATAATATTGTCAATTTGTAATTATCACATTTCTTAAAAAAATTTTGAAAAAGTTAGAGTTTAAAAGTAACATTTATTTTTTGCGAAAACGTGTTTATTTTATTTTAATTCAATAAGACTTTTTGTATTAATTTTGGACTTATCCAATTAATACCATTCAATTTTAGTATTAATTAGATAAGTACTAGACGAACTAAAAGAAAATTTAAATTTATATATAGACGTTTGATCTATTGTATTTTCCCTATAAGTTCATTGTGTCTAATTAAATGACATACAACACACGAGGAATATAAAAAATATTTTTGTTGAAGGGGATGATTGGGTTGCTTCTGCTATTTTTTTTTTCTTAACTTAAAAATCCTTCTTCCTTAAATACAAATTATGCCGTAAAAAAAATTAAAAAACCTAAAAATCATCCGTTTTGGAGACCAAAAACTTTTGATTAAAATGTAGTCTTAATAATACCTTGTGATGAGACATAAATCTGAAAAAAAATTACATCAAAAAAACCTTACGTAGTTATATTTTTGCTATGTCTAATTTGTAAACATAATTTGGTACCAGAATTTTCAAAATTTTGACCAATTTCAAAATTCAATGTAGCGGATCGAGTATAGTCATTTTACTTATTTTTTCTTGAATGTCACAATATAACGTGACATTTATACTACAATTAATTACAAATTTTGAGCCTTGCCGTGCGAAAAATCACTATGATTATAGTCACTTTCTGACTCGAGCCAGATGCAAACTGCGTCTAAGTAAATTAACCTACTACAAATTAAACGAATAGTGTTTTATTTTGCATTATAGTGGAATATCGCCGAGAAAATCTATGGATACCGTCCCACTAACACTCCAAATCAAAAAAAAAACAAATCAAAACCGAACAAATGTGATATTTACAAATAAAATATTTAATTCTACTGATTCTGCCTTATTTACTGAATCAAAACAAACCGCTATCACAAAAAAAGCCAAAAAGGCCAGTTTTAACATCTAGGGATATTTAGGATTTAATTTATTAATTTAGGATTATTAACAATTCAATTTATTAACTTTAATTATTTATCTTAAGTATAAACTTTTATCACGTTTATCGATTATCACGTTATTGATTAGCTTTTGATTTATTGGAATTAAATCACATTTCCTCAAATTGTTAATGTCTACGGTAACATATATTTCAACATGTTGCGTTCACTCTTTTAGTGTTGTCATAAGAAAAAAATATGTATTTCGTTTAGTGGAATTGTTAAAATTATAACATTGCTCTTTATATTCCAAAGATATTAAAATTTGTAGTAAATATATGATCGATACTCATCAATGACACGTAACATCTATGAAGAATAAGTAAATGTCGATGTTTTCACGTAGATAATGAACTACGTAAAATATCGGAAAGTCGATGGTACGAGTAAAATATCGATCTTCGACAACATCAATTTAAGATACATTTCGCATGACGAATTAGATTTTTAAATATACAAATTTGTAAGCGCCTTCAATTTTGACATTGTATATAATTTCTGAACGCACTATTAAATGTCAAAGGGATGACATGTATTTTTTGCGTTTATTCTTTTTTTGTATTTTTTATTTTTTCTCTTTTTTTCATTATTAAAAAAGCTTTTTGGGGACATATGTATCACTCAAAGTAAAAACATGCAATTTTACTTGAAGGCATAATTTAGGATTTTTTTCTTAAATAATCTTTTACATGATGAAAAATTCATTTAGTTCTGAACTCCATTAAAATAATGCGAGACGATATGCCTTGCCTTATTTTATAATTAGGTTAAGAAAAGACAAAAAAATGTCAAAAAAATCTATAAAAACTACCCAAAAATAAGTATATTTCAAAATTTGGTTATTCTTTTAGTGGCTGATAAATAAATTCGTAAATAACCAAATTAAGATCAGGTGTCTTCATGCCAATAATATAATAATATCTCCAATTTCAACAACCCCTGACTCAAATATGAAGATGATGAAAACAATACCTTGATCTTTAAAGAACTTTCTTTAAGCTTTTTTCTATGGTGAATAAATCAAAATTAACACGAAATTGCTACATTCCGTTTTTTAAACCTAAGTGACACGTCTCATTTATGGCTATTATTGATGGTGTCAACAAATAATAAGCGAAAAGAATATTCAGTTGATTAAGCAACTTTTAAATCGTGAACGATTTTAATTAATTCATAAATGAAGCTCGAACCTCGCCACGAGTTCTTAATCGACACATTGTATTTAAGTACATACGCTCTTAATCAACACTGAATATATGAGTATATAGGCTCTTAATCGACCAAGTATATATAACATAAGTAAATACAATCTTAATGGACACAGAATATATGAGTATATAAGCTGTTAATCGACAAAGTATATATAAATAAATACACTCTTAAGCGACACAGAATATATGAGTATATAGGCTCTTAATCGACAAAGTATATATAACATAAGTAAATACAATCTTAATGGACACAGAATATATAAGTACATAAGCTCTTAATCGACAAAGTATATATAAATAAATATACTCTTAAGAGTAATAAATATACTCTTAAGAGTCTATATGTACATATAGACTCTTAATGGACAAAGTAGATTTATGATTTTGTTTCTGTGGCCCTGGGCTATCATTTATAGTAAAATTCTGAAATCAAATTTATCAAACACTCTACAAGTAGTTTTACCTCTTAACAAGCTATATTTTGATATTACACTGATAATATTATTTTCCTCTTCATAAACCCCATAAAAACGACTTGTCATACTTCACTTCTTTAATTGTGGCACCACTCTCTACAACCATGGAAAATTCAACTTTCCATGTTGAACAGTCTCTGAGAAATATCCCTGTAATACACAGACCCATATTATCTATTTTGTTCGCCGGGATCTTTTGTACAATATGCCGTGTTTGTTTCTCTGTTCTCTTATAGCTCTGCAACCAAGTACCAAATTTGGTTCACATATACAGTTTGTATGGTAGAATTATACATAGAGTATGATAAAATAACATATACAGATTCCTCTGCATGCTACAAATACCCCAAAAAGTGTATTTTGGATGTAGTTTACTCGATTATACCCAAACGGCTGAACGGACTTTCATAAAACATGGTTTATATATTGTTAATGATTCAAATAAGTATATAGACAGGTTAGTTTTTAACAAGAGACGTCATATTTCGTGTAGAATGACACACAAGCTTTTTTACTCAATTGTGAATATTTAGTAATAAAATCTGCATATGAATAGCGCAATGTTTATATTAAAACGTTAACCATAGAAGTACCGTCTTGCCAGCGCACGACGGATTTACTGGAGACACCATCGATAAAAATTTACATGACTACCACGAGGACAGCTTAGAGTAGCAAACGAAAAACAAAGAATAGCGAAGGCCACATTCTATAGACTCATCTGATTAAACCACCAGTTGGTAAGCTCCTCGCAGATTGAAGTTGGCACGCTCTGCCCAACGCGATATACATATATGTTTGATTATCGCTCCGGTTACTGGGCGATGCATAGTAATGCAATGATTAGTAAATAACAGGACGCAAGAGCGGCTGGTCTGCTTGTCCGCCTTATAAGTGACAATCGGACGGATTGTATTCAAATGCAGGCGGGGTGAGGTGCGGGTCAGAGTCGGGCGTGACAATGTCGTCCACGAGGAGATGGCTTTTGGATGACATTTTGCTACGTCGCAACTCAGGGTAATAATTTAATTAAAATTTGGTTCGTAATTTCTGGTCACCAAAGGTTGCAACCTATTTTTAGAGTACAGTAGCTAAATTAGGAACCTTTATAATATTTTAATTACGCCACGTCCGTCTGTATATCATAGCCTTTTTACTTGCAGATTATTATTGCTGTGAAGGTGAAATTGGTCATGCACATTCATAACGGCTGCAAAGTTAAGAAATGAAAGTTAAAAAAAACAAAAATTTGGCATAACTAACCTTAACACCCGTACCTGATTTTGTTTTTATTAGCATACGCCATTTTGTGGGGTATCATTGGAAAGGTCTTTCAAATATATTGGAGACGTATGTTGAACACTCTTTTCAATAGAGGGATCCGTTTACGAAATATTAAAGTGGTAATTTTTGTTAGAGTCATTGTCCCTACCCTCTACCAACTAAATCAGTGATTCCCAAAGTGGTCCAGGTGGACCCAGGGATCCACGGGGGTTCGACGGAAGTCTACATTGGCGTGAAAAAAAGTTTCGGTTTGGGAATGTGGTAGAACTGTAGCAGTAGGGGGTCTACCGAAACCAGTAAGATTTTGGAAGTGGTCTACGAGAAAATCTGATCTAAATCATTACACAATAATAGAAAATATAACAAAATCAAAATGTAAACTATCGCAGGTAGGTAGGCTCTATTACAAGAAATAGTCGACCAACTTATTAAATGTGGTTAAATCTGTAAAAATGTAAAAGAAACTTCATTCAAATGATTTAAATCAAATGCAAAAATAAAATTGTATTTTAAAATGTACATTTATTCTAATTATGAAAGATATACTAGATAATATATATATATATATATATATATATATATATATATATATATATATATGTATATGTATATATATATATATGTATATGTATATATATATATATATATATATATATATATATATATATGTGTGTGTGTGTGTGCATATATATCACGCTCCAGTCCTTTTAACATTTTATTTCCATTAATTACTTTCGTAATAAATAAAAGTTATTCTTGTATTATGCCAAAGAAGTATAACTTCTAATGCGCGTACTTAAATATACTCACAATTTGTTTTTATGCACATATCAATTGAGATCTCTACCTCCAGCATCTATTTGCAGATTTTCTTGCACATAGCTCTAACTAAAATAGAGGAATTTCTCGTTTCCTCGGAACCCGGTTAACGGTTTGTCTCATGTTTACATATCTTTGCCGTTTATAAAAAAATTTAATATCATAGTCACTCCTACTATTTCTCTCAATGTTCCGTTTTATACCTCTGAACGATCACATATTTAAAAAAGTATACAACATTCGAATTAATATAATTTAAGTTAATAAAAAAGTCGTCACATTTGTGTTCGACACAGTACGAATGCGCGCTATACAAATTTATACCTAGAAACAGAATTTTAGTTTCGGCTAAAGTTTTCTTGCAATGGTATTATTACTTGAAAACCATAACATATAGATGGTATATTTGTTCATACCGCAAGCCGATAAAAGGTTTCGTGATATGTTAGACTTAATTAGTTTGAAGTCAAAATTTTCACACCAGTTTTAAAAGTTTCAAGTACTGTCCTAAATATTTTGAAGTTTTTAAATCAGTAGAACAAAGTCTTTACGTTAATGAGCGTCACGCTTTTATTTCTTTTAATCTATAGCTTAACCTATAAATTAAACACTGAGACATTTTCGCTGACTTTTCAGTAAGTAAGTAACCTACGTGATAATTCTATTTAATTAGGATACTAATAATAATAAAAATAAGGAAACTAAAACAGGTTACAAAATACGTTGACTGAAAAGGTGTTGACTTGTATAACAGACGTCTATCCGTTAAATTTACAATTTTTGAAGTAAAACTTCTTTACGCACGCTTGACTTGGGGAGTAAGCTGGTGAATGCGTGACGAGAGCGTTACGAAAAGTGTGATCGGGCGAGACGAACGGAAGTTGAGAGGGAGATATAAGTTGGTGAAGACAGAAAGAGAGAGAGTTCCGTTTCGTATATTACTGTAGGGACAAGTGAGAGAGGTGCGAGCACACATTTTCTTTCTCTCTTTCTCTCATAGCCAGTTATGTTTCGTATATCTAAGACACAGTGCAAGCCTATTGTCTGTATCACACTGTAGGAGCAAGAGAGAGCAGTGCGAGCGCACATTTTCTTTCTCTCTTCCTCTCAAAGCCAGTGCATGAAATATATATATATATATATATATATATATATATATATATATATATATAAATATATATATATATATATATATAAATATATATATATATATATATATATATATAAATATATATATATATATATATATATATATATATAATATATATATATATATATATATATATATATGCGAGTTTGCTAACGTTACGCGAACGGTGATTTTTTGATTATTTTGTAATTTCATTTCGTTCTTGAACAATTTTATAAATTATTATTTTGTTCACTACATTAAATATTCTACGTTTAAAGTGATTAAAATTTTAAATTCATTTTAAAATTCATATTTTGTGAATTTGAAGTTTTACTTGAGTCGTGTGGTCTAAAGCACACTCGTTTTTTTTTCTTTTTGTAATTATACGACAGAAAAAAAACCGATACGTACACTCGGTAATATATTTTGTACACATAGGGATTCTTTGAAACGAGAAAAGTATTCAAGACTTCTTTAGTGCTTTATTTTGTTTGTTTAATACTTTTTTATTCCACGATAAATATATCATAATTGTATATTTACTTTATGTAATTCTTTCCTTTTATGGGACATAGACATTACAATATTGTAAAAAAATATTATTTTATAGAGGAAAATTTTTATGTTGAGAAAAGTTTATTACTGTTTGTGTTCCAATAAAAAAAAAATAAATATCTGGTTTCTAAAGTGTGCCTAAATCGATTACATTGTATTTTATGATACAATATTGTTTTTGATTGTGTGGCTCCATAATACGCAAGATATATATGAAACGTTCTATATTATCCTTTAGTATTGAGTCGATGTGTCACTATAAATATGTCTACTTATTATAGTTTAAATGTTATAGTAAAAAGAATATACCATTTTATACGTCGCGTATTTTTTATGGTGAGATAATATGAAACGTTCTATATTATCGTTTAGTATTGAGTCGAGATGTCACTATAATATAGCTTTACTTATTATAGTAATATTGTTATTGTAAAAAGAATACATAATTTTATATGTCGTAAATTTTTTGTGGTGCAAAAGTATTTATCGTTCCATATTATCCTTTACTATTGAGTCGAGATGTCACTATAAATATAGCTTTACTTATTATAGTTTTATTGTTATAGAAAAAAGAATACATCATTTTATATGTCGTATGTTTTGTTATCGTGAAACAATATGAAACGTTCTATATTATCCTTTAGTATTGAGTCGAGATGTCACTATAAATATAACTTTACTTATTATAGTTTAAATGTAATAGTAAAAAGAATGTACCATTTTATACGTCGCGTATTTTTTATGGTGAGATAATATGAAACATTCTATATTATCCTTTAGTATTGAATCGAAATGTCACTATAAATATAACTTTACTTATTATATTTTAAATGTTTTAGTAAAGAGAATATATCATTTTACACGTCGCGTATTTTTATGATGAGACAATATGAAACGTTCTATATTATCCTTTAGTATTGAGTCGAGATGTCACTATAAATATAACTTTACTTATTATAGTTTAAATGTAATAGTAAAAAGAATGTACCATTTTATACGTCGCGTATTTTTTATGGTGAGATAATATGAAACATTCTATATTATCCTTTAGTATTGAATCGAAATGTCACTATAAATATAACTTTACTTATTATATTTTAAATGTTTTAGTAAAGAGAATATATCATTTTACACGTCGCGTATTTTTATGATGAGACAATATGAAACGTTCTATATTATCCTTTAGCATTGAATCGAGATGTCACTATAAATATAACTTTACTTATTATAGTTTAAATGTAATAGTAAAAAGAATGTACCATTTTATACGTCGCGTATTTTTATGGTGAGATAATATGAAACATTCTATATTATCCTTTAGTATTGAATCGAAATGTCACTATAAATATAACTTTACTTATTATATTTTAAATGTTTTAGTAAAGAGAATATATCATTTTACACGTCGCGTATTTTTATGATGAGACAATATGAAACGTTCTATATTATCCTTTAGCATTGAATCGAGATGTCACTATAAATATAACTTTACTTATTTTAGTTTAAATGTTTTAGTAAAGAGAATATACCATTTTACACGACGCGTATTTTTATGGTGAGATAACATAAAACGTTCTATATTATCGTTTAGTATTGAGTCGAGATGTCACTATAAATATATAATTACTTATTATAGTTTAAATTTTTTAGTAAAAAGAATACACGATTTTACACGCCGCGTATTTTTATGGTGAGATAATATCAAACGTTCTTTATTATCGTTTAGTATTGAGTCGAGGTGTCGCTATTAACTTTAAGTCTTTACTTATTATAGTTTAAATGTTATAGTAAAAAGAATATACCATTTTATATGTCGCGTATTTTTTATGGTGAGACAATATGAAACGTTCTATATTATTCTTTAGTATTTAGTCGAGATATTACTATAAATATAGCTTTACTCGTTATAGTTTTATTGTTATAGTAAAAAGAATACATCCCTTTAATATGTCGTATATTTTTGTGGTGAGACAATATGAAACGTTCTACGTTATCTTTTAGTAACGATTCGAGATATCACTATAAATATAACTTTACTCATTATAGTTTAAATGCAATAGTAAAAAGAATGTACCATTTTATACGTCGCGTATTTTTTATGGTGAGACAAATTAGTGTTAATAATTAAATTGCACACAAAACTAGGCAAGTGCTGTTGTTTGTTAGCTGAAGGAGTTGGCCTAATACTTTTTTTTCTCTTCACCGTTGATAAAAAATTAATACTTTTCTGCCTATTGTTTCTGTGAGTTATTATTCTTGTCAGTTACGCGATATTAATGATTGAACAATAAATCCATTTCATTAAAATTGGTTTTTGGAGCCAACTTATTCTCCGTCAACTGAAGAACCGTAAATTGAAATATTTTATGTTTTAGTGTAGTTTTTTTCATTACGTTGATAATTAAATGTATTATTGACGATTTCGTCTGAAAATAGCGGTAAATAATTTTCCCACTTTTGTTTCAATATCAAACCGAAGGTTTAACAATCCTTATGCAGTGAAGGAATTTCAAATGCAGTTAGTTGTATTTATGTTATTAAAATATATGGAAAATTTATGCATCTATTATAATTGCTTGCTCGAATCATAACACACAAAAAATTGCGAAAATGGTTGACCGAAAGAAAGGGCGGTATGAGAAATGGGCAAGAGAAAGGATTATAAGTACTAAAATTTATAATTAGAATTAGATTTTAAATTTAAAACATAATTTAATAGTTTAATTATATGCAGTTAAGAAGACAACGTTAAGCTGATTGCTCTGAAAATAAAATACAGCGTATAGATTGAGACTATAAAACAACCGCGAATAAATTAATTCTGTCTATCAATTTAAAAACATACTATTACAACATATATTTTATTATAACATAATATTTTTATATAAATACACGAGCGTAATTACGAGCTAAATTTAATATTCTGTGAACTCATCATGGACACTTGAATAATCTAGTTTAAAAAATATTCGGAAAGTTTGGCTTTGCGTTGCGTATTGCTGTTATTCTCAATGTGTTTCTTCAAGTAACCATTTTTTTTTTTAAATATACGTTAATAGCCATCTCAATTAATTGGAGCCCTCACGATACCAAGTACAGCCATGCGATTGAACGTGACCATATAGCTTTATTTCTATATTTACGCATGTAATGGTATGGTTACTTTAATTTTCTATTTACTACTATTTTTTTTCCCAGGTATACTAGATTTCTATGCTTTAATAGCTCAGAAGATACATTTCACTTATTAAATTTATTTAGCAATCATTGAACAATAGTGTTTTGCACCGGACTTTCTTGAAAATGCTTTCGCTTTTCGTCATAATTGTTTATAATCAAATAATGAAAATTTTTTGTACTCCAATGTCTGAAACCTATGTACTAAAAAGTATATCGGAATTCCATAGTTTTTCATCATTTTTTAAATGCTCAATGACTTGATCGCGGTTGCACTAAAATGTGGTTTGTATGTAATGAATGAGAATAAATTTCGGGAAATGCGCGATTGTTTTAAATTGTAATTTAATTAAATTTATTAATTGTTATAGTTATGTGAAGTTTCTTTAACTTTAATAAATAACTAAATACAAATAAATAACAAAATAATAAAAGCATACTTAAGCGACTATATCAATATTGCCACTAAAATATCTTTCAATCTAGTAATCTTCTTGGTAATTTTCACTAGAATTGTTATTAAATTTACTGACATCAACATAAATTGAGAAAGCTTCGAACAAACAAGTTAAAAATAATTCCCTAAAATATAAACATCCAAAGAAGAATTCCCGAAATATCTTAATATATATATATATATATATATATATATATATATATATATATATATATATATGTATATAAATATTAAATATCTTTATAAATAGATAATGGAGAACTTATAGACTACGGTAATCAAATAGATATTTACAGATATATAAGTGAAAATTTAAATGTCACAGAAAATTTAGGTGAATCCCCTAAATACTCAATTAAAACTTTCTTAATATATGTCACATATCTTCAAGCCAAAATTCCATCCCATAAATAAATGCTAAGCTTTTAGTCAAATTTGGAGACAACTATATATACACACACAAACACAGGCACACACATACACAGATACAGAGAAACCCGCAGGTAATCCCCTGAAATGTGTTTACTTATCTAGAGGCTTCCCCCTGAGGCCCACGGGGCCTCTGGGGCGCAGGGGAGGCGCGGGGTACAAGAGAGAGAAGGACGAGGGCGGCGAGGAAGTGGGAGAGGGGGCGCTGAAATGAGATTAGAGCGGGCGGGAGAAGCCATTTTGTTTCGTCTGCCGCCCGGACGCCATGTTGGATTTTCTCACCGCCCAAGATGTGGTATGGATTTCGTTCTGTTGAAGTGGAGGGTGTGCTGGTATTAAGTATGTATGTGTTAGTGATTGAGGCGACTACTCGGCGAGACAGTCGGTTATTGATTGTCTAGAAATCGTCAGATTTAGCCAAAGGGCAGTGATGTAAAATAACTATGTTGAAAATTTCATAATTGTCTCAGTCGACGTTCCTATTTTGCGCTATAAAAACTAGTGAGAAATAAAGATATGAAATGCCTTATGAAGACTACTACAAAGATACCTTTGGTCATATTGATCCGTATTTCGAAGAATTTAATAATACAAAATGATAATAAAAAAGCGGTCAAATGCGAGCCAAACACACGCACTTAGAGTTCTTCTCATATCTGTGACAATTACCGATTAAAACCATTCAAAAATAATGGGTGTAAAATATGTATTTATGTCCAGTTTTTTTAAATAGTTATGGAAAGAACGAAACAAAACTTAAAAAGTTTTCGTTATGTTTAGATACTACGTCCTTTCAACTTTCATACGATACCCTTTTAGAAAAAACAATTTTTGGAAACCGTTTCATAACCGATTATTTCTATTATTGGAGACTGATTACCTCTAAAGCTATTTATAAATAGTATGTAATTTATAAATAGCTTTAGAGGTAATAAGTCTCCAATAATAGAAATTAATTAAAGAAGATAGCTTCAGCCGTTTCGAAAAATATCGGTTGTGATGGATAGACCCAGTACCGAAACATAAAGATTATATTTTACCATTTTTGATAAGAAACCATTAAAAAGATCTTTAGAAAAAAAAAACAGGATAGACTCCCGTTCTTACAATGTACTTTTTAGATTAAAGAAAATGAAGTCAAATTAAGCCAGCATCAATTTTGTAGAGAAATGTTTTACTTTTTTTAAGTTTTCATTATATAAAAACAAAAGATATTTCTATTTAGTGTATTTTAAATAATTACCTTTCTTTAGACTCTACATACAAGTCTACAAGTCTACGTCTTTCTTTATACAATGCTAAAGTTATAAATGAGCTACTACTCGCGCTCGGACTATTACGTTTCTCTAGAAAAAACTTTTTGTTAGGATACATGAACATGGTATTGCATCATTGCTGTTTACCTTTATTAGATTGAAAAGATACGCAAAATCCTGAAATGGGCATAATATATCTTAATATCTATTATGCAATAGCAATATAATAAATATTTATAAGGAAATTTGATAGCAAGTGTGAAAAATAGTGAACGAAAGACCATTAGCTATCCTGCGTGGGAGAAAAAGGGTTTAAAAATGTAGAAAAATAGCTTTTCTTGCACCAATTTCAATGAAGTTTTGATTTTCTAAAGGAGCTTTCTGAGATGCTTTCATTGAAGTACACTTAAGATAAGTGAAGACTATAAAAAGCAGATAAAAACCAATCTTAGAGTGACAGGAATAAAGGAAATTTCCCAAAAATTAAAGAATTTTTATAATAATTTTTGGCTTTAGTGACGTTTTTATTATTTTAATATAAATTTTGTAATTATATCGTTTTACAATAGATAGATCCTTCAATTATTGAAAGAACAGAACGAAATAGTGACATCAGTCACTATGAACACCAGTGAATCATGGATTGTATACAAAAAGAATATCTACTAAAAAGAAAATATGTGAAAAGCTTTGAGATATCAGGTAAATAATAATGCAATCAGAAAAAATATGAGGTGAAAGAAAATATCACAAGAAATTAAAAAAAAGAACGGTCACAAAAAGGAAAAAAGTGTGGCATAAATTTAAAAAAAAAACGCAACAAAAAAAGAAAGGAAGTGTCAAATAAAGTTAAAAAAACGGACGAAAAATGGAAGCAAGTGTCACATAAATTTAAAAAAAGAACGGACGAAAAAAGGTAGCAAGTGTCACATAAATTTAAAAAAAGAACGATGATAAAAAGAAAAAAAATATCACATAAAGTTGCGAAAAAAGAAAGAAATAATCCCACTAAGGAGTAAAAAAAGTAAGGTCATTCTGATGTTTTCTACAAAAGAACAAATATAAAATCAACGACTTACGAAAGTACATGCGTTCTATGTGTTAACCTAAATAGATTGGTGAAGATATGCGCAAATATTTCTTTGAGATGTTTGAGAGTCCGGAATTTACTAAAAACAGGTTATATCAAAAGTCTAAATAACAGACGATAATGTATACAAACTAGAGACGCAAATGAGATATATTCCATCATTATTGCCTATCCAGCCCCAACAGAAGATGAAAATATCGGTATCGATAGTGATGATTTAAAGAAGTATTTTTACTAATTCTTCTTATGACTGTACATAGCCTCGTATAGAGGCCAAACCCATTTACGGCTCACTTCCAACTGACGATCTGAGTAAAGTCTTAATACAATAATAATTCGTACCGCAGTAGTCTGATACCTCATTAAGGCAAATCCCCCACCCCACCCCCCGACCGCCTCGCCAAACAAGAAGCCAACAACAAAGAACAAGAGCCATTAACCGGCGAAACAAAGGGAGCGCTCCAGAGATCGCGTGACGCGGCAAATTTCGGCGGGAGATTTCCCCGCGCAGACAAGATGGCCGCCATGACACCTCCCCCCGCACCTGCCTGCTAGTCCTCCCCGCTCCCTGCGGACACCCCCGCCCTGGCAGGCTAGTGTTGGCTGTGTATGCATGAGCGTATAGCGTGTTAGGATAAGTTTTTGCATGGGGCGAACTGGGTCTGATAATTTATGAAACCCATTATATTTTCTTTTTAAATAACTCTTCTATTCCGAAAAGGGTAGAAGTATATGTTATGATTTAAGTACTTATATTTTCGCTCATTAATCTGTTTTTATATTGCCTAACAAACTGGTATTACGTCTACCCAATATTAAATAAGATCTGGTCTTACCGTTCTTTTCTAAGTTTACAGCGTGTTTATTCAAAAGAAACTTTTCTTTTTATACTACAGTAGTAAATACAAAAAACTCTTATAACTTGTTCGTCCGCCCGTCGGTGACAGCCTCAAAATGTCTATAGCTTTTGACCTATACCGACCATACTTTGCAGAAGATGCTTCAAATGAAGATATCTATAGTTATGCTGCAAAATATTTTAAAAACTCTGCTTCCTCATACATGTAAAGTGAGAATGAAAAAAAAACTCACGTACCCCCAGTGAAATATTATTGGAAAGTTAAAATAAAATTGAGAGATTTAATTTACCATTTTTTATTCTCAAACCACATTTACGAAATAATAAGCTTGAAAGTAATGTGCGGTGTATATTCCATCCTCCCACAAATAAAAAAAGAACTTATTGGAAAATTCTAAAAAAAACTAGGTAGTAGTACCCAGATTTTTATTAAAACTTTGAATTAAAATGGTTTCAGTTAACATGTACCATCGCTTAGATATGGACAACTACGTAACGCTATACGTGTTTCGACACGCCCTTGGCCGGTTCTCATTTATTTGTCTTATATTTTCTATGAGAATACTAAATAATACTTAGTTTTAGCTCTAAATAATTTTAATAACCCAATATCTAAAAATATTGCACAAAAATAATACGATACCTTCCTCTGTCTACGCTGTCAAGGAGAAGATATATTTTATATCATAAATATTTTTTATAAGGATGAATAGGGAAAGACTTCCTTCTTTCCAAAGATGATAAAACCAGAGTTCAATTGGTAAACTAGCAAAAGACTTGAAACAAACACCAATTTTACGGTGCAATTTTATTCCAGATCTTAACGGGGTAGTTACTTATACAGGACCGACATATGCAGCAATTCGAAGTGGTAGACAGTCATGTTCCACTGTAAAGTCAAACGCAGGTGGTTTTATGAAAATCTTTGAAAGATAATAATTTAGAAATCTTACAATCTATGTTCTAGCAATATCTCTCGATGATGGGTCTGATTAAAATCAAAGGAGACAAAATTTATATCCCATGCAATTAAAAATTAGACGCCATCAATTAGATGATGTACTTATTGTGAACAATGCACCAGGACAATGCACCAATTACTTAAAATAAAATAAGGTTGTAAATTTTACCACTTGTCGATGGATCTCATTCAGATTTTCAAAAGGAATTCCAGACAAGACGTGAACAAGGAGACGTACAAAAGTGGACAAAATTGTATCATATAAGGAGTAGTAAACACTGAAAAAAGAAATTTGGAAGCAAATATGAAAATGGCGGAAGTAAAAGGTAGCTAGCTAATCTGCGTAAATAGGAAAGACCGAAAAATATATATAATTCATTTCTGATGCACCAATTTGAATGCATTTTCTTTTTTCTAAAGCAGCATTCTACGATGCTTTTGTCGCAATATGACTACAAGTATAAAAGACAGATAAAAGCCAAACATATAGAAAGCTGAACAAAAGAATTTTACGATAAGAAAATAGCAAAAGGAAAATTAAAGAATTTCGTGAAATAATTTTTTGCTCGAATGATAATTTTCCAATTTCTTTTTTTAATATTATGTACCAAATTAGATAAAAACCGGATTCCTATGGACTCATTAGTCTATCTTATCATCATAGTCTTGTAGGAACGATATTGCACAATTTTAATTTTTCTAAAATGCTCAACTAACTGGCAACTAAAAGTTTATTGCCGGGTAAAAAAATAAAAAAAAGAATTTGACGTTTTTTTCGAATTAAAATGAGATTATATAGAGTAATAGAATAAAAAAAAGAAAGAAACTTAAAGAGAGAATTTAATTTGTTACAATTTATTTAGTCAGAATAAAGAAAAAATTGTTATTGTGCAAACAAAAAAATAATAAAATCACGCAACTCGCGTGCTAAGAAAGAACTCTGAACTAGCTTCATATACATTGTGTACCAAAAATCTTCTAAAACCAGACCTATTTAACATACAAATGTTTGATTTAGTATGATTTTAGAGCAATATTAACTTGCATATAATCTTGCTAAGAATCTGCCGAAAATATTTCATTTCACGTTTCACATTTGAAGGAGTAAATTCATTTAAAAAAAATCAATCGTATGGAGTGTTAGGACTGAATAGGACTTTTAAGTAAAGATAATAACTTATAGAATATCAATTAAAATTTATAATTATATTTTATTCCAAATTTTATAAAATATAGAATTAAAAAATACAAAGTAGAGACTGGATCTATTTTTTCTTGCTCGTTACTTTTAATATAAAAACTTTCAAAATAGAACATGTGTATTTCGTCGCCGTCATGCTTATCGTACTGTGGATATGACGTCATAAATTAGTGATGTTTCACATTAAATAGGTGCTAGAATTTGCCATGGGACGTTCCCACGATCTCCATGACAGCTGGTGTATTGTGACCTTGTTTTATTCTTTAGTCCATAATATCCTTGAAACCAATGCTTATCCTTGAAGACTATGTAATATCCACATGAAGCAGATATAGTTATTTTGGAGAGATTATTAAAAAGTTTAATAGATTTTTATATATAAAAAAGTACGGGTACTATTCTCATTTATTTCCTTTAAATTTAAAAACTCCGACGGAAATTGCTTTTGATAAAGCAATTTTTTTTTAATTACTATATAGTTTATAACTCCTTGGTCTTGGATTTGGTAACGTTTGATGCTCTTCACTGTTACGTTGGTGGATGGAGTCATAGTTTATTTCATCTTCCCAGAGCACGTACGAATATCCTTTACAGGGAGTTCACCAATTTTCACGCGCTTAATTAATCAAAAATATTTTTTTTCTACCCTATTAACCGCTTTAGGAATTCGATTATGTGGTTGCTAGATAGTTCAATGCTTATCTTACTACGTGTTTGACGACACTAACGATAAAGAAACTCTGAAAGAAAACACAGATATACAATGTGTAAACATTAAGAGACAAAATGCAAAAATATGATGGATTAACATTTTATATCACAAAAATTAATCTTAAATAGAAAACTACACGCTTATATGGATTTCACTAGATAAACCAAGATTATTTTTATAATATGAAGTCGTATATAATAAAAATATCATCAAATAACAATTTAAGCCATTATGTTTGAAATTTAAAATAAAATATTAAAAATTGTCGTAAAAAAAATGTTTTCTTAACATTTTTTTTCTGGTTACTGCCTTATCATTAGTGATTACGTTTTGTTTCGCCACCCTTTATAATAAATTTAATTATATAAATGAATTATATAATGAAATGGATTTAAAAATTTATTATAAAACGACACAGGTTTTAAAATTTTGTATTTCAGAGATATCACGTTTCTCTTGCTTCAATTTATAACTAAGATCCTGTATCATCGTTAAAATGAACAACCATTAATCAGATACCGACTAAAACTACAGTTTCTAAAGTTCGCGTTACCACTCTGTTAACAAAGAAAATTAACACTTTATATCACACAAATTAATCTTAAATAGAAAAGTACACCCTTATATGGTTTTAAAGCAAATATTGAAAATTAAATTATGAAACTGTAATGGACTCTGGAGTCCAATCAATTTTCCTTCCAGACCTTCCATTCTTTCAATTCCCACATAGCATTGAAGACACGGTGACCATTATAATTTTCATTTTTGATTCCGTTTCTTTTTTGATTACTCATTTATTTGTAATAATACAGATTTTATATTTGGCCTGTCACTCGTTTCTTGTTTGTGACAATAACAAAATCTATAAATAATCCATTTTACGTGATTAAGCCACATCTAACAATAACTGTGTATGTGAAATTTTAATATCGAAAAAATTTTAATATCGTTAAATTAAGCGTCATTTCACGATACTAACTTAAATAACAACACTATGTATACAGACGAAACCGAATAGAAAATAGCATCCGCCCAATACGGCCCGCGCCGAGCAACAAAGCCTTCCTCGCTTTCCCCAGAGATCGATCTTCCGGCGGCACGCGACCGAAACGACCTAACCGCCACCTGAACCTGCCGCAGGCCAAACTCGCCCGTCCACCCCGGCCCCAAGGCCCATTTCCCCACACAACTTCACACTCATCTGTTTTCCCCCGAGATCGATCTTATATACGACCCCGTTACAGGCGGTCGTAAGCGACGCCGGTCTGCTTCGGGATTTTATCTTGTGCTGAGTTTGTGTAGGAACCATTTTCGCTTGCCGTACCTCATCTGACGCAATGCTGTACTCGTAACCTCTCCCTCGCTTCTGGGTCCCTGGTAGTTGTGTTCGTGTCACACGTTGATATGGGACGTGTGTACTTATAAATGTTTACGTATGTACATATATACATAGACGTATCCTCTAATGGGTGTGTTTGTTTGTATATATGGAGATATATATGCTGCACGCGAGGAGCAGTTTTCCGTGTTATCATGATATACCCATATTCATGAAAATGTATTTTTCTCGTTTAAATTACTTGTTTGGAGAGAATTTCAGAAATTACGGAAATAAATATTTTGTTCTTCGTCATAATAATTTACTCGGAGGCATATATTCCATATTCCTCTTTGTAATTACCTAGTAAAACCAGTTTTCCTTATTATTGATATCCGTCTTGTCATCTGTAACAGCCTTGTAGTTATTACAGTTTTTGCGCAAAATCTTTCAGTGAAAAGTAAAGAGTGATATATATCATTTTATTGAATATATATATATATACATATATATATATATATATATATATATATATATATATATATATATATATATATCACTAATTTATATCTTTGGCTCAGTATCTCAGTATTCCGAGTTATTAACGAAATTATTTATTACGCATACGTTGAAGAATGCTCACACAAGGTGGTGTTAAAAAGTAATGACTGAACATCATGCATAATTATTTGAAAATAAAAATATATTCTACAAGAGTATACACCTGATTTTGCTTAATACTTTGCAGGTTTAGGATTTAGGACTGTCAACCTAGATTTAAATTATACATAAATTAACTTTAATGATAATTAAATAAATTGGAATAAATTGGCGTATTTCCACAATTTTAAATTATAATTTTGAAATGAAACGAAAAAAGTGCCTGTTTACGCAAATATTTGGAGCGAACTAAAGTATTCTTTTTCTCTAACGCACTAAAGTATATTTTATCACAGCGTTCACATTCGATCGCGAGTAGCTATGTCGTCTTTCTCTGTCACGTAACGTCAAAACATATACTTTATATCTTCAAGACGCGACGAGTGAGTGAAATGATTGATTTGGTAAAACGAAAAAGACGCCGATCACTCCCGAGCTAGTGAAAATCGATCATCTGCCAGACATCCTATGACGGCTGACATATTTTTATTTTTTTTCTTTCTCTTACAACTACAAAACGAGCAATGTATGCATTTTTGGTTTTAACCATTTAAGCCATTCAACCATTTAGTGTAGTCCACCCTGTTTTTCCTCCCTTAATATTAATTACACTATTTCTTATTCCACATGCATGTACCAACATACGTTTGCGATTTTCTTGCTGCCATCAGGCATTACCCATCATGTCTTGTTCTGCTATTCGATTCGCAAATCTATAGTCAAGATCGTGAAGTATTTAGATGGATCTAGGTTGGTTCACTATTATCACATTTTTTTATTATTTTTTGTCAATTGCATTTGTTTTTAGCGCTCCGTAGTCAAACATAACCCTTATAATTTAGTCATGTGTATGTGTCCGTCCCTCTGACACATCCCTGTAGTTTCTATAATTTTAGTCCTATGTGTATAATATTTCGGAAGTTACGTTTCATATAATGAACTTGATTAGTATGTGAATAGTTTTTTTTTTATTTTTAAGGTGACCCTTATTAAGAAGTGAGGATGAAAAAAAAAACTTTGCATCGTTCACCATTTTGTGCGGTATCGTTGGAAAGGTCTTTTAAAATGAAGTTTAGGGACTATTTGCTAATTTTCATTTTTAAGCTCCGTTTGTGAAATATTAAGCTTCAAATTGAGATGCAATTTTCCCTTATACCCCCACCTCTCTAATTTTTCAACAATCGGTTTTAAAAAGCAGAAAAAGTTCTAAATATTTAATTAGAACTTTCAACTGGAATTATTTCGATTTACTTATATAAACACTACGAGACAACTACGAGACAGTAATTCGTACGTGTCCCGATCCACAATTGATCCGCTTTATTGTTACTGTTTATTTTGTTTTTTCTCTAACATATTTTTTGTTACCCGTTTATTTGTACAACTCATTGTCGTTTTTAATCTTTCCGAATGCGCATATTCTTTCATTTTTGGAAACTTCTTAATCTACACGTTATCATGACTTAAATGAAAAAAATTATTAACCCCTGACTCGACTTTATCACAGTCACTTTTGAACAAATAAGTACAAAATAAACTTTGGAAAAAGTAAAAAACGCACTGGTACTAATATCTAGCCTTGAAGTCTCTAGTTACTTACGAAAAACTCTTGAATGAAACTCTAGTTGCGTATTGAAGGCTCCAGTTACCTTGAAGATTCTAGTTAGTATATATGTGCAGGTATTGACATATAGCATTGAAGACTCTAGCCAAGTCAGCTCTTCGCCCGAGGGAGAAAACATTCTTAAACCATTGCCGTGGTTACCGCAAGACTCTCCCTTCCTTCTTGCATCTCGTGGAGAGCAACCCCTACGGTCCCAGCCGAGATAACTCTGGGAGAATTTATAATCTACGTACTTATTTTTATAGTGAGAAAGTATAAAACAGTAAAAATAAAATAGTGAAAATCAGGTTTTAATTGAAAATGAATGGTAAGAAAAAGAAAAAAGTTGCAATTTCAAAAATTGGATCCTAAAAAATACGATTCGAGAGAGGCGAAGTTTACTTACTCAAGGCAGTAATAGATTTTATTTCTTACTAATTCTAATTTTTTCTACAGAGACATCCAAAGAAATAAAAAAGTCTTAGAATATATAGAATTTTTATTTTTAAAAAATAATTTTATACGTTGATTGCGCTGCATAAATTTGGTTCTAGACGAAAATGGATGGTAATAAAAAAAAGATAATATTAAAATTTGGAAAATCTTATTTCCAAATAGAATTTTAAAAACTCTATTCTTGAAAGATTGAACTAGGGCTTATTCGTTTCCCATATCTTTTTCCCATATCTTTTTCCTATCCATCGTACTGGTCTGAAAAATATGTAATCCGATCCTTTAATAATGGAAGACATTCTCCGTTAATAATAAAAGATATATGCTAAGGATGTTTTTTGAAAGAGAAGGAAATGGAACAATTATTTTTTTTCATATGCAAATGCATTTTATCAAAATATTCTTGAAATATAACAGTTATTTAAAATTAAGTTATGGTTCTTAAAATATTTTTATTTTAATATTCCTTTTTTGAAGTGAAATTTCTTACCGTGCGCCTCAAGATGAGAAAATATATTCGAGTAAGTTGGTAAGAGCGACACGACAGGCTGTCTCGACATGCAGTCAGTGGTAGAGCGTCTCTCTACATCTGCGGTTGTTTCCGCCTCTTATTTGTTACGTTCCCAAGTATTCTTAACGCTATGCAAATTATATGTCACTCGTGTAATTTTATTTCTTTTATTGTGACACATCTCTTTTATTGTGACACATCTCTTTTATTGTGACACATTTCCAAATAGTTTCAATTTTATCTTGCGTCCTCTAATGCAGATCTTTTTTTAAAATTATTTATGGGTAAATAATTCTTAATTTCTCTTAATTAAATTAATCCCATGCGAATAAAGTAATAATTTATTATGTTTTTGTACATTAAAAATTATCTATTTTTACAAATTAATACTACTATGTTATACAAGACTTAAAAAATAATATTAAATCTATACATCTAATGATAGTGAGAATTGAGAATATTTACAAAAAAAATAATTGAAGAGACGAAGGATAAGTGATAATATGCATAAAGACCGATATTGAAATGTTTATCTCTTTTTCTGTTTGTGTGTTTATTTGTTTACGCATCGCAATTAGTTTATAAACATGAGGATCACATTATTCCAGTTTTTATTTCAATCTCTCACATTCAATCTAAAGTGAATTTATACAAATTAAGTATTTTTAAAAATGACAATTAAGAAATACCTACCTACACTGCGCCCAGTAATAACATAAATGTGTAATGTATATGCATATCAATAGATGGCGCTACATGTATTTTAAATCGGGCGATGAAATTTTCCATCCGCAAATCCAATAGCGACATGGGCGTGGCCATAAGTTAAGTATAAAGTGTTGGGGAGGAGTAAGTAATTGCGTAAGCGACTCGAATACAGGCAGACGCCTGAGGGCACATGTCATTATTGGTCGTCTTTCATGCATAAATTTTTTCGATATTGCATGTTTCCAGTATAATATTTGTAATTTAATTACTTTCGCAGGTTTAGTATTAGGCTACATAAATTTGGTTCTTACGTACTTTATTGTTTTATACATACATGTATATGTATGAAAGAAGTCATTAAAAAATTAAAAAAAAAAAAAAAAAAAATATATATATATATATATATACATTTGATCATATTACAACAAATAGCCCATTACTGACAGAATTCGAGTTTGATGGAATAGGTATTCATGTCTCATTTATCTGACTAAGTTCTCTTAATTTATGAGACCATAACGGTTCACTTCCTGATTACATCATCTAGAATCGTTCTACGAATGACACGTCACCGTGAGCAGTACTGAGGGCTGGCTCCACTCCCATCTTATCATCCATCGCTTATCGGCGATTCGACAACTCATCTGCTCTACCGTGGACGGCGCGTCAAGTGTATCCGCAAACAGTCATTGTTTGATCGAAACTAACAACGTTATATCACGCATTTCATAACTTTAGCACGAACTGTTTCGTGTGAATTTACTGCAGCACTAAAAGACCCATTTTGTACACTTGTGACTATTGATTTTTCAATTGGTTATTAAGTTTTATGCAATAGAATGTAGAAATAATCCAGGCAATTCAACTGAAGCCGTTTTTCCTTGCATGTTCACATTTTATCTTATCTGTCTACGATTTTGGCACATTCTTATATGCAGACGATAATTAAATATACCAAGACATGAATAATGTAAAAATATGATCTCTGACTACTCTCTTTCTTTCTCACTCACTTTTCATTTTATTGGTGAAACATCAATATTTTGATGGATTACATTTGCAATTATTTATTACAGACTGATAATTAACCGGCTGCGAAATAGAATTAAGTAGAATACTTCAAATATCAAAGCTATTTCTATCTCTCTCCCTCTGCCCCCCCCCCCCCCCACCCCTCGCTGTCGCATCATGAGTTACACCACTTCACATCATGAGTTATTCTGAATTTGAACAGATGTATTGAACACCGAATTTGCCACAAAATTGCAGACATAAGCACCACTTACAAACGCATTATCTAACTTAAAGCTCTATATCAATACATTCTTGTATACCTTTTTAGGTGCGTCATATTCAGATGTATTTACAATATAGTGCTCTACAATCGTTACCTTCTACATTTTAGTTGGAAGAAATGGGAAAATATAATACTCTTACAGCATTTTAGTTACCATACACTTTCGTCGTATAGAGAATGCACTTTCGTCAAATTGCAGTTATTCCATAGGTATATTTGGCATTCGAAAAAAGAAAGATTTTGCCAACTTTGCTCCTTGAACTTTGCTTCTCGATTATTTCTAATAATGGCAGACATACTGATGAAATCAAAAGGTGTATGACAATTACTAGGTCTGCTATGGACAAACTGAGTTGTATATGAAAGAACAATAAAATCCCAAAAGGTGAAAACCCGACCAGTTCGACCATTAGTGTTCCCCATTTTTCTCTAAGCCCACATCTTTGCGGTTTAGTAAAAGTGAGAGAAAAAATACAGACACCTTGATCGTGCAATGCAAGATTCAAAAAGAATACTTGAAGTATCGTGGACTGAGTTCCGTACTAATACATCCATACTCCGAGAACTCAGTCTGTCCAATTTTTTACAAATTCGCGTAACAAATTCCGAAGAATAAATAATAATATACTATTAATATACCAAACATCTTGGAGTATAGGACAAAGTAGACCGGACCCCGTGGGAGAGCACCGATGAGATGAATAAAGCAGGTCAAGGCAGCTATGGAAGTTTCCCTACACGAGTGCAGTGTCAGACTGGCCTTATAGTCGAGGTGGCGCTTGCCAACCGGGCCCTAGCCCGTGCGAACCCCCAATCCTACCTACCCCTAACTGATGACATACATGTAAAATGTTTCATACATACTTAAAGAGAAATGAAACGAAAAAATTGGGAAAATGGTTCACCCTGAGGACATCTCTGAAACTTCCCACTATTTTCGAGGTCAAAAATATTTGTGGTCATAATTATTGAGCTCAATAATATGACTTTTTTGTTCATTTTCGAGCTCCTTGAATTTGGAAAATAATAATGGTGCTTTTTATATTTTTGGAAAACAATATTTACCAAGCGATCTACTGAATTGGGGCATTCAGTGTTGTTTTTTTAAACAAAAAATAATGTTTCTTCAAAAATATTGCTCCATCAAGAGATTTGAAAGTCATTTTAAAAAGGTTTTTTTTAATTTTTATGACAATATTTCCTAAATGAATTAACCGATTTTGGAGGCATTCGAAGCAGTTTTTTAAGTATTTTTAGAACAGTATTTATCTAATAATATATATAATCGAAAATTTAAATATGTATAAAAATTAATATTATGTATATTTAATTATTATCCGATATTATCCCGTCTACCCTTATCCCTTGCTTGTGGAGAGCCATTGGGGCTTGTGGAGAGCGACTCGGGCCCTTAAGACCCAGTCCCACTCTGCACGAATGCACCCGGAACAGCTGATAGAAACGAATGGTGACATATCCCGTAGGGAATTACTCATCTATAGCACACTTGACACAATGACCATGACCACTCTAACAAGACTTGAACGAAGAAGCACTTCTCAGACTCTACAACCACAGTGGCATCCCTATTCGTACATCTAAACTACCTAAATACCTAAATACGTAAGACAAATTCTAAGTAATCGATATATAATGTACAATATTCACCTATTTACTTGTTTATCATAAATAGTTACCGATTAGCAACACGTAGGCAAGTGTAGACTCAGCTAATAGTCATCGCTAGGTCGACGTGTCAAGTTATCGAAACTAATTTTAAGAACATCGAATCATTTATCCTTATCTCTGGCTACCGTGATCCGAATCATGCTTAAGAATTCGAAAAAACACCGTCCAATTTTGTATTAATCCGATTAGAGTCTTACCTCGTTGATAAAGATTCTCAATTACGTCGACGCACAGAGATCGCAAACTGGTGGATGGTAGTTTAAAGACGACCTTTTTAAACTTCCATCCACCAGTTTGCGATCTCTGTGCATCGACGAGGGTAATTTAAAGGAGACCTTTTAAATACTGGAAATATTCAGGCATGGATGTATGTAGACATCTTCAGGGACGGAGGAAGATTGTTCAACATTTTTGTGACAGCACACTTGAAATTGCCCCTAATTACGAGAATTATATATCCAGATCGCGTTACATGCATTGCCAGACTTGTTGTAGACCTACTGTTGCCGGCATCCTCGTAGTAAAGAACTTCCGTAAAGAGCCGTGGGTGTGATACACACAACGGAAAAGATTGCATGTACATTTTCACATCTTATTAAGAATCTTGATGTTAAACAAGCTTATTAAATAATTAGCTTCTGCCCGCGACTTCATTTGCATATATTAGAGTAAAATAGTGACCTATAATTAAATATGTTCCATTTTCACAATTATTTCATTTGTGAAAATGGAACATATACCTGATGTAGTATTATTTCTACTTTCTTTAATTTCTTTACCACGACCTAAGTTTCGTTATATTACAACATCTTCAGCGAAACCTAGGTCGTGGTAAAGAAATTAAAGAAAGATGAAACAAATGTAGTATTATCACGTAGTTTAATTTAATTGTGAACAATGAATTTCTACAAAATTAATGGCAAATCTATTCAATGTTCCATTTTTTCAAAATCATTTTGTGTTCAGATGAAATTCAAAGAATTTTCCTTGTAGACAAATGCAACGTGATCAAGTAGCAACCAAATGAGTATGATAAAAGTCAATGGTATTCCCCAGAAACTGTTTTAGACTTCGGCACAAAAGTAGCCTAAATGTTAATACAATCTGTAATCTATGTCCATTCAAACTTTCGTATCTATGAATTAGTTAGGACAAACCTTTTTCTACTATTTTTCTTCTTCTTCTCTTGCACCTATCTGACGACCAGCAGAGGAAGGCGGTTGTTACAATATTTTTCTATAATTTCTCGATCGTTTCAGGTTCTTCGAGAATCAAATGCTAGTTCTGAAGATCTTGGCTAATATAACTGGCCCATTTCTTCTTTGGCGTTAAGCGTTATATTTTCCAAGCGGTCGGTCTTTTCTGGAGAAGCAGATCGGTCTTTTTAGAGGAAATAGGAGAGAATAGCATTTTATCATCACTACATACCCTGTCTACATGAGAGATCATTGAAGTTCTATAACTTCAACAGTCATCTTCATTTTTACCAAATTCGTAAAAAATGGTTCTTCATTATTTAGAATAGATACCGGGAATTGGGCGCACCTGTCAAAGATAAAACGGTACAACGGTTTCTAAGTGCGAGGTATTATTGTATCCACAGAGGACGGTTTGCCAGATATTGATAAGACAAATGCGCCGAGAGATTGTCGAATGATTCGGGCGCGTATCTCATAATTGACCTAAATCAGTTTTTTTTTGGAAAACATCGATAGATCAGATGATATCAAAATGTAGACCGATTAAAGTGTTAATAAATATTTGAGATGTCATGATCGACGAATTGCTGCGAAATGGCTGAAGCTTGGTACTGTCATGCTTGCTAATACTAAGTGATTAGAAAATAAATTGGAAAAATCTGTAAAGCGCTCGATATACTCACACAGTTAGTGTTTCGTACCATCAGACCCCATATAAATTATTAATAGTAATGCTCTCTATGTGCAGTTCTGCTCTCCACTTTGGACGCCATCAAAATAAAAATCGGCATCTAAAGACGACGGGAGTGTTTCTAAAAACGTGTAAACTTCAGAAAATATGGAGGTATGAAGGTTGTTCTTTACATCGCGAAAAACACTCTTTATAGAAAAACTTTTTCTCTGAAACTGATCAATGAATTCCAAGGAAATAAACAATTAAATTGTTTATGAGAATTAATTGTGCCAAAATTATATCACCCTGATAATTTTGGTACAATGTATACCTAATTCTCAATTTTCATGATTCTTTTCAGGTATTTCTGAACTTTTACCTCGAATATTTTCCGAGAAAATCGCCTGTGGTAAACAGACGGACACCAAAGGGATTCCGTTAGTACTCCATATCACGGACGGACACCAAAGGAATTCCGTTAGTGTCCGTCCGTTTACCATTTCGACAATTTTGCCACGGAAAATTAAAAATTGAGACTAATTGACGATATATAAAAATTTATAAATACGCAAGCTTATAAGTAATCTAGGAAGAATACTAAGTAAATACCAAGGAAATAAATAAAGGTCAAGTGCGTCTCGCTACTCGCAGACACTACAGTTCCGTACTTGTCTATATATCTTGGAAGTGTTGATACAAATTAACCAGAATATTGAAAATTATATTTAAATGGTAGTACATACGATTTATAAAAATCAGACGAGGTTTTTATTGTATAAATGTCTTTCTGGAAAAGCATATTTTTTTTTCAAATGATATGTTATATACTGAAATATCATAATCACTATCTAGCCTCGTTAGATTACGTAATGATATTACATTATTTTTTTCATTTCATTTATCATTACCCCAATATCTGAGCTGACTAGCAGCTAAAAATATTTTGACACATCTTAAATATTGATCTTGTTACGAAGAATTAAACTTAATATTTAGACAAGGATGGCAATACTGGCTCACGACATCACGATAACACTAATTGCGTTATATGAAAAAAAGTACACCCACTTTTAACTTTAGAAACTTTTTAAAATTTTTTCACTACCTACTAACCAATATTTTCATGACTTTTTCTAAAAATAGCAAAAAGCGACCTTGAAAATTGCCTGATTGGGGGACCGAAAATGCTTAATTCAATTGTAATCTAAATAATAGATTATGACGAGACGTCACAAAAAAAATGTTAAGGTGACCATAAAGACCGTTTCAGAGATATGAAGGTTCCAAATAATATAAATAGGCTCACGCATAGCAATTTGGCAAATTAATGGAATATTTTATATAAAAGTTTTGGGTACTGATGTGACTTTTAAAATCTCACCAATCTATAATACTTTGAAGTTCGTCCTTTATATTTGTAATCGAAAATGGATATGCGCTTCCTTTATTTCCCACTTATTAGTATTTCCTTTTCTACACTAGTAATGTAACATCGATTAAAATTGTATAAATTGGTGAGAATTTAAAAAATCGAAAACACCACAAATTTGACATAAGAAATTCCAACAAACAAATTTGCAGTGCATGTGTCCATTTCTACTATTGTAGCCATTCATACATCTGAAAACTTTTCTCCATTTTCTTCGACTAAAAACGAATTTTTAAACTGCGTATATTGGGAAATTCATTGCGTCCAGGTACATATTATCCTATGGAATTAATAATAAGGAAAATGTCTTGGAACGCGGGTGATAATTGTAACTATTCTTATTTTAATGACATTATAATAACCTCTTTCATTACGCATTGCAGTACGAAAAAGTTTCTACACAAAATATGCCTTTTTGATGAATCTTAAAGTAGTCTACTTTTGCTTAAGGAGCATTTTCAAGCCTTGATCCTACATGAGATGTTTTGACTGTAACTCACCATGTTTTCAACTTTTTCAATAATTTGTTTGAAAAATTGGCTTTCACCGCTTTTATAAACATTTTCGAAAGCATTTTAACACGGGCCTTTATTTATGCAAGCTTCAATTTAAAATACATACAAAAACGTTGGATAGTTTTTATTTTACATAACAATTATTGAACAATATTACGTAAGAGTCAATTATAAAATAAAACTAATGACTGTTAAATTACAGTTATTTTGCTGTAGATCGTGAGTTATCTAAAGCCTTACAAACATGTTCGTGCTTATGTCAATGGGGGAAGAAAAATGTCAAAATCCGAAACAGCGTACGGTACAGGAGAACTCAAAACGCGTACGGCCGGGGAACGTTGCAGAATATTGTTTCGTGGGATATAAATATAAATGGAGTCACAATGCGAGTACGGAATCGGGAAACAAATTCCGATTTCAGACCTTATCAATTCGTATAAATGTTGAGTAATTTTGCAGTGTCATTCAAGAAACATGAAAATAGTGACCCTCCATCATTTAACATACGAATATAAATATTTTTGTAACATGGTCTTATACTTGTACGGAATTTCAATGTTTCTAGGATCCGTAGCCGAATAGTAGCAAGTGCCTTCCCTACAGTAAAATTTGACTCATCTCCCGCCTCCCCCCACCCTTCCCCTCACTACCTCAAACTTGGACACGATTTCTTTGCTCACGAACCCTTTGAAGTATAATTTAAGATGCCTTTTCAAATATAATCGAGAATGTCTAGTAACTCCTTCTATCACAGCATGTCCTTCGCAAAATTTGAGTCTCCAAAAGCATTCTACTATGTACACCGAACCGAGGAAGAAGTCCAACCCGCTTCTCCCCAGTAAAGATATATTTTAATGGAACAAATTACCTCTTTTTGTCCAAAAGTAATTGAGAGTTACAATAAAAATATGTTATGTTTTTAATCACATATGACGGAACGTAAGAAATATCCGTGTAACAATATTAACAAGTAACTTTGTATTACTTGTTAATATTTACTATTTCTGTAAACTTGCTTTTATAAATTAAATAAATATAAGTAATCAATCTATTTGTCTTATGTCTGTTAGTTACTTAAAATTGGGAATAATGACATCAATATTTATAACTAATTTGTTAGAAGTACTATGTATTCTACAATGTTTAAACTTAACCTAACCATATAAGAAATCTCCGTAGTGGAAGTTTCATACACAGAATTTTTTTCTTATTTTTCTCAGAATAGCCAAAAAAAATTCATGTTGTCAAAGTGGTAGCTTAGACAATAGTTTTTGAATCGTATTTCGAACATAAGAATGGACAGATATGGTTCCTAAAAGAAATCCCATTTAAAAAAAACTTTAAAAAATCCGAAATCAAATATCTGAAAAGTGATGAGAAATATTTATTTTTTAGGATTCAAAAGGAAAAAGGGAGCCCTTATAAGATAACTAAAATGCCCGCATATACGTCTGTTGTATCCGTTTGTCAAGGAACTGCTTGATATAGAAACTTGGCTTAATAATAAAACATACTACATGTAACCCGCACATAGTTAACACTTGACAGTATTAGCCTTCTATATACATTACCACCCATCCAAAATTACTTAACGAAATGTTGTGAAGTAAGTTAGAGTTCTCAGAAACGTTGTAGGTAAACTGTAAAAACGATTCTAGATGCCATATATTTCGAGATATTCATCAATAATATTCTGCAACGTGCCCGTATATACGTCTGTTGTACCCGTCTGTCTAAGGAACTGCTTGACATAGAAACTTGCCTTAATAATAAAACATACTACATGTAACTCGCACTTGACAATATTAGCCTGCCATGTATATTACCACCCATACAAAAGTACTTAAAGCAATGTTATGAAATAAGTTAGATTTCTCAGAAACGTTGTAGGTAAACTATAAAAACGATTCTAGATGCCATATATTTCGAGATATTCACGTCATTCTTGCTTAATTAGATTAGGTATTATCAAATATTTATTGCAGTAGAAAGACCATATTATCCACATGATAAGTGAAGTAAATTTATTTCAAACAAAGTACCGAATCCTGCGCGAGCCAGATTCGCAATTAGCCGGTTTTATTTTCTATTCATTCACATTTTTAGTCTCAATCTTGATTTTAACCTAGCATGCTCCCTAAAATTTAAATCACTTTGTAGAAATTAAGTACCCGAGTCAAACACTGTGTAAATCACTTTTGATTTGGCCAAGTATTCGTTTCTATTGAATAACATCGTTATCCCGGCACTCGACATTAGGTCACCGTTAAATATAAATTTAGATTTATCTCGAGTGCTTTTCCGCGACAAAAATGCCGGAGATAAACTAACGCTTACTTGACAATTACTTAAAAATTATCGTTCGGATTAAGGTCACGTCGCTGGCGATATCTATATCTGCCTTGCCCTTATCGCTCTGCGCCTCTTTACTTTTATCTGCTGGCAAATGTTCTTAGTTTCATACATTGATCGGCATTGAGTCATTTTCCGGGCTCCAGCTTTGGCGATAACGAATCAGATTTATCGTCGTTTTATTTGTAATTGCAGCGTAATGTGCTATTTTTTTCGAACCAAATGAGTCGTGAAGACTTGTCGGGCTTTTTTGGAGTCGCTCGAGCAGGTGCTGACAATGATAAGGCGATAATCGAACAAGGCGTAAATGGTGAGTAATAAAGCGATATGACTTAGTTTGATTTCGAATCTTAGTGGAGAGAAAATTGATTCCGGACAGTAGGAATACAATGTCAAATATTTCGAATATTAATCGACCGATTTATAACTATATATATCACGCGTAAACTATATCAAAATAGGTAATTAGATACATCAAGTGTGTACATATTATCAATAGATAATTACATACTCAAGGGTATACATTTTATCAAGGCAATGTGATTTAGTTTTATTCCAGATCTAAGTGGAGAGAAAATTGATTCCGGATAGAAGGAATACAGTCAAATAATTTGAATGTTATTCCTCGTCCGATTTATAACAACATTTATCATGATAGATAATTACATACTCGTACATCAAGGGTATACATTTTATCAACGCGATGTGATTTAGTTTGATTCCAAATCTAAGTGGGGAGAAAATTGATTCCGGACAGAAGGAATACAGTCAAATAATTTGAATGTTACTCCTCTTAAAATTTATAACAACATATATCATGATGGATAATTACATACATCAAGCGTAAACATTTTAGCAAGACGATGTGACTTAGTTTAATTTCAGATCTAAGTGGAGGACAAATTAATTCGGGCAGTAGAAATACGAAGTCAAATAATTAATTTAATGTTATTCCTCGTCCGCTTTATAACTACATATATCAAACATAGGCTATATCCCGATAGATAATTATATACATCAAGCGTATATATTTTATCAAGACGATGTGATTTAGTTTAGTTTCAGATCTAAGTGGAGGACAAATTAATTCGGGCAGTAGGAATACAAAGTCAAATAATTAATTTAAATGTTATTCCTCGTCCGCTTTATAACTACATATATCAAACGTAGGCTATATCACGATAGATAGTTATATACATCAAGCGTATATATTTTATCAAGACGATGTGATTTAGTTTAGTTTCAGATCTAAGTGGAGGGAAAATTAATTCGGGCAGTAGGAATACAAAGTCAAATAATTTAAATCTTATTCCTCATCCGTTTTATAACTACATATATCAAACGTAGATTATATAACAATAGACTATAATATACATCAAGCGTATACATTTCATCAACACGATATGATTTAGTTTAATTTCAGATCTAAATCGTGGAAAAATTGATTCCGGACAGCAGGAATACAAAATTGAATAGTTTGTATTTTATTCCTCGTTCAGTTGATAACTTCTTGTATCACGCTGTTTCTAATTGACGTAAAGTTACTCTTAAAAGTACTTCTTAGATTCATGGTGAAACTTTAAATTATACGTAAAGTTACTCTTAAAAGTACATCTTAGATTCTTGGTGAAACTTTAAAATATTTCTCAATAATTCATCTAACTAAACTTGACAAGATTGGCGCCTAATTCTGCAAACAATTTTCATGCTGTTGATTGAACGTTATCTAATAATTTTGAACGTTATGTACTCATTTATTGAACGATATAAATTATTTGATATCAATAAACGAAACACTCCGGGGAAAAACTGTAGCGTTTCATTAATATATGGCACTATCCTAGCGCCACCTTTCAGCCAAATTATATAAGTATTAATACATTCAAAGAACAAAACATTATCTTGTATGATAAAATTCTGATGTCATTTTGTATGTAAACATTTTAAATGACAACGCTAACCTGTATGCTTTGTAGTATTATGCAGAACTAAAATTATATTATGTTGGAATTAACTATGCATAATTAAGTTAATGAATTCGACGATACATGTGGATATTGCTGTTTTAATTACACTCAGATAAAAGTATAACCGTTATAACTGCATATGAATCTTGTCTAACTGTATCTAGCTGTGCCCTCCGGTTTCACACGCGTAAAATTACCTTAATTATGTAGCTCCCTCCCCCGCAGTCGCTAAATGCCTCCGCTCCATTTGCCAAACCACATCAGTGGTCGGGATCAGGGGTTTATTGGTGGAAATACTCGGAACGACCGGTCAATAATTTAGTCGGTCTCTCTATAACTAGCAACGTTTAAGCCGAATTCCGCGATTTCTATTATATTTTTGCCACTGCTCTTACCCCCATAACTCGTCACAATGCTATATCGACTATAAGCTGGCACAGTATGTACATATATACATGCCCAGTATGGGCCTTCTAACACAAAAAAAAAAATTATTAAATCGGAGGTAGAATTCCAGAGAAATACATCTCCCAACACGAACTCTCTCACGAATCATCTCAGAACGCAAACAAAAAAATTCAGCATGGAGAAACAAATAAACTTTTTCGCCTTATGTAAATATTAGTATAGATAAAGTCGTCAATATCTATTAATACAGCAAAAGAAACATTATTAATTTTCTTTTCCAGGAGTACCATGTTTTTAATCTACATGGTCTATAATCTTGTTCAAAATATGGGCTTTCTAACACAAAAATAATTTTATTAAATCGGAGGTGGGATTGCAGAGAAATACATCTCCCAAAACAAACAAACAAAACACGAACAAAAAAATCCAGCAAGGAGAGATAAATAAACTTCCGCCTTATGTAAATATTAGTATGGATAAGATCGACAATAACGACTAACAAAGCAAAAGAAACAAAATTAATTTTCTTTTCTATGCGTTACATATTGTTAAATCTACATGGACAATATTGAGCCATTTTACTACATGATCAGGGAAATACGAGTGGCTCTACGGTAGATAAGTTTATATTATTACCATGCTCTTACCGACATATGTGGCTAGCTTCTCTGAAACCTTTGGAGCACTTACAACTTCTACCGAATGTGTCTTACTCAAATCCGAATGTGTCTTACTCAAATCCGAATACAAAGAAGTACAAAGAAGTTCAAGGTTAGGCTTTGAATTGTTACACATTTTTCTGGCACAATCGTTATCTATGATTCATCAGTTATTTTTTTTTATTTCTTTCACGGCTAATGAATCTTTATGTATTAGTTGTGTACATTATTTTGTTAAAAATCACACGATTTGAATTTGTAACCCATTATTTTCTAACAAGAACAAGTGTATGTATTATATTTACTTATAGATTTAGTATTCATTTATACTAGTACAAGGAATAAATAAAATTTGGTTTCTGGTCTTTTTAGGGGTAAATCATATCTTAAATTGTGAAATATACATATTATGACAGCCACAGTGATTAAGTATGCCGACGAGAAAACCGCAAATTTCTCCCGATAGGCGGCGTTTCGTCATTGGTAACGCTTTTATTGTCAAATACGCTGTGTTTTAGAAGAAATTGTTTGTTTCGAAATAATAAAATTAACAGTATGTCTCAATGGCTCCGTGATTTTAAACATATTGGAATTATCCTTTTCCTAAAAATAATAACATTTTAATTCGTCGATTAAATATATAATTCCGTCGAAAATTTAAGCTAAGCGCCGCTGCTGGATTATGTACAGAGCATTTTAAACCGAGTTATTGCTATGAAGATATTATTTAAAAATTATTAATTAGTAATTATAATTGCAGTCGTAGCCTCGAGTCTAAAGAAATAAATTAATACCTATGTACATTAACTACAATTCTATTTAAAACACATTTATTTCACATTTACACAAGTCTAGTGTCATTACGCACTGTACAACAGTTTTTATTAGGTTTACTGCTACTTCTCTTTACATTGTCTACAATTCTATTTAAAACTTATTTAATTCATATTAACACAAATCGAATGTCATTACGCACTGTACAACAGTTTTTATTAGGTTTACTGCTACTTCTCTTTACATTGTCTACAATTCTATTTAAAACTTATTTAATTCATATTAACACAAATCTAATGTCATTACGCACTGTACAACAGTTTTTATTAGGTTTACTGCTACTTCTCTTTACATTGTCTACAATTCTATTTAAAACTTATTTAATTCATATTAACACAAGTCTAATGTCATTACGCACTGTACAACAGTTTTTATTAGGTTTACTGCTACTTCTCTTTACATTGTCTACAATTCTATTTAAAACTTATTTAATTCATATTAACACAAATCGAATGTCATTACGCACTGTACAACAGTTTTTATTAGGTTTACTGCTACTTCTCTTTATATTGTCTACAATTCTATTTAAAACTTATTTAATTCATATTAACACAAATCTAATGTCATTACGCACTGTACAACAGTTTTTATTAGGTTTACTGCTACTTCTCTTTACATTGTCTACAATTCTATTTAAAACTTATTTAATTCATATTAACACAAGTCTAATGTCATTACGCACTGTACAACAGTTTTTATTAGGTTTACTGCTACTTCTCTTTACATTGTCTACAATTCTATTTAAAATTTATTTAATTCATATTAACACAAGTCTAATGTCATTACGCACTGTACAATAGTTTTTATTAGGTTTACTGCTACTTCTCTTTACATTGTCTACAATTATATTTAAAACTTATTTAATTCATATTCACACAAGTCTAATGTCATTACGCACTGTACAACAGTTTTTATTAGGTTTACTGCTACTTCTCTTTATATTGTCTACAATTCTATTTAAAACTTATTTAATTCATATTAACACAAATCTAATGTCATTACGCACTGTACAACAGTTTTTATTAGGTTTACTGCTACTTCTCTTTACATTGTCTACAATTCTATTTAAAACTTATTTAATTCATATTAACACAAGTCTAATGTCATTACGCACTGTACAACAGTTTTTATTAGGTTTACTGCTACTTCTCTTTACATTGTCTACAATTCTATTTAAAATTTATTTAATTCATATTAACACAAGTCTAATGTCATTACGCACTGTACAATAGTTTTTATTAGGTTTACTGCTACTTCTCTTTACATTGTCTACAATTATATTTAAAACTTATTTAATTCATATTCACACAAGTCTAATGTCATTACGCACTGTACAACAGTTTTTATTAGGTTTACTGCTACTTCTCTTTATATTGTCTACAATTCTATTTAAAACTTATTTAATTCATATTAACACAAATCTAATGTCATTACGCACTGTACAACAGTTTTTATTAGGTTTACTGCTACTTCTCTTTACATTGTCTACAATTCTATTTAAAATTTATTTAATTCATATTAACACAAGTCTAATGTCATTACGCACTGTACAGTAGTTTTTATTAGGTTTACTGCTACTTCTCTTTACATTGTCTACAATTCTATTTAAAACTTATTTAATTCATATTCACACAAGTCTAATGTCTTTACGCACTGTACAACAGTTTTTATTAGGTTTACTGCTACTTCTCTTTATATTGTCTACAATTCTATTTAAAACTTATTTAATTCATATTAACACAAATCTAATGTCATTACGCACTGTACAACAGTTTTTATTAGGTTTACTGCTACTTCTCTTTACATTGTCTACAATTCTATTTAAAACTTATTTAATTCATATTAACACAAGTCTAATGTCATTACGCACTGTACAATAGTTTTTATTAGATTTAGTGCTACTTCTCTTTACATTGTCTACAATTCTATTTAAAACTTATTTAATTCATATTAACACAAGTCTAATGTCATTACGCACTGTACAACAGTTTTTATTAGGTTTACTGCTACTTCTCTTTACATTGTCTACAATTCTATTTAAAACTTATTTAATTCATATTAACACAAGTCTAATGTCATTACGCACTGTACAATAGTTTTTATTAGATTTAGTGCTACTTCTCTTTACATTGTCTACAATTCTATTTAAAACTTATTTAATTCATATTAACACAAGTCTAATGTCATTACGCACTGTACAACAGTTTTTATTAGGTTTACTGCTACTTCTCTTTACATTGTCTACAATTCTATTTAAAACTTATTTAATTCATATTAACACAAGTCTAATGTCATTACGCACTGTACAACAGTTTTTATTAGGTTTACTGCTACTTCTCTTTACATTGTCTACAATTCTATTTAAAACTTATTTAATTCATGTTAACACAAGTATAATATCATTACGCACTGTACAACAGTTTTTATTAGGTTTACTGCTACCTCTCTTTACATTGACTACAATTCTATTTAAAACTTATTTATTTCACATTAACACAAGTCTAGTGCCATTGCGCACTATATAAAAACAGTTTTTACTAGGTTTACTGCTAATACTAGTACGTAGCGTTTCTTTCTATTACGCCTCTGTATACGTAGAATAAATGACAATAATTTTATTTTCTAGAATATCTATTATACATAAATAAAGAACATTTAAAATTCGGCACCAAAACACGACACCAACATAACCTCAAAGTGGCAACATCCACAAGGACACCAATAAATACAGCGTCATCTGATTCGTTTTCCATTCGCATTCCTATTCAAAGCTGATTTGTGAACACAAGATATAGATTATCGTATCTTTTATAACCGAGTTTATCATATATTTTTATAACCAAGAAAGTTTATATATAATACAAGATTGTTTTCAATAAAATTTTTGTGGATGTGTTTTTTTTATACTGATATTTAATCCTTACCAATAATGACGACGTCACTAAAACACAAATAAAGATAATAATAAAACTGTTAATACTGTATTTCAACTTTCTTTAAAGTGTTCTTTATTCGTCTTCTGCTTCTTCTTTCTCTTTCTCTTCTTCTTCCTTATCGTCTATTTCTTTTTTCACTGCATCTTCATTTTCTCCTTCATCTTCAACCTGTATCTGTACGGTCCTCGACGTAGGCTTCTTCCATAATTTTTCATCCATATTTATCAAGAAAATCTAAAATTCGCCTGCTATTGTTTTGATGTCATCTCCCCATTGAAGAGGAGGACGACCTATGCCATGGTTCATAATTTGTTGGAATCCAACTGCTTTGTCCATTTTTCCGCCCAACCCTGCTTCTATAATGCAGCTCCTTTAATGATGTCCATTACCTTTGTCTAACTGTTACGAATCGTGGTTGTTTCCATGGTTTTTGAAGCTAAAAAATAACTTCCAAAGATTTGCTTTTCTAGTTACCTTATCACATGATAACTAGTGAAAAGTTTTTAATACAATTTTGCTAACTGTTAAGTACTTCAAGTTGGACTTAAGCAAATGTTTTTCAAGACTCGACGTTTAACTAAAAAATTCTCATCCCGTAAACGATAGTGAAAAATGACTGAACCTAAGAATTTAGTAGTTAGCAAGAACTCCACACGAGCGACGCCTGTACAGAAATCGGACACTCATTCGATAGTTTGCCAAATCCACACAGCGAATGCAGCCATGACGTGACCTAAATAAATAGAGCGATGATATAACGATAACATTTCCCGTTTTCCGCAAACACACGTCGGAGTTATGATTACGTCATAGCGCAGATACGAGAGCAAACAGAGAGATAGAGAGGATACTGCGCCCTCGGTCCCCTGTTGACGCAAGTCCTCCTTCCGAATGTGGGTCACCTTATCGGCCCAATATGTGTGCATTATCTGCCAGCCGAGTTTGAGGGTTCCTTAAACGATGGGAAAGGTTCAAGAACCTGGTCCGTTGCATTTTTCCGAGACCCTATAATATTTGCATCAACAGAAAAAAAACACATTAGAAAATAAAACAGGATGTAAAGAACCCCAAAATTGGTTTACCAGTACGCTCTGTCTGTGTAGAGGCATGTTTGAATAAAACGGGAAATAAAATTAAAGAAAAATATATCTTGCTAACATCAATTTTTGGAAGCGATTTAAGAGAAAAAAATGATTTTTTTTAACTCACAACATTAGAGAACTAATGTCCTGATCTTACCTGATTAATTAAAAAGAATATTTCGAATTGTACAAAAACAAAAATAGTGACAACTTCAAACATATCTGATTTTTTTTAAATTTTCAATGTTCATAAATTAATGTGATACCAACATCCGAGCAAATACTTATCTGTAATCGATATAGTTAAGTTTTGAATTCAGTTAAAAGACCAGACATTTTATCGCTAACCGGACAGAATAACTTTCTCATTTTTCTTACTCAAACAATTTTAAAAAATTAAATCGTACTACAAATTACCAAAAATTCTTGACTGTTACCACTTATCAAAACTTTATAACAATTTTTAACTAAACCTAGGAAATGCGAGATAACGGACGGACTGCAACATATCACGAGGTATATCGTCATCCGTCCGTAATGAATTAATATATTATCTATGACATATTGCAAATTCCTATCCTGGCATATAAATACAGGCTGTATATATTTCGGGCTATCCTTTCATACACCTTAGATATTTGAAACAATTCACAAACATCTGCTTACCTCGATGTCTACGAATTTATACGCCTACGGCGTAGATCTACGTTCAAAATCTCTACGCCATATTGTTTATCCTTTTATGCATAATCTTTCTTCGTCTAAGATCTTTCTTCATCTAGGTCGCTAAATCGTAGAATACTTTAAATTTCTACAACCGATGCGTCATGTACACGTTTAAACATCATCGTAAAAAATGTTCTATCCTAATTTCACTCCTTCATTCATGCTACATCGTTTTTGGGATTCATCAGTAGAACGCGGAACCTTTATACTTTCGTTATTTCTGTGTATGTGTCACATCGTCGTAGATTCCAAAGTTTTAAAACTACGTGCGTGGAATTTAATAATCAAGTAATTAAGATTCCCATTAAAGTGTCTATTTTTTAATGTTTCTTATTAAGAAGCTGGGAGCAAAGTTTTTAGCATACCCCATTCTGTGGGGTACCCCATGGAAAAATTCCGAAAATAGATTTTAATAAGTACTTCAAATTAAATTATTTCAAGTTATCAACTTACTACGGAATTCGACGGAGGTCTGAGTTCGAATCTCGATACTTTTATTTTTTCTTCTTTATTTTTTTGATGTTACTTTTTTTTATAAAAATTATATTTATTAATAGACATCAAATAACATTTCCTTTCTCTCGCCCTCGGAGAATCCTCAGCATATTTATTTATTATGTGGTATTATTTATACATAATTGTATTGCTTTTATAAATTAATTGAGTGTATTTGTATGAATTAATGTGTCATATTTTTATGATAATATTAATTTAATTAATTTCACTTGTTTTTTTAGTTTTCGTATTCAAAATTTCCTACATGTACAGCACGATTATATTGTTTGACAAAGTTTCCATTTCTATTTGTTTATTTATCAACTTTTATGCATAATAAATATGGCGGACTTATTACTACATGAGCAATCTCTTCCAGTCAACCATAACAATTAGTATTGAAGTTTAGTTGGTAGACTGTACGTTATTTTACAATGAAAATTATTGATAGTAAATTAGACAGAAAAAAAAATTAAAAATAAAAGTATTATTATTACAAACTATTGACATGATTTGGGATAGGAAAGATAGGAAAGGACAAGGGCACATATGAAAAGGTTTCAGGAGAGGCAGGACTTTTTCCCACGATCATTATAAATAATTAGGGACGTGATTTTCCTGATGTCAGGGATCCAGGTGATTCCAAATTTTTGCTGATAGGACGGTGAAGGATTTTTCGTAAGAGGTATATTTAGGAATAAGAGAGTAAACTTTCAGATCGTAGCCCAAGGCTGTGACCAGACAAATTTTTAAATTTGCCATTAGTATTGACTTCTACTGTGTGTTCTTAATTACAACCAATTGTTTTACTTCCAACATCTGTCAATACTGTCGTCACAGTGATGTGCTAGATTAATCGCAAGGCATACTATCTTTGACGGCTCAACGGACCCGGGTTCGAACAGGGATGGACTGATGCTCTTGTCGGCTGTAAGATATTTCTTAGGCAGAAATAAGTCCGCTATATGTATTGATTGTATACATTAAACTATGTAAATAACTAAATATGTCATAAATATTTATTCATATAAGTTTTATTTTTATTTTTTAAGAAACCTTTAGAACCTCCCATTTAAATTTCCTTGCTATGATTAACTGGTTTAAATTACTTTTATGGCAATTAGTCTGACACTTATGTATATAACATATGTGTCCCATCAAAGACGAAATAAATAAATAAGATAAATACAACTTCAATGATAAATATTAAAATTGTGATGATTGATGTCTCGGAGTAGTGAGATACACTAAATCGTTAATCTCGAACTGAGCAGCGACTACCGAAACTCTATATAAAAGAGATCTGGTGAAGTGTACCAAGATTGGTAACTGAAAATTCTTTTACCAATACTCTTAACAGAAAGTAGTGGCAAAGAGCTGATACTATTCCACTTAGAGAAACATGTCTTCAAATATAGACTTTTCGCAAGCAAGTCAATGCTGGCATTCAACCTATAAAAAAATGTAATAAATCAAAATTTGGTTTAATTAAGAATTAAATTATTTTTTTTTTTGCGACGCACTTGTAATATCAGAAGACCAGCCATGGAAATGAGTTCGCTCGTGTGTGACCAGATGGCGGCTTTTATCTGTGCGCATAGGGGAGGGGCCCCGTGTTTGGACACTGGCGCCTGGGGATAGGTCCCTATTGTGGATTTTGAGTAATGCGTCTAATTTTGGTAACGGTGACATACAATTTCAGCTGTTTAGGGTTCGTCACCTCAAAAGAAAAAAAAACAGAAGCCTTATCAGGATCACTGTCGTATTTGTCCGTTTGTCGTAGCCATTTTTCTCAGAAACCGATCGACATAGAAACTTGAGATATAACACAGCGATGAAGCTTATTCAAAAAAAAGAAAATATTTCCACAGTCATAATAATTTCAAAAATATATCTTAAAATTTGATTTAAACTAGTAATAATTTACTTCCCCTTTTTACGAGAGTTACTACGATCAGACTTTACTCAGAAAAATTAATTATGGCCCATTGTTTCGCTTAGAAAGTATTTCTATTACTGGACTGAAAATGCACTTATCATCGGAGCCCTGCACATCCTCGCCACGCTCCATTTTCCTTGTGTGAACGTACTCAGTTCACTCCACCTTTTTATCAGAATTACCCTAATCAAATTTTTTCCACAAAAATGTGTCGACATATTATTGGACTTACAAAGCATTTATATTGTCGTGCTTAAAAGGCACTAATTATTGGTTCTCTGCATATCCCCGCCACGCTCCGCTTTACCTATAAGAAACCAATTTACCTTTTTACGAGAGTTACCCTGATCAAACTTTTTCCAAAACAAATTGTTATGACATGTTGTTGGACTTACAAAGTATTTATATTGTCGTGCTCATAAGGCACTAATCATTGGAGCTCTGCATATCCCTGTCACGCTCCGTATTCTCTGTACGAAACTACTTCACCTCTTTACGAGAGTTACCCTGACCAAATTTTTTCCACAAAAATTTGTTATGAGATGTTGTTGGACTTACAAAGTATTTATATCATCGTACTCATAAGGCATTAATCTTTGAAGTTCTACACATCCCCGCCACGCTTCGCTTTACCTGTACGAAAGTTGAAGTAGCTCCTGCTTACGAGAGCGACCCTGATTAGATTTTTTCCATGAAAATTAGTTTGATTATATGATTTATTATTGGGCTTATAAAGTCTTCGTATTGTTGGTCACTAATCATTGAAACACTGCGCACTCCTCGTTGTGAAAAAATTCCCAAATGATTTTACATTTTTTGAAACTTGACCTTGATCAGTTTTTTTTCACAAAAATTAGCTATGACATATTATTAAGCTTATAAAATATCAATCATGTGGATAAAAAATGATTTGAGCCGACTTTGAGAAAATTGACTTTTCTCTACTACTTATAACGGTAAATAATCAAAAATACGATATTAGAAAAGAAGTCTTACGGTATTTAAAGAAAAAATCGGCCAAGTGCAATCTGGCTTAGGCATGAAGGGTACCATTTCTCGTTTGAAGTAAAATTACCTTATTCATCATAAATAATCTTTCCATACAATTTGTATAATACCTGTATAATAACTGTTATATGAACACAAAATTATACCTTATGACATGACCTACCAGATATTTAATAACAGAGGTTCTTTTTATTTGCCATTATATAGAATTTCGTCAAGTAAATATTATTAACAGAATTATGATTTCGCCAAATAATATAAACATGGTACAATAAGCGTGTAAGTAACTTTTAATAATTATATAGAGAATAATATGAATTTATTAGCGCAGTAAATATTTAATATAACTAATATAATTAAATAGGTATATTAAATACAAATTATCGTAAATATCTAAAAAATTATAACATAGCTTTAGGTTCAGTAGTTCAGAAATAAGGGGAGTGAGACATACTTTTTGGACATTTTTCAGTATATTTCATATGCCTGAAAGTCCCCATATCTATTATAGTCCTATACCTTCGCTATATCTAAAATTATGAAAAAGTATTACTTAGACCCTTAAAACATATCCAAAAGACATTATATGAAATTTTAAAAAATGTTTGTTAGTACTTCCATGAGTGCTTTCACCTATGATTTCCATGTAAATATTTTTTAAATGTTATGTCAAATTTCAACTTACGATGTCAAACAGTTTCCTAGAAAAACGCTATGATATACGACAGGCGGATAGGTAAGCAATCTTTTAAGGGTTCTCTTTTAAGGTCGTAACCCTAAAAAAATAGTAAATTTCATCGAAATCCTTCCAGCGATATAGGCGCTAAAGCCAATGACAGTAATTTTCATTTAATTTGGTTTTTGGTTTAATACTCCTAATGCATTAGAATAAATTTCCGTGTTTTTTGATAATTTATAACATAAAACTTATGACATCTGAAACAATACGTTTTACACAAATTAGGATAATATCCACAAATCATCAAAATGTGTAAAAAATTATTTATCAGAGACTTCATTAAATATTTCCCCATAACACGACTTAATAGCTTTCAACCCGTTTCGTATACAAGCTTATTATTTAAACCAAACGTATGTGTTGCTATGACACAGACTTTCGAGGAAATACAATTTAAGAAAGATCGGGAATGAGACATTTTTTTATTCAGTCAATTTTTATTGCAGGGGAATTGGGGTATAGCTAACATATCCCTCTAAACTTGCTCTCTCATGAAAGCCAAGACTTCATAGGGAGTTACTAACCTAGTGATTGTAATTTAATCTATAAAATTTACTTTAAACTAAATTTTTTAAGTTTTAACAAGTCAATATATAATAATGATAAATATAATAATCATAGTAAAAAGGTAATTTTTGTGCCTAAAGTAATTCGTTTATACAATTCAAATATTTGTAAATCCAAATAGAAGATCATTTTTAACTCTTTTATCAAACCGTTTAGAATTTCCGCGAACCGTTCTCATATTGCTCCTTTGTTGATTTAACCTTATCAATTTCAAGTCCATGTTAATATTTTAAGAAGAACGATGACGCCCACACTGAATAAACTAGCGATTTCATGGAAAGATCTAACGGTAAGAATTATGAATGCTATTGTTAGTGCTTTTCACGGGAATAAAACATAAACTTGATACGCCTAGAAGAAAGGTAAATGACCAGATATATTCATGGGTTCAAAAATAATATAGACCTATTAAAATATATCTAATGATATATAAAATGGACAATTCTTTTTTATTTTTAAGTTTTATTAAAATATGCCCATCTCGGTTAATGAGAAAAAATACAAATTTATTTAAATTATGATATTTTTTTCTTTTATTCAATTTGTTTAATCCAACATCTTTATTAATAGAAGAGATAACTTTTTCCAAATATACCTTAAAAATTCTTACTTAATGGTTGTCCGTTTTTTTTTCCAAACTTTATAATTTATCTTTCTAAAAATATAGCTCTAACACAATAGTTTTGTTTCCATAGTTTATTACCTAATGCAGTTTGATGTAATAAAAGTTGTTTTTATTTGTATGCTAATGGCAGAAATGAGTTCATCATCAAACATAAATCAATGTATTTGAAAGGTACATTTTTGTGGCATTATTTATAAAGTAAAATTTAACCCGTAGCGAAACTTAATTGTTTCCATTCTAACTTCATCACGTTCGTCCGCTCGTCTGCCACAGCACCGTTCCCATGTTTTTAGACCTATGCCCATGAAATTTTGCAAATAAATGCTTCGTATGGGGATCTCCATTAAGAAATAATCAACATATAATTTTTTTTTATTTATCTCCATACTTTTAAAATGTTACTTGATAGGTCTTTTAAATGAAGTTTAAGTTCTATTTACGATTTTTGATATACTCCATTTGCGAAATATCAAACTTCAAAGTGGTGTGCAGTGTGTTCCCAACTAGCACGTTAATTTTCCCATATTTTATTAGGACTTTTAACTAGAAGGGGATCGACAAAAACCCATATAGTGTTAGGTCCAAATTTTGCAAATGAAAATATCATTTGATAGGCCTTTTAAATGAATTTTAAGTTCTATTTACGATTTTTAATTTTTATACTCCATTTGCGAAATATCAAACTTCAAAGTGGTGTGCAGTGTGTCCCCAACTAGCACGTTAATTTTTCCACATTTAATTAGCACTTTTAACTAAAAGGAGATCGACAAAACCCCATATAGTGTTAGGCCCCAATGCTACGAGAATAAAAAATATACTCTGAAATAAAGAAAATGAAATAATATGATCCTTAAAAGTTTTATTTAAACCCTCATGATTTATCATTTGTCCGACAAATGATAAATCATTTATTAAGAAAAGTTAGGTTATTTTTACAATAATTTTTAATGCCATTTCTATAGAATTCTTTGAACTACCAAGATGAAATAAAGTTAAAAATAGTTTCTCATCATATTCTTCGTACGCACATATAACATACTAATCCATGAAACTCGCTGTTCTATCATAATGGTCGAAATAAGTCACGTAAAACTCTAAAAAAGCGAAAAGATTGACAGACATTTTGACAACGATAGAACGAATGTCAACGTCAATTTATGGTTTATTTTTAATTAATTTATGCAATGGCTACAAGTTAAAAAATAACAATTGTATTAATAAAAAAACATTATTAACGACCCTTGATACATTAAAATATCATGTATGCACGTTTTCATAAACGTACTGATACATTTTTTCGTTTTGTATAATGTTACAAATTGTATTTCATTTTTTACCTTTTCCTCATTGCCAATCGCTGAATTGTTTGGTTTTTTATGTTCTAAAAATACTAGTTTTTTTAATTATATTATATTTCTGTAACGCTAGGCCCATTTTCGTCAGTCTCCTTTTATTAACTTACATCAAGATAACATTTGTTTATGTACACACATTTCGTGGTTTTTTTTTAATAAACATTGTTGTCGATTTTTTCTTTAATGATTAATTTGATATTATATTAATATTAGGACGATGTGTTGACCATTATATTTGTGTAATATAGGCTATGAACAACGGCCTGCTAAATATACATTATAATTGTAGCTTCTGATCCGCGGCTTCGATCTTATGGACTGTTTGGTTTGTTCAGTTGTTAGTGTTAATAGAATAAATAGTATTTTATAGGATTTATTTATTTCGTTTATTTGTTTACGTAAAGTTATGGAAACACTACATCTATCACACCTATGCGTTTCAATAACGATAAAAAGACAGTTAGAGAATTTTAATAATATTCAAAGACATGCACAGTACAAATCATAGAACTCCGCCCGTTCTGATATCGTCTTTGTGCAGACATTTGCTGTATATATTCATTTGCTGTAATTAAAAGGTATAACGTAAGAAAGAATAAGATAAAAACATCTTCTTATTGGCGTTTCGTATGTGAGAAGTTTTGTGATTAGCTTTCATTAGGCGTCTGTCCATCTTTAAAGCGTATAAAAGAAAAATTATGACTTTTAACTGGGATATAAATCTAAGGTTGTACCAGAAAATTAATGACATTTTCTTTTCTTTACAAACTTGCTTAAATAACTTTTAATGCACGACACTTCTGTCTGTTACTCATTAAGCAAGAATAGGAAAAATATTTATAATTACATAACATAATGTCTTACATAAAATAATGCCAAATTAACTCAAACGTTATTGTGATAAAGTAATTTCATTTCAAACGATGTACGGAACCCTCGATGGGCGAGCCAGACTCGCACTTAGCCGGTAATTTATTAGCATCACAATTTAGCTGCGCAAAATTGTATTTAGTTTCATAACATACAAAAATAAACAATTCTGCAAACATTCTTCAATTATTTTGTAATTTGCTCTAAATATAAAGTTTTTTAGTTCTAAAGTAAAATGTTAGAAAGAGTGCTATTTATATTCAAGTTTTTTTTACTAAATTGAAAATTTTCTTTAATATGAAATACCCTTAATAAGCGAGATGGGTTTCCGTATAAACTTAGCAACTTAACTCTCAATTTTCCTTGGCACCATGCTCGGATTCCCGTGACTTCAATTTGCGCTTTGTACTCGCGTAATTTGTGGGATTTCTCTTTGCACGTACATATATCAAACGCGGTAAACACCTGTTTTTGCGATGGACAATGACATTCCATCGATCGATGTTGACGGAAGCCCCGAGTAACGGGAGCGCGAAACTGAATGGGCTACGGTAGTGAGATCGGGCGGCGCCGGGACGATGAGACAATGAGCGCGTCGACCGTTCCGCGTAGCGCCACACTTCCGCGAACGGCTGGTGCGCCTGTTCGCGGTACCGCTCCGCGGGAGGTCTGCTGCCATCTCGCACACTGTGCCAGATCTTATTGCGCTGATGAGAAGTTGGATTCAGCTTTCGGATTCGTGTAAGTGGGTGTCGCACTGGATACTGCTGAATTTTTGTTAACGCTGTTAGCCGAGCGCAGGCGAAATTGGGCAAATTTGATTAAATTGCATATATTTTGCAAGAAATTGTTCTTGCAAAATATATGCAATTTAATTGGTTAAAACGAGGATCGATATTATGGGACAGGGTATAGACTGTAAGTAAGATCGAGTATACTAAGACCCAATGTAGACAATAACGAAGATCGAGTATTATGGGACAGGGTATAGGCTATAAGTAAGATCGAGTATACTAGGATCCAATATAGACAATAACGAGGATCGAGTATTATGGAATAGGGTTATAGACTGTAAGTAAGATCGAATATACTAAGACCCAATGTAGACAATAACGAAGATCGAGTATTATGGAATAGGGTTATAGACTGTAAGTAAGATCGAGTATACTAGGACCCAATATAGACAATAACGAGGATCGAGTATTATGGGACAGGGTATAGGCTATAAGTAAGATCGAGTATACTAGGATCCAATATAGACAATAACGAGGATCGAGTATTATGGAATAGGGTTCTAGACTGTAAGTAAGATCGAATATACTAAGACCCAATGTAGACAATAACGAGGATCGAGTATTATGGAATAGGGTTATAGTCTGTAAGTAAGATCGAGTATACTAGGACCCAATATAGACAATAACGAGGATCGAGTATTATGGGACAGGGTTATAGACTATAAGTAAGACCTTTAAGTACTAATGTACTCATACATCAAATAATGGTATTAGAGTCCAGTAAAAAATATGTATACATTTATACATCAAAGAAAATGGTTCTAGAGTCCAGTAAGAATTCTTGTACTTTAAAACTTCCGCCTGTCTCATAATTATTGATATTAAAACGTAACTTCGCTTGATACAAAAAAATATTAACTGGTAATGAGAAACGGGCTAAATATATTAATCACACATGCGAACGCCAATGTAAAACAAACAATAGTTTCACGGAACAAACAATACTTTGACCTGAACTGAAAGCCAGATATATAATGCTGAGGTGCTTATGGCATATCAAGGGCGATATTTATTAGAAATCGCTTATGGATTTACTTATGATGAATCCAAAGATTTACTGTCAGCGATTAGATCTACCAGCTAAAAATTAAATATTTAAAAGACCGATTTTATTTTCTAAATTGTACCGCAACCTTCTAAATTGTAACAGAACTCATACTCGTCAAGAATTACAGGAGTTTTACTGGGTTCGAATAATACATCTACCTTATTCAGTCGACATTGCATCATCTGATCTTCACTTGATCATGGTTCTAAGCAATAATTTGCATAAAAATCAACCATGTAGGAGATCTTCCAAAGGACATTCACATTTGTTTAAATCTAAGTCATCAAGTATTTAAGCTTTTACTGCCTATAAAATGATGGTGATTCATAGATCAAAATGGTGCATCTATAACATGATGATAAAAAATGGTGCATATATGTTTTACTTTCATTAGTAACATTTAGTTTTTCAAATATTTTCTGTAAGATTAAACCGGAGTTACAAATTCTTACCCAGCCCTAAATGTTTATTCCACCAAGTCTTTAGCTAAGCAAATCAGGCTATATTAATATACAAACTGCGATAATAGTGTACACATGTTTGCTTATTGGGATGGATTTAACCAAACCATTAATTATAATCTGACACTCGATAATTGTCAAATTATAATTAATAAAAATAAGCCGGAGTTATAAGTTATTACCGGGCCCTAAATATTTATTCCACCAGGTCTTTAGTTAAGCAAATCAGGCTATATTAATATACAAACTGCGATAATAGTGTACACATGTTTGCTTATTGGGATGGATTTAACCAAACCATTAATTATAATCTAACACTTGACAATTATCAAATTATAAATAATGGATTCACATGTAGCAAATATGGGCCATAATCTGGCATACCGCAATACTCCCAAATCGATCAATTATTATGTGCCATTTTAATAAGTAACTATTAGATTCAAAACATTGTTTTTCATAGACGATTTCTATGTTTATAAAACTATAGAAAATAAAAATTAATGTCTTGACATAGATGATCTTGACATCTTATCAGCATGATGTTCTACGAACAAAATGCACTTAGACTCTAATAAATTTCCCTTCTTAGAGTTGTCTAACCGTCACCAAACGTTTAAAATTCAGCATTCCACCGACAAAGTTATCCAGCATAATTAACATTCAGAATCAATGTACAATTAATTTCAAATATAATAAATACGCGGACCTCATTACGAGTTAGAATAATTCAAACTTTGCTTTCTCTGTACTATTCAAAGATATCTTTGCTAATATAATTTGCAAGATAAATTAAAATGCAAAAAAGCGTCATAATGGGCTATTACCAAAGATTAATCTTAAGCTTTGCTAATAGCCCACCTGAAGATGTTGTAATACAACGAAACCTAGGTCGTGGTAAAGAACTTAAAGAAAGTAGAAATAATACTACATCACGTAGTTTCATTTAATTGTCAATAATGGATTTCTACAAAATTAACGCCAAATATATTCAATACTTTATGACAATGTTATTAACAACTACTCCATTCAATGTATTAACTTCAGTTGCCATATTTTAAATTTGTTTTTTTTTTAAATTGTATTATTTAATTGTTGCTCAAAATACAAATTTAGCCTAGCTTAGAAATTTGTTAAATGTTATTCCGTCGCATTTTAAGCATGTAGATATTAGCAATGTGGTATCTATACAACAATGTGGTATATATATATATATATATATATATATATGTATATATATATATATATATATATATATGTATATATATATATATATATATATATATATATATATATATATATATATATAACGCTAAAAATAAAACATATACATACATACATTATAACATTATATTTCAAATAACAGTTTTACAGTACTATTATAACATAACATAAAATATATAAAAATTATAACATATACCAGATATATGGAAAATTCTTAAAGCACATATTCTAAAGAAACCGTAATTGTAAATATCTGTAATGTTACGGGTGTTTATATCTGTGTAACAATATAATACGCTGTATGTATTTAATATCGTTTAAATTTTAAATAGATATAACTTATAGTTTTTTCTTACTCTGTTCTATGGTCTGTGGTATATTAATGTATTTTTGCATGTAAGATGTAGTTTATAATTAAAGTTATTGTTATACATCTAATATGTTATTGTTAGACATCTAATATAACATGTTGCGCCCACTGTTGTAGTCTCGTCACAAGAAAAAAATATATTTCGTTTTCTTTATTGAAATATAGTGACATAACTCCTAGTGAGCAATATCACAAGTGTGCAATATCACAAGTGTGCAATATCACTAGTGTGCAATATCACGAGTGTGCTTTAGAATTTATTTGTTGATTGTTTACGGCAATTTGATGACATTTATTTCTGTTTAGTACAGTATCTTGTTTAAAAAAGTTAAAAATCATAATGCTCTTGGGCATATTCATTATATTTGCAAGTCACTTAATGTCTTTTGTTATTACCAATTCAGGAAAACTCAATTTTTCTACATAATCTTATATTCTGGTGAAGTTACTAACATTTGGTTGGATCTGCTTCTAATGAGTCTGTTTATAATTATTATCACTGAAATGTTACAAGCAGCAAACAATTACTCGGAATGTGTGAATAAAGAAGTATTTCATAATAATACAAACCATTTAGTATCACGTGGGATGGTTGTTAATGAGAGTAACCATTTTGATGTTTCAAGGAATCCTATGTATATATCGGTTTTGCCAAACATAGTGAACATAGTAAATGAAATATACAGTATACTCAACAAAATATTTAATTTACAGGTGTATTGTAAATCGTTGAAATAAGTAAAGATATTTATAAATGCCTTGTTTTCTTTGAAATTCTTTGTTTTGGAATTAATGAAACGATTTAATTTTTACTTCAGGTACTTCAGCTTGTAGTTTCAACTTTTATTTCGACTGTTGACTGTCTTGAACTAGTGTTGCACTGTTATTTACACAATGTAAGTAATAATATTATGATTATTGTAATGTTGATTCTGTCTGTGACAGTAATTAATAGTGTCTTCTTTTGAGGATTTTCTCATTATAATTGTACCTATATTTAGTTAAGTATTGACAGTTAAAATCAAGACAGCAAAATAAAATATAGAATACATATAGAATATTGTCACTAATCAAACATTTCAGCAACTATGGTCACTGGGAATGAGTAACTTTATTCTGTGGCAGACAATTTGTGTTGCTGCCTTATTATAAGTCTCCTAGTGAGCAATATCATGAGTGTGCTTTAGACCACACGACTGAAGTAAAACTTCAAATTCACAAAATATGAACTTTAAAATGAATTTACAATTTTATTCACTTTAAACGTAGAATATTTAATGTATTGAACAAAATAATAATTCATAAAATTGTTCAAGAACGAAATGAAATTACAAATTACTGAAAAAATCACCGTTCGCGTAACGCTAGCAAACTCGCATATATATATATATATATATATATATATATATATATATATATTTCATGCACTGGCTATGAGAGGAAGAGAGAAAGAAAATGTGAGCGCGCACTGCTCTCTCTTGCTCCTACAGTGTAATACAAACAATAGGCTTGCACTGTGTCTTAGATATACGAAACATAACTGGCTATGAGAGAAAGAGAGAAAGCAAATGTGTGCTTGCACCTCTCTCTTTTGTCCCTACAGTAATGTACGAAAAGTAACTCTCTCTCTCTTTCTGTCTTCACTAACTTATATCTCCCTCTCAACTTCCGTTCGCCTCGCCCGATCACACTTTTCGTAACGCTCTCGTCACGCTTTCACCAGCTTGCTCCCCAAGTCGAGCGTGCGTAAAGAAGTTTTACTTCAATAATGATAGTGGTAAGTAAATAAATAATATACATTAAACGTATCCCGCATCACACCGTAGATGATGGATTGAATCATACTTATAATATCCATTTTTTCATAATATCCACGAGTATTCACGTTTAAAGAAAATATCACGGTAGAAGTGTTGCATGTAGAATCTTGTGAAAAAGTGTACACAAGCAATAAATAAACATGGAGAAAGGCCATCAACCAACATTGTTATCACATCACATGGGCCACTGACAGATTCACGCACGGATGGGCTCGACAGCGACAGCTTCGTGGCAATAAGCCACCAGCAATGCAGCGCACGAGACAAGCAGTCTGTAAGAAAAAAGCCAAACTCAGAATTTCCTCGTTTTCTTTCAGCGTGAGTACGTTTGTTTAGCTTGGTTTACACGTTTTCATATAAGTTTTATTTTATTTTATTAGCTTTGGTCATGAAGCAATAAACCCACCCCTAAATGAATAACTACTTTAACTCTGGGCAGCGAAAGTGATATTTTTATCAACTCTCTGTACGAAATAAAAATGATTCGAAATACAAATATTTTCATTCCTCTGTCAGTTTTTTCTTATTCACGCTTCTACAAATAGAACGATCGAGAGCGAAAGAGACGATTATATTTTACGAATTGAAAACTCTCCTCTGAGCTGCAGATGGGTTCACGACCCATAAATTATCATTAGTGACGTTTCCAGTAATCCCAGCGTGCGCCGGCAAGACGGTCGTATCTCTGTGGCTTTGGTCCATGATTTCACGCGTGTGATAACAGTTTTTTTCCAGCCTTAAATATATGATATTCTTCTATTATTAATTATTGAAACTCTCCGTCAAAATTGAGTTAATACTTTAATTATTATTTTTTTAAACTGACACAAAAGAGATAAAGGAAAATTTCAAAAACCCCTCTGTTTTGTTACATAACGAAATCCTAGACGGTTATACTTCGGAATTATACATAGATATTATTATTTTATTATATACATTATATATATATTTTATATAGAACTGTATATTTTATATAGATTATGTATATATTTTTTATAGATGTATATATTTTATTGGCTACAGGAAATATTAGCGAATCAGTACAAATATGTATCTTTTGCACACAGTCGACTCAGGAGAATGACCGCGTTTTTGACAATAAACTGTTTTTTTTAAATTATTTGTGTCCGTCAAATAAATCTGACCATAGGTAAAAAATATGTTAAATTTCATTGAAAAAAGTAAAAAACTCGTTTGGTTATTCACTAAGACCCCTTACGATTTATCTTATAAATAAAAACGACTTGATGGCTTGTTTTTAAACACAAATTATATTTTGCAACGAATTATTAGTTACATTTCATCTTTTCAAATTAATTTATATATTTTGTTATTAAACACTACAGTCGTATATGAATTAAAACACAAATTGTGAAATATTAATAATGATATAAATAAAAACAGCGAAACGTCAGGAAGTAAAAAATTGTGTTAAAAACCGTTCGAAATTTGACAACCGTTTGACGATCGTAAAAATACTTTTCAAATCTTGTTTTTTATGAAATTAGTCGTGAGCGACTTTTATAACTATGATTTTTTCTATGACATAAAAATAAACAGGGTACAGTGCACTCTTACCAAAGTGCTCTTGTACCCCACGGATTAAGTAAGCATACGTTGCTATTACTCGTTGTATCAAGTGAACGTATTCCTGTGCTTCATGATTTATCTAACCATGAAGTACAGTAATAATTCACATGATTTTCCCAAGACATAGAGACAAAATTATCGGACGAGAATCGATGTGGGGTAAGAATGTGCTGAATGTGTTTCCTCTTCCATATTTTAGATTTAAATAAATTCCAACAGGCCGTATCTATCAGCCAATTTTCTCAGAAACCGTTTGACGTAAAAATTTTAAAATTCTTGTAGCGAAAGATCATATTAACTCGCATATTTTGCAGACCAACACTTTAAAATATTTATACGGTAATTTTAGAGTTGAAAAACTAAGTATTTAATTTTTTTTTATTAAGTTTTATATATCATGTGCAGTATCGTTCGGAACGACTAGTTATAATAAAATTTAGAAGTTTAAGTGACGTGAAAATATTCATAAAGACATACAAAAAAGTGGATCCCCTCATCGGTCTAGTATAAAAGTAAAACTATATCTATTATCCATATTCTTATAGTTCTTGAAAAATTCTGATATTTTTTCGCCTGCGACGTATTTATTAGGAATTATGTTAATGTGATAACTGTAACATTTACAAACAACTTAATAGAAACCCTTTGTACCTTAAATGTTTAAATTTTCTTCATATACCTGAGTATGCACGGAACCCGCGCAGTTATGCTAGTACTTTACTTGAAAAACGACTTTAGCTGTGGGCAGCGAAAGTGATACTTTTATCACTTTCCTGTACGAAATATGAATAATTCGAAACATGCAGTTACAGGTTACAGGTTATTTATCTGAATTTTGTAAAATTTCCTTGCACCTACATTCGCAGTGTAAATCAAGCTACACACCGTTCGTGTCGGCGACGCGTACAGCCAGAGAACGATGTGGTCAACACGAGGAGAGCGCACGCAACGCTCGATGAAACGGACAGCAGCATGTTTCGTTAAAAAAACGCTCGGGTTACTGACTGCCCGATCGATCGCGAAACTGCCGGTATCGTGAAACTGCCGCCTTTCAACATTATCAGCTGTTACCTTTACTGACGGTCCACAAAATACATTATCAGAGCTTTTGTGACAATCAACCCTATGTTATATCTTTTACATTACTTATTATCAATCAGCCCTATGTTATATATTTTACATTACTTATGATCAATCAGCCCTATGTTATATATTTTACATTACTTATGATCAATCAGCCCTATGTTATGTCTTTTACATTACTTATGATCCATCAGCCCTATGTTATATATTTTACATTACTTATTATCAATCAGCCCTATGTTATATCTTTTACATTACTTATGATCAATCAGCCCTATGTTATATCTTTTACATTACTTAACGTATAAGTTATCTAACGCACGACTATAAAGACTTCCATGTCGTTTGCTTTAAAAATCGGTATGATGTATCACACTCACGTTATACTTACCTCTTTTCCGTTAAAGTTCGGTCGCTTGAAAGAAAATAACGGTATAACGAGCAAAAAGAAAAGGATGGAACTATTTCGCCGAAGATGACAGTTCTATGCTTTATCTATGTATGACAAGAGACGCATTTTATAGGTTATTTGGTTTTATTGCAGATAAAGTAAGCTTTATTCATCGTATCACTTTCAACGTCAGCCGCTAATTAGCGAAATTTTGTTATTTACTTAGTAATTTGTGAAAATACTATTTATATTATATCTCTCAATTCTCGAGTACGGATTTTACAAGCATTTTCGCAAATGCAAGATACTTTTTTATGAGATGAAGCATATAATGACGTTTGTTGATATTTTTATAAGGTAACTAAGAATAAAGAAAAAACTAAGAAAACGTTTTACCTTTCAGTTTTCTCAATTAATTATATTAGTAAGGATAAATCTATTAAATTATTGAAAGAAATATTTAAATAACCTATAAAGTCAACAGTTTAACTACCTTTACGTAAAGTCAAATAAGGCGCCATTTTAAAGTACGTAGCTGTCAAAATAAAGGTTGCATGATGATACAACATGCGGACGTCTGCTTAAAGGCTAATAATTCCGTAACGTTTACTTAATTCATAAAGTGACATGATACGACATAGGGCTGAATATCTAGCTTAAATTTGCGTGCTATGCTGCTATACATATCAATATAAGAACTGACTAGACAAGAAACAAATATATGTTTTTTCTCAAGGTAGTCAATGATATGACAAAAAGTTTACACCAAAACATTGGAAGTTATATATCGCGTAACCAGAATTGATTTTGACAACATTATCTACAATTCGATTATATTTAAAGACCAGTAAAGTGAAGTAAACAAAGATCGCACTCTCGCACGCACGCATGCATTCATAACACGCCCTTACTACCCACGCACCGCACGTGAGCTCTGTCTCTCTCCCAACCCCGCTGCACGCACATACGTACGAAAAACAGAAAATTTTCAATACCGTAAGTTGATACCATAATTGTTTTCTCTCGAAAACTCCAATAATTGTTGAATATATTTGGCGTTAATTTTGCAGAAATTCATTATTCACAATTAAATGAAACTACGTGATGTAATATTATTTCTACTTTCCTAATATCCCACCTGAAGATGTTGTAATACAACAAAACCTAGGTCGCGGTAAAGAAATTAAAGAAAGTAGAAATAATACTACATCACGTGGTTTCATTTAATTGTGTCCAATAATTGTGTTGCATATCCTGGTAGTTTTAATTAGCAAAACACCATTCTCACCATAATATTAGGTCATTATAATATCCTTGCACGAAGCTCGAAATGATCTAAATAGACAAAAAGTATTTTTTTCATTTTATATTAATTCTCAGTGATTTTCTTAAACAAGGTGCATCTGACGAGTAAAAGATGGAATTGCGTTTGGAATATGTACTTATAAAAGAAAGCACTTTAAAAAAAATATTTAAATAGACCATCCTCGAATGCATTGACAAATTTACATAACATTTATCTGAATAATATAACTATTTAACAGAAAAATCAAAAAGGAAATCCGGAACAAGAAAAATTCCATTCGTATTTAAAAAGGAAATAATTTTTCTGTTAGATTACATATTCCAGAGCAGCATTGACATTATGCCCTTCACCATCCGTGTTGTCTCAAAGCCCCTCCGAAGCTAGTAACGAACCTCATTATGCCACAAAAGTGCGTGAGGATATTTGAAGGACTTTCACAGTGTCCATCCATATCTGCAATTTACGCTTCCGCCCAACAGTCATAGACTATCCTTACACAACGCACTTTTTATCACCTCCATTTTTTCATTGCATTGGCATTCAAAATTATTAAATAACTCCTCAGTTTATTACAAAAAAAAACAAAAACAGTTTACGTGTTTTATCAAATCTAAAACGGATTTTTTTCGTATCAAAAACATCTTTACATAAAGCTTTAGCGATGAACACCAGTTTAATGACTCTCGTAACATAATTCTAATCGTCACATTTAAACAAATAAATAAAAGCAGCGATCGAGCCATTGGTCGCGTAGAAGTGAAAGTTCGGGCTCTGCGCTGATTGGCGGAGCGGTGACTGCGCGCGCGCACCCCGCGGACCTGTTTTCGTGCGCGCGCGCCGATCGCGCGAAACGAACCCGGTACCGCCAGGCACGCTGTTATAGGTGACCATATAACTATTGTCGCTTCGTCGATGCCGAATGCGGAATCGAATGTTTATTTATATAGTTTTAAGACAACAACAAAATTATAATTTGAAAAAGATAGGCAAGCAGACGAACACAGAGGAAATTATAAATAATAGATAATTTATGACCAAACTCTGGAGAATCCATGCACGAAAATGGCTATCCGAATTAATGCGTTTTTACGAGAAGTTATTTCTCTGCTTTTCACTATTTAATGAGATGAAAAATGCACACGCCTCGTTTTAGATAGTTGCGAGGGCTACTCACGGTTTATTTTGTAAAAAAAATCGACTTAACCAAATATTTTCCAAATTACATTTTTGCAACGAAACGCACTTTTTGACGTTAAACGTCTAATTTTCAGTTAAAAAATACAAATTGTCAAATCTTAAAACATTAATTATCAAAAAAATAATACAGAATCTTATTTGATATCTGATTTACGATAATACCTCTAATTTAACATCTAAGAATAATGAAAATGGTTATAATGTTAGATAAATGCATTCATAAATGGTGAATTCCTGTAATCGAGAGCTCTACTGGAAAAAAGAGATCGTTTGCGCAACAAAAACATTAATGACTATCCATCTGAATCACAAGGTGTGCTGCTAATAGAATAAATACACTGAGAAATGTCTTTGATCTATTCATAAACTCTTGAACAAAATCTTTAAATTTGGAACGCACCAATATTTAAATTGCTTTACTATTTAAAAACAAAAGGGATGCCATAGACGAAACAGAACTCTATGAATATCGGGGTTTTATTATTATTGCCAGTGCTTTAAAATTTAACAATGAATTAATAGATTTTATGGTTTGTCTATTTTATGGTGGACATAGTTAAAAAGCTACATGTGTTATTGTTTTCCTGAGTTTTTAATTAGTCTTTACAAATGACCGTGAAAATTACCTTATTTCCCAATGTTCAAAAATTGATAAAATGAAGGAAATATCTTTCAAAAAATTCGACATTTTCAAATCTGTCATTTAACTTTGGTATTTGGAATAAAATACATACTTTAAAATAACCACTTCATTACCATAATCGTTTTAAATCTTTCACCCTATTTCTCAAATATTAAATGAGGCCGATGAAAAAATGGCATAACGTTACGGAAATAGAATATATTTTTTAAAAAGACTGGTATTTTTGAGAAATGAGATATCAAACCATTCAATCGGGAAAGATCAAAACAATAAAACACAATTTGTAAAGTCAACAAATAAAAAAAGCTATCTTCATAAACGGGCATGTTATATTTTCAATACATAAAAAATTATTATGAAAAATAAAAATAACGATAAAAATAAGTACGTGATATCATTTTAGAAATGTACATGAAAAATAATCAACGCAGACTGCTGTTTTTCAATCTATACCCATTGCCTAAATGAATTAAAAATAAATTGTTAACTGATATTGACAACTATTCTATGCCAGAATGAATGTCCTTTTCCCCCTTTTCAAGTTTTACATGGCTCATTTGAACAACCCTATCGCATCTGTAAGTTTGATGGATAACATCTCCGTATGGAGACGAGGACACAACTGGACACAATCGCCCTTTATTTCATTTCGAAGGTCCAAAAGTTCCATAGAAATATAATTTGTAAACCATTGTAAAAAATAACCTGACTTCATTAAAGAATACAGTGTTTCTCATATGTCGTATTGACGATTTAATTAAAACCTTGGAAGATGCCTTTTCCTTTAATTTTCTCCAAGTGTCATTTTTATTGTTGTATCAGCAGCGCCCAACACTTGTTTCGATTTCTTGTCAACATTTTGCTTCTTAATAATTTTGTGCTCATTTTTACTCAGTGCATAAGCCAAATTTACTCAAGCTATATATTTTTAAATTCAATAGTATATAATAATAAATATACGTAGTTTCGCCCTAAATTTTGTCTCTCATGTAAAAATAATTATTTAAAAAAATACAAAACAAACAAAAAAGTTTTTTATTCAATAAATATACATTACAGATTCTAAAATTATTATTAGCAAATAACGTGTGTTGTAATGGATTATCAACCTTGTTAAAAAAAACAATGTCTTGGTAATTAACAGCCCGCATTTTCACACCTCAATTGCAACAACTCAGTTTTGTCGTCTCTGTCGTGCGGCACTTCTCACCGAAACCTTCCACAATTTTATCGTCGATAAACAATACCTATATGTATTTTCGCATGTCGCCGTAACAACGCTGTTACTTTGACAACTCGAATGTGACGGAGGGTTGTAATCTATTATCCGGTGATACGGTTTGAAGCTTTTTTTAATAAAATCAAGTTGAAAGTTATACTTGCACAATTACTGTTCCTTGCCATCAACCCCCTCCCCCTAATCATTACAGCAATGCACTCGGACTATGTGTTTACGTAGTTGTCGTGTGACAGTAAGATCAAAAAATTATTATGAAATTTTTTATTGAAAATTATTTTTTGTTTTATTTCCAAACTGTTAACATCATTTTAACGGTTTATGAAAAAATTTTTTTTTTGCGTTTTTTTAGATAAAAGGAAGTGTGGTGGAATACCCACTTTTCTTGTAATGTTAATTGTACAATTGTTGAGAGCGATTTTTACCAAAACTAAACGGTAAACATTTTCTTTTAATATTAATATAACATCATTTTACATTGACTTAGTTTTTTAGACAAATCGCTCAAAGCGTTCTTTAAATAAAATGGAAAATTGTGATGAAATTACTACTTTTGCATGTACCTGTAATGTTGATTTTACAATTTTTGAGAGCGATTTTTACCAAAAACAGTAAATAACTTTTCTTCAGAATGTTAATATAACATAGTTTAACATTGATTTAATTTTTTAGACAAATCGCTCAAAGTATTTTTTAAATAAAATGGAAAATTGTGATGAAATTACTACTTTTGCATGTACCTGTAATGTTGACTTTACAATTTGTGAGAGCGATTTTTACCAAAAACGGTAAACAAGTTTTCTTCAGAATGTTAATATGACATCATTTTACATTGGCTTAGTTTTTTTTAGACAAGTCGCTCGACGCGTTTTTCAAATAAAACGAAAAGTATAATGAAATACTTTTGTATGTCCTGTAATGTTGATTTTACATTTTTTGAGAGCGATTTTTACCAAAAATAAACGGTAAGTAACTTTTCTTCAAAATGTTAATATAACATTATTTTACATTGACTTAGTTTTTTTAGACAAATCGCTCGACGGGTTTCTCAAATAAAATTAAAGTGTGGTGAAATAACTACTTTTCCTGTAATGTTAATTGCACCATTTTTAAGAGCAATTTTTAACAAAACTAAACGGTAAATAATTTTTAAATTTTAAAATATGTATTTATAGTATGGATAATATATAAGATATTTATAGTTTGGATAATATATAAAAAATTAATCGAATATCGTCGACATCGCCATTTACACAACAACCAACTTAAAAGACGTCCATCTGCCATGTTACCCGCCGCCGACGGCACCAATGCCGTATTTACATCACATATGCACCCAGCTGAGTGGTGAGCGTTTCGACTAAAACTGTGAAAAAAGTGTAAGAACAAACAAAAGTGTAGAGTGAGCCAAACTAAAACTGTTGAAAAAAGTGTAAGAACCAAAGTTGTTCCCGACATCGTGACAAATATTTTTCCCCGGAAAACTTTTTCTTTAAAACTAAAGGTTCAACAGTTATAAGGAAATAAACAATTTAATTCTTTATAAATTTTTAATTCAGCAATTTTCAAGTATTTTCCCGAAAAATCTATACAAATTCATAAAAGCCCATGTATTGTTAAATTCGTGCCTCAATAATTTTTTTTTTTACTTTCAAAGATTTTTTTTATAATTTTCCACCTGAAATTAACCCACAGAATCAAAATTGAACTTTTTACTCTTAATACTTCACGTCCATCCTTGAGCTTACTTCTTTTCTATCCACAAGGTATGGCATGGCACCTTGTGCTAAATTAAAATTTTTACGTCTATTAGTTTCCGAGAAAGTTGCCCGTGGTGGACGGACAGATTTCAGCACATTCTTCCGTCGATGGTTGCAAGTTTATTAAATTTCCATGCTGCAGCACGCATAAATATCTGATTTAACAGAAAACGTCTCGCTGTACCACTGAATAGAGCGACAATTTTCTTTTAATCTTCGTTGATTTAAATGATTTCAAATACGTCTCGTTAAATATGTGTAACGTGTTCAAAACGATACGATTCTTTCTGATTTTTCTCGCTTTGTTTACTGCACGAATTAGTGTATTTTTAAATATCTTAGAACTCACTTGAGCACCTCAAACTCTGTTTGGAATTTTTGAGAAAACTTTAAAAAACAAGTACAGAACTTGTGACGTGACCATGTACAAAAACGGCTAAAGTAGATAAGCAATTTTTCTATAAAATAAAGAGTTGCGTCACTTTCTTTACATTGAGGACACGACGTTAGATTTAAAAATATTTATTTAAATACCAAATTATAAGTATTTCTAGATAAATAACACTTAGAAGAAAAAAGGCTATCGACCCTTGGATTAAACATCCGTAGCTGTTTTTATATTTAGCACTGCTCATTAATGCGAGAAAGTTAGCACGTCGACAGTATCGATCAATACACCCTGCATAAAACAAAAAGTAAACAGTATATAATCTAGAAGATAGGAGATAGGATAGGATAGGAAGATAGGATTATGCCTGTATGTTATAGTTGTGGCTCAGATGATCTACTTTATTTAGTAAATATGATGACTTCGTCATTCCAATTTTTGTGTACTCAATTAATCTTAGTTTAGATTGTGTTACATATCTTAAGCTATGGAAGACTTCACGTGTTATAGCAATTTACAAAAGCGGCCCTAGATATCTATATAGAGCAACAATCTGCGTGTAATCGTGTTATCCGCATTTGCTAAAGCTTTTGAAAGATCTTGCATAGACCTCTTTTCCGTACCTTCCACCCTGGACGTTCTACGGTTACAAATCTCTCTTCATTTTTTGAATACGTGTCTAATGAGAAGGACCAAGGACACTAGATAGAAATAGCCAAATTTAAAAAGTTAAAAAGTTAAAAAGTTAAAAAGTTTTTGGCCATGTTGATAATGCTAATCTTTAAAAAAAAACTACCGGAGGCCAACTATTTACGATCTCGAAAACTGGGAGTTTGAATCCGAAAATTACGTTACTAATTTTAGTTTGAGCCAGAGCAATCATTTAGATCTTTTCCCATTACTACTAATAATAAATTAACTGCTATTAAAAGCCAAACTGCAAATTATAAGCATTTTGCTGACGACGTGAAGACTAATTATAGCTGTAATAAGATGTGTCAGAGGAATCCCAACTCACTTTTGTAATGCAGTCTAGAAAAGAAGCTTTATTTTATAATATTTATATGGTGGTGAATGATGAACTATTCTCTGTCCCAAGCTCCGATCACGTATATTAATATGAATGCTTAGAAGACTTTTTCCTCGCGTATATTTTCAATGATCGAGACCTGTAAGTAGTTCGAATAAACGACTCTAATTCCACAGGCATATTGTTTATACCTTAATATGGATACTGATTTTAAGATACTTGGATTTGTCAAGCAGCATTCCTGAGAATTCCGTGACGTGCATTTTACAGCTCTCTCATGCGTAGCAAATTTGAAAAGAATTCAGTTACTGGAGAAAATAGAGAACAGATTCATTCGCTCTTCCTTCTTATGTCTACTTTCGCTTTTTATTTTTGACATGATTGATTATAACTATCACCATGTTAGAAGAAAAACAACGAACCATATATTTATTCCAAATATTGAAAGGTTATACTGACAAAAGTCCAGTGTTGTGACTGGTATCGCTTTTTGTGCCGGACCGTTATGTGCAAGTACGAAGACACCAACTATTTCATATTCTGCACGTATGTACCAACATCCGCTTGCAATATTTGATTGTCCGCGTGCTTAATTTACTTTATTTTGTATCAGAGGCAATGCCCGATTTCTCTCCGATTCAAGACTTCTATCCGATTCAGGACTTTAAAAATTTGAATGGTTCGTGGTCGACTAATTTTGTATTTTGAATATTATTTTTCTGTATTTTTGTCTTATATGTAAATAAATATTTTCTTGTTTTTCATTCATTTTCTCGAGGTATTGCCATTAAGCTCCAAGTTGAGCCAAATTTTTACTAGTAAAATAGACTTAAAAAAATAAAATATTAATCAAATTTTCAGTTTTCCAGAGAGAAGAAAATTTCAAATTTTCAAAATTTAAATATTGGCATTTAATGGTCGAGTTTCAATTATGGACACACATAACAAGTACAAACACTTATCCAATGTCGTTGTTTCATATTTACTTCATTCATCTCACTCACTGAGATAATATTAGAACTAGCCTCACCATTATCACACGACGCACTAATTTAACGAGCAACAGTGAACTGAGACGCGTTCGAAAACATATAGCGTTTCATTGTGAGGAGGTTCGAGGTGTCAACAAGAAATAGCCACATCCGAAAATCGTATAATATAGAATTTACATGCTTCGATGACTTTTGTAAAACTATGTCGTAATTATTAAATAATATAACCAAAGGATCATTTTAGTTAATCGTAAATATAAGTTTTAGATCTTGCATAAATTACTTATTTATAAATTTATTATTCTCATATATGAAATGTTATTGCGCTGTCATCCAAAGGCAAAATGTATCTATCCAAAGACAAAATGTTAAATAAATTTATCATGAAATCTAGAAGAACTAACCTTATATTCCAACATATAATTCATTTATGGTATAAGAAATTATCTACAAAGGTGTTTTTTTAAATATTTTTTATTGCATATTATATGATAAATCTGTGAAAATATTATTATTAATCCTATGAAACTGTCTTAATTATTAACACTATTAAAAGAAAAAAAGAGACAATTCCGATGAAGTAATTCTATTGTATATAGTTATCTGTTAAAGATCTGTAAAAATATTATTAATAGCCCTATAAAAGTGTGCTCATTATTAACACTATTAAAAGAAAAAAAGAGACAGTTTCAATGAGTAATTCTATTGTCTATTGTTATCTATTAAAGATCTGTAAGGATATTATTATTAGTCCTATAAAAGTTTGCTCATTATTAACACTATTAAAAGAAAAAAGGAGACAGTTTCAATGAAGTAATTCTATTGTCTATTGTTATCTGTTAGAGATCTGTAAAAATATTATTATTAGTCCTATAAAAATGTGCTCGTTATTAACACTATTAAAAGAAAAAAAGAGACAGTTTCAATGAAGTAATTCTGTTGTCTATTGATATCCTTAAATTATATATTGAAAGCAAAGATGGAACCAATTCTAAGTAGAGAATTACGATTACCTATTATCGATAAAACTTTGGTAAGTTGTACAGCATATTATTCTCTAAAAACATTCAATCGAGTTTATAATGTAAACGGCACAATACACCACACCTGCTCTAATAAACAAGAGCTCGGGTTAGGGGTTAAAGATATGCGACAGTGAGAACGATGGGTAATCGCATACGGATGTTACTAACACCGGTTCCGGTCCGTGGCTGCCCTAAGTCTACCCCTAAAACGTCGTATACTTAATATTATACCAACTACAGCTATTGACTCCCAATTCAACACTGTGGGATATTGTGCGCATATTAAATTATATTCGTATTTGTTTGAGAGTAAAGTACCTGATAGAAGAGAACTGAGAGTGAACATAAATAATATTATTTAAATACGTTTTGAAGACAACACTACTTATTAAAACTGAAACTATTCTAAGATTGAAATTCTTGCTTTAGAAATCTCATAATTATTACAAACATAAGTATATTAATAAAAAAAATAACCAACCTCAAATACCCACCGAAAAAGAAACGCGTTGAAATTTTTTTAATACACCATTCATCAGTTCTTCATTCAAAAATTCAATTAGTACACCATTCATCAGTTCTTTAATATAACTATCAAAGTAATTGTAATTTGTTAATGTTTTTACGTTGAGCCCTCCCCATAAATATGAAAATACTAAGGGTAAAATAACCATCAAAACCGGTTCAATAGTTTTAAAGAAAATCACGAAAACAGCCAGATATATAAATACAAATGGTTGAAACAGGGACCCCCGTTTTGAAGTCTGTTAAAATATGTACATGTCCGAAAGCGAGATAAAAAGTTGTTAAGATCAGATAGATGCAGTTTAGTTCCATTGAAAAAAAAATTAAGAAAGGAGAAATCTTAATAATTAAATATCGTAACATTAATTAAGTAGATATTTATTTGTTGCTTAATAAAAATTGACACTAAGCTCTATATTGACTAAGATTCTTCCCCAAAATATAATTTAAAAAAATAAAATATTGGAAGCAATTCTAAAGCGGTTTTCATCGGCAATCTCTAATTTTTAAGTAGTCCTTAACTATTTTTAAGAGACACCTAAAAGAAATTTCCTTTCGGCAGTACTAAAACGTCACTTATATGACTACAAATCTTAACGAATGAATAAGGTAAAGAATAAGTACCATAAGGCTGCCTCTTAATAAAAGTGACAGTCCCGAAGTAAGTGAAATATCATAGGCACACTTAGCAAACGAGAAGCCTCTTAATAAAGTGACAGTTCCAAAGTGAAATATCATGGGCACACTTAGCACACGAGAAGCCTCTTAATAAAATGCAGTTCCAAAATAAGTGATATATCATAGGCACACTTAGCAAACGAGAAGCCTCTTAATAAAGTGACAGTTCCAAAGTGAAATATCATGGGCACACTTAGCACACGAGAAGCCTCTTAATAAAATGCAGTTCCAAAATAAGTGAAATATCATAGGCTTACTTAGCAAACGAAAAGAATAAAGACTACTCGTACCACTGTAGGAAGATACGAATAAAGACCTCAGTTCTCTTCCGAAACTTCATCATCTTCACCTCATCCCAAAGATGCATATACCTAGTATTAAACTTAATACTTAATACTCTTGGGATCCTTCTAGTTTTGTTCAATTATCTTGATGAACACAAAAAGGTTTACTACCTGTATTTAATATATGTATACTACTATTTACTGGAGCCAACAGATGCTTTCATGGACTAAGAAGATTTCTGAAATCCAATAATATCAGAAGAGACACTAAACTACTGTTATATAAAAGCTTAATCGGATCAGTACTTACATATGCATCTGAAACGTGGACATTGTCCCAAACTGATGAAAAAACCCTTTCGAACATTTTCGAACGAAATATCCTCAGGTCCCTCTTTGGTGGGTTCTTCGACAATGGGTTTTGGAGAAGGAGAACTGATGCCGAACTTGATCGCTTAATTAAAGAACCAGATATAATCAAATTTATAAAAATTCAACGTATGAGGGGGGCCGGCCATATAATTATAATGAAAGAAGATATAACGACAAAACGATTTTTTCTGACCAAACCAACCGGCTCAAAAGGAAAAGGAAGACCCAAATCAAGATGGATGGATTGTCTACAAAGTGTTTTCGACGCTCTCAACATAACAAACTAAAAAAATATGGCGCTCAGAAGGAGGACTTGGAACAGTCTGCTTGAGAAGGCCAGGATCCACCGAAAACTGACGAGCTGCTGATGATGATGATGATGATACTATTTACACTCACCATATTGGACTGCCAGTCCACATCGTGCAAATATTTCGCTCTTGTATGATTAGCGGCCAGAGTCCTCGGTCCATCCGGTCTGGAGACAATGTCCATCGGTAAGACACAATGCGACATTAACATACGCGCCGCCATTTAACTTATCGATCGATGATTGAAATGACTGAGATCAGAATGGGTGGGCGGAGAATTCTAAATGGTATATTATTTCGTAAATCCAAATAATATATTATCTCGTAAATCTATATATATATATGTACTGATAGAAATTTAATTATTTTTTAAGAATCCAACAGATCTGTAGAAAATCATTTGAGCATTCCATTGAAGGCACATTTTGATTTTTCATAAAAAAACCTGAAACGAAATAATCTAATCATACTCAGTATCAAATGCAAAAAAATATCCATCCATCTCAGTCCGGTTTATTGTTCATTAATCTCAAATCATGTTTACATTACTCAAAATGATAAAGCCCACCTATGTAAAAAAAATTAAACCGATCACACGTGCGTTTTATACATATTCCGAAGGTTAAATGCCTTTTAGACCTAACATTTTTATTCAAATACGAAAAGCAAGGATATTTTTTTTAAATTTAATACCTAAAATTCTTAATTTTAGAACTAAACTATTGATAATGATAAATTTCTTTACCATTTTAAAATAATTGCAAAAAAAAATATAAAAAATGCAGAATCTTTGTACTTTTTATTTTTTTCCTAAAATTTAATGGTACAAATTTAAATTTCAAACTTATTTTTTGTAATGGTTTATTAAAATCATTTTCTATGGTAAATTCAGTGCATGTTTTAAAAATTACTCAAATAGTGATAAAAAGACACGTGAACAAATTATTTATTTGTTATGTGACGAAAAGAAATATTAGAAATAGATGAAGTCATCAGAAGATCATCGACCCGTCCGTCTTCCAGCCATCAGTTAATGTACAACATTTTTCCAATTGTAATAATTAATTAAACTCAAATTTTTTATATGAATATAAAATAAAATCGTGAACATTTAGAAACTTGAAAAATATTGAAATTTTAAAAATGCACAAAAAACAAGTTTTTGTATTTTTATCAAGAGAATTATCAAACAACACGGCTTGTCATAATAATTAATTATTTCCTGAAGGGTATTTCAAATCTAAAATCAATCAAAAATCTTACAAAATACAGATCTCCTCCCAATTTAAGACCAGAAAACCGTAAAACTGTTTAAAAAAATGCTCCGTAGCGTCATTAAAAAGATTTTAAATAGTTTTTTTACTAGAGAAAAATATTTGTTTTTTACTAGATACATTTTTTTAATATTAAATTTAAGACAGGTTTAATTAGAATTTAAAAAACTAATATAAAAATCAATTTTATAAATAATAAAACATATCTTCTCCAAAAATTGTTCATTTTCTATATAATTATTTTATTTTCTTACATTAACAGAATTCGCGCCTTATCTACTTGTATATTTCACAATCCTTTTTAGGTATATATTAAAATTTGAATAATTTAGATTACCTTTTTTTACAGTAAATAATGTAAAGACCGTGGTTCTTTATTTTATAACTCATAAGTTACTTATAAAAGGCCTAACTATTTGATTATTCAATTATACCAGTCTCATTCCAAATTTACATAATCGACTGCTTAGAATTACGGACTGCGTAGAAACCATCACGTTATTTATACCAGGCATGAGCGGTAAACGAAGAAACACGCTGTCCAGTCAGGTCAGCAGGGTCGATGCATACTGATCACTGTCCCTTCGACCGCTGCAGTTGATCGTGATCTTTTGACATGTTGCCCGCCCAGCCTTGCAATGTACAAACCACTTTGCAGCCCGCATTTTAAGTGTTGCTTACAAATATAACGTTAATATGCATCGAATTCATGTTGATTGAAACTTATAATAAGAAGAAATTGGGCTTAAAACAATACACGTTAAATATTACAAAATTTAATACACAAAAAAAATCCCACGGAACAATAGAAAGTCACGACAGACGGATAAAACTTGACCAATTTGACACTTCATATTTTGTTTTACGATTTATTTAATAAATATTTTTAGGCTGATATTGAGAGTAGAAGATCGAGGGACATAATATGTTACAACTAGAGCTAATAAACCTACCATTTCGACGTGAAAACTTGATATGGAGAGACAGTCACGCCCAAATGAGAGATAGTTTATGCTGTAGTAATTTAAAACTTCAAAAACTCAGTTAAGGGACGGTATACATCGCGAATTGGGTATTTGACTAAATTTTTTTTATTTCATTAATCATAATTTCAAAGTACAAGCTGATGAAGAGTAATAAAGAGTAAAATATTTTTTAATAATCTTAAAAATTGACAGAGTTATAAAAGTTTAAATGTCATCTTTAGAGAAGGACGGCAATACTGTGTTGTGAGGTCATTTTTAATATTGCCCATTACATTCTACGAGAGGAAAAGAGACAGGGATATATCCAACTTTATCCGTATCTTCAAAGTTGGAAGCCTACAACTGGCTTATTTTTCAATCAATTTTTGATTTTTTTTCAAGACTGGTTTTTAATTAACTTATATTTCACAATATTGTATGAAAAATATCAAAATTTAGAATGAGTCAACTACTCTATTGAGCACTCGCAAAATGTACTAACGATTTTCTATCGATAGATTTTATATTTTTCAAGAGTTGTTCAAATAATTCCAAGGTTATATTTATCCTATTTCTCATACCACTAGCCTGTATTCATTAAATGTAAGTTACAATTAATTCAACGGTTCAAAACTAAATTTTATTTAATTTCTATATACTGTACATGATATAGGAAAACGACAGCCGGCAGTATCCGACAATGGAATTCCTTTTTTGCGAATTATGAAATACTTTTTAGGTCAAAATTCAATTCAAGGCTTGTGCGCCACCGGATGGGTAAAAAATAGTATTTTTTTATGGATTAACCTGGCGATAAACGTTTTTACACTACACGAATGTTGGGTTCCACAGAAATTAGTTTTTGATTTATAAAGAGGACATGTTCTCAATTTATGCATCCAAAAATATTACTCTTGCTTATATGAACTTAATTAGTTTATAAATAATAATATTCTGTGAATCCTTTTCAAAATCACGTACCAAAACCCCTCATAACTCGCAATTTGAAGATCGTGCTTTTAACGTCGCTGTCTATCAAAAAACCCAAGGACTATACCCAAATACATTTTTAAAATTTAACAGTTATTATCTTGACCAGCAGTATGATCTTTCTGGTGAAACCACTTAAAGACCTTATGACTATTAAAGTTACCATGCTCCTCTTTTTGATAAACGTATTTATTGGGTTGGATATAAAGTAATGAGGTAATTTTAACGCTCATTACTTATTAACTAATCCAAAAATAAAAAAATTATAGTTTAAAAAAGTCTAAAAAATCCGCTTCATTTGATTTGTTTCGATGGGTACATATCAAAAGGCTCGTTGAAACAAATCTAACGAGCCCAAACTCGATGGGTTTACTGCTAGCCATTGAGAAGTTTATGTGACCACCTCCCTCCTCGATCATCGTACGAGCTCGTTGGCATCATATTGTTATATTGCACCAGAATTGCATAAGTTAGCAAAATTGCAAATCAATACGACAGTTAGAAGTGGGTGAAAACCGACTTGCTATATTTATTTACATACATAGTTACACATAACTGAAACCAATAAAAGCGTGTAAAAAAATAAATTAATCATATTAGGATGGAAAACCACAATTTCCTAATAAACTAGAGATCATATTTCTTTGTCAATGAAAGTTAAATTTGACAAAAAATTGTTTAATTTCACAGCTCGGTTAAGTCAGAAAAGGCCACAATCTTCTTTACAGTTTAAAAATCATGGCATACAGTTCAACGCAATTAGGTAGAATAAAATTTACTCTGTCGGATTAGGGATTTTTCTCGCTGTTTTTTTTTATTTGAAATCTACAGGTTGTCAGTTATAAACATATGTTAAAATAGAAATTTAGGACTTTGTATTACTTTTTTCCATCTTATTATAATTAATGTAACGAAAATTATGAGCAATCGAAAAATAAAATTGTCAGCTCCGACGCGCGACTGGAGTTTACTCCTTAAGTATAATTGTCTTAGAATGGGTATAATAGGTAACACTGTATAGAAATATAATTACCAATATCATTGAATGTAAAAGTAAAATTCTTTAATAAAAAAATGCTGACAATATAAAAATTAAAAACATTTAGTAACGTCAGAGTGAAAAGTTCAAATTAAAAGAGACTTTTTAATTTTGTAGAATAGAAGACACCAAATGTTCACACATAATGACATTTAATGATTACATCTTGATATACACGAACGATAGCAAACTATGTACTCGGGTCATTGCGATTACGCCATAAGAAAATGCCAAATAAACATATTGATATCTCACTAAAGATGCGCAGAAATGTTGCGCGGAGAGGTCACCTAACGTTTCCACTTTTTTTAACGCTCTGAACTTCGCACGATCAGAACCTAACGCTTATACATTTGTCACACTCTGAACTTCGTACGCACTGAACCTCTAATTTTACTCCTCATAAAACTTCATATTGGGCGCTATATATGAAAATCGATTCATAAGGAGTAAATTTAAAAAAAACCCTAAAAATTGTCTAATATTCTTTTTTATTACTTCTTCATATTAATCATATTAACGATGAAATATAAGTAAGTAAGTAAAATACAAAATAAACCCACTTTAAGAAATATTTCAAAAATAAAAACCGTATTAACATTTCTTTAAATACAAAAAAAAACAAGAAGCATCAACGTGCATGTTTTTGTTCCAATGTTAATGATATTCATACATGCATACTGATAATGGAATAAAAAGATTTATAAATTAAAAAACATACTCGTCATTTACTCCTGCTTACCCAAATATTTTTTCGCGTGATTTGAGGGTTCGAACAAACACTTTGTCATTGATTGATTTTCAGCTTTAATTAAAAGAAATAGATCTTTTCTTACTATTAATTATTCATGTTAGTAATGTTATCTCTAAAACTCAAAATATTTAGGAACCAGGTGGAATTTGACCTGTAATTTCCCTGTCGGGCAGTAATCTGACAAGAAAGATATACTGTAATTTTCGGCCAGGAGTCTGATATTCGATTGTGAATACTTTGTATATAACTCTATTTACATACGTAGAAACTATAGTTAATAACCTTGTTATTCATAAGGAATTCAGGTTTTTATTTTTTTTCTTTGTTTCAGGTAAGCTTATCACAGAGTTGATATGTCCATTTTGCATATAACCTGAAGCTTCACCAAATGGTAAGTTGTTAACGTTCTGTCAAAATCCATTACCCTCTCAACTTAAACGCGATTCAAACTTGACTTGCTTATTATCTGATAATAACTTGGTACCATGATTTCTACATAGGTAGAATATTAAGATCCTTAAAAAGAAATATTTGAAAAATATATAAACTCTTCCGGCATCGATTGCATTCATCACGTTGAAGGAAGATGAAAAATCCAGTGCTTAAAAGTTAGCAATGCTACGAGTAGACTACACTGTTAAAAAGAAACTTGTGGAAACAATTAGGCACTTACAAATATTTAAGGTATACAGTATTTATATTAAACCACTCACAAATATTATATTTTCAAAACGTTAAATTTAAATTTTAAAAAAATGTTAATGTTAATTAAATTTAAATTTTAGTTTTCACAAGTGCTATAAATATAGCGCAAATTTAAAAAAATTGTAAAATATGGGATATTTGCTATAGTTTTCCGGCAACTTTGGGTGACTTTCTACAAACTCGTCTTTTTATTATTACAGATTCGGTAGTTTCGGAAATAAGGGGGAGGAGGGAGAATGAATATCTGCATATATTTCGGTATATTTCTGAAAATACATTTCTGAGGTAATAAATATTAACATTTTTGAACGTTACCTCACAATATATAACAATTTTCAAAAATGTGTGTACTTATATACTCATGTTAGAAGTTTAAAGCAAGAAAAACTTTCTTTGAAACGCAAGTAATGAATGAAAATAAAATATTAAACGGGCTGGAGTGTGATTATAAATACGGTTGGCAAAATTTAATTCAATCTAATTAAATTTCCAAAATTAAAATATATATAATAAATAATTGAATTTATTAAAACAATCTAAATGAAGTTTAATTGATAATAAAAGTTAAAAAGTTATTGTAATTCATTAATTTTAATTATTTAATAAATAATAAAGAAACAATTTACAATTTATAATACAAATAAATACATACCGAAACTTAACCTGTTATTAAAATATATTTTAAATATACCCTTAGAGAAGTACATTTAAAAAATATTTTAATAATAATCTTGAATAAATATAGTATCAGCCACAACACATGTAAATATTTGTTTAGTGAAAGTTGCTCATCATCATTATCCTGTCGATTTTTGTTGCATCGTGCGCGCGCATCATAACCAACTTCATCCTGTCGATTTTTGTTGCATTGTGCGTGCTCACATTTTTTTCATAACGCGCCTAAAGAAGTATAATTGTCCCCATCCCTATTTTTGCTTAACCAATAAGAATATAACACGAACAAGTATCTTGTGTAACAGAGAGCAGTGTTGAAAATTTTCCAGCATTTTCAACCTAAATATATACCATAATTATAGGTAGAATAGTTTTTGCAGAATTTTCTCCCAATTTTCCCTATCTATGAATGGTATACGCTAAAAAATTAAAAATGGTCCAATTTCGACAAAATTAAAACCGAAAATTAAATAAGGAAATATTTCGATTATTATAAAGATCTTGCTTTCAAATTTCTTCTCTTAAATCTATTTGGCAGCCATTCTAAGTAGTTAAAATATTATAATAATTGTATGGCTAGAAAATAACTTAGTTGGCAACCCTGTTCCCTCAGTTCAACGAACACCTTCCTCGGTTTATTCCACAAGATATTCATAACAGAAATTTTCCTTATAGATTCGTATCACGTGTAGATCGATTGATGTCAAAACACGTCAATTGAAATCATAAAATCAGAAGACAAAAGGAACAAATTTACATACAACAGCCAAGTGTCGAACCCGTAACCTTTCAGCGTATTGTTTTGTCGTTTTCACTCGTTGCCCTCAAAACAACTTAATCCTGAAGCTTCAAGAATTTGTTGTTGATGATAAATCAATACCTCAGTATATGAATATTCATCGATTTCATGCGTCTTATATTCTGGGTGCTAGTTTATACGTTGTGATAAGGCCTGCCCGTACACGTGAAGTATAATTTCATCAGTCTTCAGTATATAGAAAAGCTGTTGCCTCGTATCTATCATTGACATTTTCTTAAGAGAAATTTATTTTATATTTTCTTAAGTGTTATTGAATCAATGTACTAATTACGAGTATAAAAACTGTCTGTTTATGGAGTTCATTTTTATATATTTTCAATCATAGAAATTCAGCCCTTGAAATATTTATTTAAAAATCAACTTAAAAAAAACAATTTTCAGGAAAAACGCTTAAAAACTACTGTTCTCCACTCTTATCACCAAAAGAATCGCGCAGAAAAGTCTGAGAAAAATCATGAACATTAAGAATTAGGTATAAATTGAACCAAAATTATCAGGATTGAAAATTTTAGACGATTAATTGATATAAACAGTTCGGTTGTTTATTTTCTTGTTAACTAAACAATTACTTTTAGAGAAAACATTATTCGATAATTTTTTGTCTCACGATATAAGAAACAACTCTTGTACTTAAAAGTTTTTCAATTTAAGTAGAAGGCTGATGACACGAGACAAGTACACATAAACGTGAAGTTTTTCCATTTTTTTGTTTGTTTGTTTGCTAATTGCTTTTTAAAGAAAAAACCTATCCTTACCAAGTGTTACACACTAATATATCATATTACGGTCTAAACCAGGATGGGTTTTCATCCCAAAAAACATCAGTTTAAAAAAAAAACTTTCTTAAAATATCACTAGATGACACTGGTGCTGACTTGCTTATGCTTTTTCACCAAGTGCCATTTTCGTTACAACTAAAAAAAAGAGTTTATTAAGAAAAACTTCAAATATTTAATAACTTCAGACTACTAATTTTACATTACGACTGCTAATTTCGGATTATGGGACAATGGACAGTGGTGCTTTTAATTTAATTAACATCTGTAGAGCAATATACAGAAACTACCACTCACCATCTTACCTTCATATTTATCTACGTCGTAGTTTAAGAAATAGCTCTATTTAAGCTTCTGTAAAGTTTAACCAGATTTAAACAGATAACCAATAGAGTAACTCCTGAAATTTGCGACACATTTCAACGACTACTAATTTCAGATTATGGGGCAATGGACAGCGGCGCTGTAAAATTATTTAAACATCTGTAGAGGAATATTCTGAATCTACCTGACGATCTCACCGTCATATTTATACACGTTGTAGTTTAAGAAATAACTCCATTAAAGTTTCTCTAAATTTAACCAGATTTAAACAGATAACCAATAAATTAACTTCTGAAATTTGCGACATATTTCTACGACTCCTAATTTCAGATTATGGGGCAATGGACAGCGGCGCTGTAAATTATTTAAACAGCTGTGAGGAATATACTGAATCTAGCTGACGATATCACCTTCATATTTATGCACGTTGTAGTTTAAGAAATAGCTCTATTTAAGCATCTGTAAAGTTTAACCAGATTTAAACAGATAACGAATACAGTAAATCCTGAAATTTGCGACACATTTCTGGTCCGATGTGACGTGTCAAACTTATCGCATGATGAGCAGGCGCATGCCGAGCATGGCGTGGCTACGTCTTGCTCAACTAGACGGCGCGCTTTCAGCCGCAAGCCAAGTCGCGGCGGTGTGACGAAATGATTCAGTGAGGGGTAAGTCGGCATTTTGGGGCTACCTCTTGTTTGCGATCAATTTTTGAGAGGAAATTATTTAAGAATTTCTTTGTAACATTTTGTGTTAACTTGACGTATGTAAGATGGAATGAAGGTATTTATTTTATTAATCCCTACTAATGTAAATAAAAGTGGGACGTCGTACGTTTGTTTGCTTGTTTGTTTTTCTTTCACGCTTGAAAGGCCTGAAGAATATTTCCTATATTAAAAAGTAGGTTATATACAATAAGTGTAGACTAGTGGACATAATCGCTAAAAATACCCCCATTTTAGTCCAAACTACCATCGCATAATTGCTTATTAAAACTACCATCAAACGTCAGACCTGATAAATTATATTCGAAATAATTGTTACCTAACTGGCCTGACTGAAATTTATATATATATATATATATATATATATATATATATATATATATATATTTCTTTGAAAAAAAGCTTTTTTTTAAATTTATTGTAAATTTTCTAAGCTGCGACGCCTTCTAGCTTTCGTCACTTCCGCTAGTATGAAACTTACTATTTCAAGATCACGAAGGAATCACTCGTATAGTCGTAATCAACTTTAAATCAACAGTAGTAACATTACTCTACTGGACTTCGCCTTTAATTATTCAGCAATTTGCTCGATCTCTTGTATGATCTTTACAAACCGAAACGAAACCATGCTGTTAGCGCTCGGCCGGTTCCGCCGTCTTTTGGATGTGTCCGACACTTATTTTCTCAAGTGTTACAGAATTTTAACGAGACAGAATGACTCAGACGTCGCTAAAAATGTTCACTTCAGAAAAAAGAATAACAAATCTTAAAATAACTGTTACAAATAATGCTTATAATAGAGTTATATTTCTTTTTTTATTAAACTCGGTAAGTTAATAAACTACGAAATGTTATAAAAAGACGTAATTTTTTAATGTCACTTGTACTTTACGTCGAATGTTTTTGGGTTGCTAACACTTGTTATGGCTATCCGTGTTTTTGTGTAAGTTTAAATTTATAATCGTCCTCATAGTATGGGATTTGTAACATAAAAAGAATTTTAAGTATCGAACTTGTGCTTCCAGAGATTAGCGCTTACAAACAAATTTTCCCTTTTTATGTATTATAGTATACATCGAAACAATTAACGTAAAAATGTTCATTATTAGTGTCACTAAGAACGTTACATAAATAATTCAGAATAATTTTATAGAATAATGATGAAGATATACACTTTCGGGTAATAGAAGTTTCTTCTTTTTGCTACGAGATTGCAAAAAGAAGTTTCAGTTCTAACATGTATAGCAACACGAACCATTTTCTTATTGGGTCGTTATTGTAACTCCAGTACAGAAGTGTGCAATCTTAGATGACCATACCCAACCAACCTGTACATTCATTCAGCTACCGAGCACCGAAGAACTTGGCATTGCGCAACTTGCGACGGTGCACTCGACGATATGTTCAACTCGAGCATTGCCACGAGTTCTTGATGTATTTTTTTTCATCGATTTCACGAAACAAACACCGACCGAGAATCCGTCTACGCGTTCGTTTAAATACAACGCGTCAGTCAAGCATAAAAGCGACGCCGGTGTTGAACTGTTTACCTGCAACTTTAAAGCGTTTGATCATAATGGAAAAGTATTGCTGTGTATTGTTTATTAGATCAGAAGAAACTCTTAATGATTTAATAATTAAATACTAAAGTTTTACTTATGGAAATTAACAGAAGTTGGAAAAGAACTATTTTGCTCACTGCAATACATTCTTGTACTGAAATAAATTAAATGACAGGTTTCAAAGACACTTTTATAGAGACAGACTCCGACTACACTTTCAAAATATAGTTTGATAGCAATGAAAAATAACAATAAATAATAAAATATAATAAAAAGCCCAAAAATGCATAAATTTACATATATTAAAAACATTAACAATATTTTGCAGAATTTAGGAATCAAAAGAGCTCAAAAGTTTAATATCAATAATAATTGATACAAAAATTATATTTATTACTTTCTGTTTATTTCATTAGAAATACAAAATATCATAAAATTACTAAACAAATTAGTAAAATGCAATTTTATAATAAAAAAATAAACTTTAATAAGCTTTTATTATTACTAATTATTTGAGACAAATATCTTCTTATATTTTAATAATTTCTAATTGACTATAAAAATTTAATCGAAACTGTCAGAAGAATTCAGAAAGCTTATAATTATCTTACGCCCATATGCATCACACACGGTCAAGACTGTCAGTCAGACTTACTGATAGTTAAAAACGTATTTCTGTTCCTCATTAACTGCCAGTCGAGTCGGAACAAGGGTCTACTATACCGACCGTGCCACATTACACGATCCAATTTCTAAAGTATCCATATAAAATATGTTAATAACTGTCAGTAAATCCGACTGAAAGTCCTAGCCGTGTGTGGTGCATATAAGCATTACTGATGAAGAAAACAAATACAAAAACTAGTAATATTATTTCTTTTAATATTTTTAAAAAAATCTTGGTCGGACCAATTTTTCATAAAAAGAGTTGATGATGTTTGTCCTCTTTCTTTACCTAAAAAAAATTAAGCTTGTTTCTCAATGTCACGATTACAAAAAAATATCGACCGCAAAAATAAAAAGACCATAATTTTTTTCTCATTAGTAATATGAATCGTGTTTTTTGCTCATGGCTGTCGACTAATTTTTTTTGGACTAGAAAAGAAATAACAATATGTTTTCAAGTAATTGGAAATTTTGTTTTAAATCATATGCAAGAATATTGATAATATTTCTATTTCTACAATTAGCCAATAGATGGAGCTATTTAAATTTACATCATACTAATGACCTCAAATTTGATGAGTACTATCCATATTTGTAAACATAATGTAAATTGCATTTATCCATTTTCGGTACATAACTTAAATTTAAACCACCGCTTGTGAAAGTTCATTCGCCAAACCCAAAAGCAGCTTACACAGACGATATACACAGTTTGAGCAATATTGTGATAAGCGAGCCTCGAAGAGCGCGGTAAGCCGAGACGGCGGTGTCGGCTGACGGGAGATGCGCGGCGCGTCAGCGCTGAGTGTGCGGATCCGCTTGCGACATCTGACATCCGACACGCCACTCAGCGAGACGCCAAAGCGGCTAGCTCGATCACATATGCTGGTCAATGGGCATCCGAATCATTCAGCGACACGACAGCACTTATTCATGAATAGACATGATTCAACGTATAGTGTACTCTATATGTATATAAAATTGTAACAGAGTGAATTCTATACATAGAAAACAGCTAGCTCGATCACATGTAATGGTCAATGAGCATCCGAATCATTCAACAAGACGACGGCACTTATTCATGAATAGACATGATTCAATGTATAATGTACTCTATATGCATATAAAATTATAACAGAGTGAATTCTGTACATGGAAAATATTTTAAAAAGAATGTTTGATTCAGCATAAAGAATGATAATATAAGCCAAAAAACCAGTTTTTAGAATTTTTGTCTGTCTTTTTTTGTATGTTAATTTGTTCGCTAATCACGCGAAATCTACTGGGCGGATTTTGATGAAGTTTGGTACGGTAATCGTTTATACCTACCCAAGGGCAACATATGACTTTTCTTATTCCGAATTTCACGCAAACAAAATCGTAGGTACCTACAGCTTGTATTAAATATGTCATAAAGTCTTAACACCGATAATATTTAACGAAATAAAATAAATCCTAACTATATAATATTATAAATGCGAAAATATATTAATTTGTCTTTTTTCACATCACAACGGATCTATGAGGAAGCTTTTTAAAAAAGGGCAGTTGGCGGAACGGGAAATGACATAGGCTGATTTTCACCCCGGAAATCTCATTCCTTCGGGAAATTCTTATTTCAAACTTAAAAACGAGACGAAAAACGAAACAACGTCGCAACAGGTCGACGTGATTTTTAGAAATTCAATGTAAAAGCACGACGGAATCACACCCTTCAAAGCCTAATTTGGAGGTAAATATGTATGTTTTCATTGTCATTTGTATTATAAAGTCACAAAAATAAATACTTAGTAATTAGTCTCTCTTAATCATTCTAGATGGCGCCTCATGTTATATTTTTCCCCATAAGTTTGTAAAAATAACCACACGAGTGAAGCGTGTGGTTATTTTTACAAACTATAAAGTATAACTGATAACTGATAATAATAGTATATGATGAGTATAACTGATAAATAACTGTTGAGAATTATTAAATTTAATCATTCAATTTACCTTTAGATTACATCTACACGAAAACCTAAACTCTTTATCAATTTTAAGAAAATAAGCCATAATGTTAGTTTAATAAGCCAAAATTTATAGCAACACAAAAAAACGTTCAAGACGAAAACATGATTTGTAAAAATAATTTCATGAAGCATTTGGCAAAAATAAATAAACCGGCCAACTGCGAGTCGGACTCGTGCACGAACGGTTCCGTAACACCAAACAATAATAAACTTATAAGTTTTTATTCCTCAAAGACACTTGAAAAACAAAGTTATTGCTGCGGTCGGTACCGAAATGATTCCATATCTCAAAAACTACACAATGTATCTTATGTAAACCAATTTTCGTTGAAATTTTTTTTCAAGTTTTATTACCTCAATTTTTATCAGAATTTTACAAACTTTAGTTGAAAAGTTAGAAGGGGGTATCCCCTTATTAAGACTTTAGAAGCGCATATCTCGCCAACTATGGACTTAAATATAAAAGTTATTTTGGAACAATTCATTAAGTTTAACGATACCTAACACATCTACGTGCACTGGATTATTTTTTCATCCCTCAGTTAATTATTTCTGAATGGATTGTCACCCCTAATTTTTTTGCATAATTCCAATATTTAATTTTATAAAAGTTCATTGAAAACACCTACCAGCCAAATTTCATCTATATAATGCTAATAGACTTCTAGTACTTATTTATATTTTATTATTACTATATATATATATATATATATATATATATATATATATATATATATATATATATATATATATATTTCTTTTTTTTTTTTTACTTATTTATACCTTGTGTCTTGATTGACAGTTTTCGATAGTTATTAACGTCAGAAAAATCTCTTAAAACAAAGTTTGGATTCCTATTATCACTTTTAATTTTTTACCTCGTTTACAAAATGTTAAACTTCAAAGTCGTTTGCATATTTCCAAACAATAATATATAAAATTAAAATATGTTTCGCAATATTTTATAAACAAAACACAGAAGGCGAATTGCAATAGCGGACTCAACTTTCAAAATCCTCAACCAAATATCATAGATATTTATGGCCACGTATGTATGACCATCATAGAGGACTATAAAAAAATTAAATTTAAAAAAATCGGATATATATATATATATATATATGTGTGTGTGTATATATATATATATATATATATATATATATATATATATATATATATACGAACATTAAAAATGTTTTCATTTAAAACATTAAAATTTCGTCTGTTAAAAGAGATCAACCGACTTTTTTAACCAAAAACTGCAAAATAATATGTGGAACCATACCTTTTATCGATTACTTCTTAAATACAGAAAAATAATTTATTTCAATGTTTTTTTTTTCATTCAAATTATTTACAAGATGTAAATAGCTCATTAAACCAAATATTATGAATCTTGCATGACAGAGCAGTAAGACAAAATTAGTGGTACGAGAAGAGTACAGGCTCGGTAATAAGTATAGGTGAGGATATACGATTATACGCAGTACGCACACATGATAATTGTTCTAAACAAAATTTAGACGTCCGTAATCAAGTAGTAACTTTACTTAGTACAAAATGTACAAATTTTCAGGTTTTCAAGCAATAAACTACAATATCAATAGACAGGTCTTAACGTATTCCTCTAAAGACAGCCGGTTATCTACGCGCACAGCAGCACGTAATCAACTGCGTGAACACTGTGTGCCTTTTTACACGAACCCTTTCGAGCCATTTGTCAATCCTCTAATGCCCATATTCACCACAAATGGTCAAGACTATCAGTCAGACTTACTGACATTTAAAAATGTATTTCTGTTTCTCATTAACTATCAGTCGAGTAGGAACAAAAGTCTACTTTACCGACCGTGCCCTATTGCACGGTCCAATCGGGAAAATGTCCAGACAAAGTATGTTTTTAACCGTCTGTAAATCCGACTGAGAGTCCTGATTGTGTGTGGTGCATACGGGCGTAAATCGAGACCCATTTTATGTACCATTTTGAACTTGGAATATTTCTGTTCTTCCAACATGTTTTACTTCATTGTTAAAACTTCCAAAGTGTAAATATGAAATTTCTGTTAAGTATTTAAAAATATTTATTCCTACCTTTTAAATATCAACTTTATTCGAATTCCACATTAAACAAGACTTTCAGCTAACATTTTTTAAATTTATATGTCTGTACAATAACTATTGCTAGATATACACATACAACTATCTTATTATCCCAAAATAGTCCCTTGTAATTAAGCAAAAAACAATAAATTAAAATATGTTTGTATAGTGTAACACATTATACGTATATAAAATAAACTGTCAAAATTTGGATAGTGGCAAAAATTATCGAAAATTAAATTACTTAAACGGAAAATAAAAAAGAAATTATTGAAATAAACATTTTTTTAAAATGACCTTTTAAAGTCATGTGATGACCGCGCGTTATAGATATTAGAATTCATTTAACGATTTAACAATATAAATACACCTGAAATATAAAAATCTGGACTCGCGATTAGTAAAACATATTAATCACTAGTCTGTAAAACGGTCAATAATATATAAAACCCTCTGAAAAGTCCAGATAATACATATAACCTCATCTTAATTCAACCCAAAACTAAATAGCAAAATTAAATTACTCTACAAATTAAGAGTTTTCATATAGCGACTACGGTATCTTGTCATCGATATTAATTCCCAGGCCGAAACCAATTTTACGAATTTGCATGTACAGATAAAACTTACAATTTCCATTTAAAAGATACCACTGTGGTATTTTAAATATATCATCGTGGTATTTTTTTCCAAATTTCGAATTACATTTTGATGTGGTTATAAATGTTATGTGGTTTATTTTAGACTGCGATTGAGATTAGCATAGCGTCATATCCAGTCGAAACATTCGACAAAGTACAAGGCTATCTAAAATCGTATCGAGAATACATATTGCTACTATAGTTTCTTGTAATTGATAATATTTTCCAAGTCAGAAATCAATTTTACAAATTCGCATATATCGATAAAAATTAAAATTTTCCTTTAACGATAACAATGTGGTTACGTTTTCAAAATTTTTTATTAAATTTTGCTGTGATTATGAACGTCGTGTGGTTTTATTTCCAATATAATGATTACCACAAGTACAGCGTTTAGGTACTTATCTACGTGTACTGTATTCGGAAAGGATATCATTGGTTTACGAACTATTAATGTAATCGATATACTTGTTGTTATGTTGTGATATACTTGTTATTAGGTTGTGGTGTTGTTGCACATACCTACCCATATTAAATTGATCGAAATCTCCTAACGAAACCGTCTAGAAATACGTTGTGGGTACATACCGTACCGAAGAATAAAAAGCAATAAGGAAAAACGGTCAAGTGCGGTCAAATGTTCCGTATCGACGCTACAGTATAATTAAGTTAAATTAATCGTTGCGTTTGTAATTAAATTAACATTAAACTTTTGTTTAGAGGATTAATGTAAATGCACGGAAACAATGGTTTATTTCTAAACTACTTAATCCCAAAGACTGCTTTTCGCAATCTCTCCGTAATTATATTAAAATATTTTTTTAAAAAATTTCATGCATAGAAGTGGGAATTGTTTTTAGCGACTTTAAAGTTTCGTACTGAAAGTAGGAAACCTTATATATTCCACCCATCCATCCATTACAACCTCGCAGATTTCACCAGATTAGACAAATGCGTATGAAATTTTAGAAGTTTTCAAATGCAAAATCTCAATTAATATAACAAAAAAAAAACAATTTCGTATTCCATAGACTGAAGCTGAGGCTCTATTTACTATTTTCACGACTTTATGCTCAAAAGGAAAAACCGAACTCTTAAATGGCACAGGAACTTGAAATTTGGCATATTGAAATAAGAAAATTAACTCAATATAACTAAAACTCAAAAATATTCAAATGGAAATTTTAGAAGGAAATTGGGGTTCAAATCAAGTACTTGAAATTTTTTAATTCCATATATAGCGTGAAGTATCGTTTGGAAGGGCTAGTTCTAAGGGTTGTTTTGAAATATTTGTGTTTCTAAAATATTTTATAATTTTAAACAGTATATCTTCAGAGATATAGTGAACAATTCCAAAAAAAATCCCTTATTTCCAAACATACTCAATTGAAATTATGAATAAATAGGGACCATAGAAATCTGTGCAGGTTGTGGGACAACTGTAACAATTATTCTCCGTTTTATAATTTTTTATATGTTTTTACCCCTGTGAAAGGCAGAGTAGATAATATATTTACATTGTGAAAAATTCATATTTGCAAATCATTTTCCAGGAATACCTATGTACCTTTACAGGTTTATTGTGAAATTTATAAGGGCATAAATGTGCACGTAACCCACGTATTGCGATTTCTATTAGTACTTGGCGGGGTTCCATTTCCCTTTCGCAGAATATTTAGGGTCGAAGTAATGTGTAATAATATGTACCAACATGTCTAATTTTTCTATTACGTATTAGAAAAGTGTAAAATAATCAATTTTCGTGCTAATAGACCTAGTTCTATATACTATATAATCTTATAATTCTCAGGGTCTATTGTCAGCAGTGAGCAGAGCTGTCAGATAATTGGAATTCATTGTGAGTTAGATTATGGGAAATATATAACACTGATTATATGGCGGGGAACTAAATAAAGGTGATGCAAATAAAACTTATGTGAACATACATACTAGAATCGTTTAATTTCTACCCAAAGTGTACGCATTTTAGAATTTGATGTCTTGAAAGGAAAAATGGATGCAAAACGTAACATTATACAAAACTTATAATAAATAATAATTAGCTTATAATGCTACGAGAAAACCTTGAATAGAACATAAACGGCACGGCATTCAAAGTGTATACGTGACCTTATTTTTATTTATTGTAAATTTCAAGCTTAGGCGGATTATTACAATATGAGCAGTCTCTTATAGTAAATCATAATATTACATATCGAGAACTTAGTACTATACAAGATAGTAATAGAATTCCTGTAAAAATTACGAAGGTAACATATTCTTAAAATATATTAGAATCAGCTTTTTCACGATACTTGGCTCGTGTGAAATTTTGTGTCTACCCAGTTGTTAACAATAGTGATCACTATTACTAACAACTGGATAAGCACGTAAAATTAATTAACCAAAAAAATGTTTAACTATACCATAGTATTCAGTATATTGATATTTTGTTCTTTATTTTTAGATTTTTAACGCATACTAATATATTAAATTGAATTTTTCGGTTGATTGTTTTGAGTTGATCATTTCGGTTACTTTTTGAATTTGGGCCATTTTTGTTTTTATTTTGGTTTTTTCATAAACAAAATTCATGAAATGAAATGTATTGTTTTTATTTGTACAGTTTAACAATATTTAAAATGACACCCATGTTCACCATACACAGGACAGTCAGTCGGAGTTACTAACAGTTAAAAACGTATTTCTGTTTCTAATTAACTGTCAGTTGAGTCGGAATAAGAGTCTACTTTACCGATCATGCCCTATTGCACGGTCCAATTGCTAAAGTATCCATACAAAATAGGTTTTTAACTGTCAGTAAGTCCAACTGTGGGGCATACGGGAGTGAGTCACAAGCCGTTCGTCAAAGGGACTGGACTGATGTTATGGTTGGCTGTAAGTATTGCTCCCATAGCAATAAGTCCGCCATATTTATCAATTCGATATATTAATGTAGATAAATAAATAAATAATAAATACAAGAATGCTTAAAAACAATATTCTGAGAACCCGGAAAGTTTATAAAACTCGAGGTTTTGGTTTCAGTGCCGACCAAAAAATTTGCACATTTTCGGATGCTAACTTAATTGCAGAAAAAAGGACCAAGTGTGAATCTAGCTCACGCGTCAATGATTCCGTAACTTGTTTGAAGCGAAATTATTTATCACAAGTCATACGGACTTCATAATGCAATATATATTTAACAATACGTAACATAATTAAGTAGGATGACATATGCATTATCGTGAATATTTTTCATCATCCTTATAGTTTTCCTACTGCCTTTTTGTGTAGAATTCAAAAACCTTACTTTTTTCATAAAGGGGATTAATATATTTTTTACACATTTTTCGATGTCTCTAATAATATACCACCTAATATTATGAAAAAAATATTTTGAGACCCTTATAACTAGCCTATTCAAACGATATCCACGGTATTTTAAAACGTATACACATATATATACCAACACATTGTATAGACCCGACTGTATGATGTGAGCGTTGGACGCTTTTTGGATAGGTAAAATCTTGTGAGTTCGCGTCACCGACATGCTGTCATAGCAGTATATCTGTAACTATAAGGGTGACGTGTTGTGCAACACTAGTACTGTGTATATCTATACAAGTAAAGTTAAATTAACTAAGTGGAAAATTCAATGTGTTTTAGTTTGATTATTATTTTAATTGTAGTATCACTGTGCAATACAATGAGTACTAAATATGTTAATATTTTTATATAGAAAAATGAATAAATGGCTGGTGGCTGGCTATGTTCTTTTTTTATGATCCATCCACCAAATTTACATACAAATATTTTTGAGTTTTACAAAAATATTTATATGCAAGTTTCTAACAAAAACAGTTTGACAAATAAACAGACATCTGTGTGATATTATAAAGCTTCTATTTATACTTTTGAGGAACGGAACCCTAATTGAAGTATTATCCATGATTCTCAAAGAAATTTAAATTCCACAACCTGTTAACACCATGGATCCAAAATATTTTTTACTCTCGAAACGCATATTAACCCCACACTCTGAGCAGCAATGACGAATTTAATATATCTTTACGTCATCACTTTCTGTAGCTCGGGGGATAGCCTCTTCCCTGTGCTGTAGTAAACTTCAACGCCAATTCCGGGATTTGGCTATAGAATACAGGGAACAGCGCATGAACCCGTCCATCCTCACCGCGACCCGATGACTCAATGTACAGATACGCAGTCCTACTTGGTATCGTCCATACGTCACAGGGTCACGATAATCTCGATGCTTATTGTCATACAAAATATGACTCATGAATAGGTTACCAAAACCACACAATTACGTTTCGGCATGTACGAATTAGTGGAATGTTTTAAGCTAATGTTATAACTTAGATCAATTTTACGTCTGAGTATTACAAAGAAAATTTTATACAATCTATCCCTAATTAGCGTCATTGGCGGAACTAGGAATGATGACGAAAAGCCAGGCTTAACGGAAAGAGAAATAATGCTGAGAAACCAGGCTCGCCTGTGGAAACTTTAAAACTATACTAAAAAGTAATGTAAGCATTCTTTATTTTGTTTACAACCTCTGCGTGTATTATTTTAATGTAGTTATAATGGTCTTAAAATTTAATTCAAAGATACACCTGACACACTTCGAATGCATTCATTTAAATAGCTTTTGTTTTATCACCCATACACCTTAAAAGTTCATCCACACGCTCTAAAAGATCACCAAACGCTCTAAAAAGATCACCATACGCTCTAAAAAGTTCACCTATACGCTCTGAAAAGATCGTATAGGTGACCATTTTCGTGCCAAACTCTAAAAATAAACAAACAAAACTCGTATTTTATTGAATATATTTGGCGTTAATTTTGTAGAAATTCATTATTCACAATTAAATGAAACTACGTGATGTAGTATTATTTCTACTTTCTTTAAGTTCTTTACGACGACCTAGGTTTCATTGTGCGCAAAGATCTTTGCTAATAGCCCACCTGAAGATGTTGTAATACAACGAAACCCAGGTCGTGGTAAAGAAATTAAAGAAAGTAGAAATAATACTACATCACGTAGTGTCATTTAATTGTGAAACATAACTCTCTTATTTATAAAATTACATCTATACAATACATGTATTTCAGTTGCGGGGGGTTTTATATTTCTCGCCCTTTCATACTTATGATAAGGGTTGCAAATCGCATACTGTCATGCACAAACATGTATAGATAATTACGAAGATAAAGCAAAAACCCGGCTTATTAATATGAAAATATGAGAACGTTAAGTTGTCGCTTGTTCTGTCAAAGAAATAATTAAACCTGTAAATGTACGAAGTTAATGGTTAATTAAGACTTATAGAAATTATTAAATTATTGCGTAGTTTTTGGAATGTTTTTATTAAAACTGAGTTTCAAAGTCGATATTTAATGAACGAGGAGTTAAAATGTATAGATGAATTAATTTTCAAGGGTGCCTTACAACGAAAATAATTCTACTTTCTAGTCGAAAAAAGATATAAGTTCACTGAGTTTTTATGTCTGATATGACAAAGGTGCAAACTTCTAAATCAAATAAATTGTTATCGTACGGCGTGTAAAAATAATTAGGTAGACGGTTATTTTAATAAATTATTTTTATATTCTATTTTTTTCTAGAAATATGTTCGGTACCTTTACATCCAGACGCTGTAATTTAAATGTTATGTGCTTACTTTAATTGAAAAAAGTATAAAATTTGGACTCAGAGTGAAAAACTAAAAGTTAAATTATATTTATAACATTTTATCAGGTTTTTAAAAAGTATATATCTGTATCAGGCTTCTACAAAACAAACTTTTAATCTATTCATGACGTCTTAATTAATATGCAATTTAATAATCTTTTAATAATTAAATAATTTACGAATAAACAGACGATCACCGTATCGTCTTTGTGTGTACACGACGCACCATCATCCTTGGACCGCGCAGTCGGTGCGAGACCACTGGGCGTTCACAAATTTACGACACGCATATTAACTCATTAATGTTCATTTAATTAGCGAACGGTTCCCAAATGATACCAAGTATGGAGTTGGCTAATATGTTTTTAACACCGATTTGGTCTTGAAGGGTATTCAAGTACTGTATTATGGCAATTTTCCTAATTTATTCAATCTGTGGTTGATATTGACCTCCTCATCCTATATGATAATACAACTGACGATTACATCTAAAATGACGATAATTTTAACGATTATATCCAATATGGTTATAAAATTAACGGTTTCATCGAATATGACGATAAAATGAACAGCTACATCCAATATGACATTAAAGTTAACGATTACAACACCAAATCGAGAAGAGTATGGTAAGCGTTAATGTTAATTTCTTCATTTCAAACTAAGATATTTTTTCTACACTTCACGTATCGCGCATTTTTCGCTATTTTTTATTTGCATTTTTGAAGTGAAACTTCTTTGGGCGCGATGGGAATAAAATTTTCAAAGTTGCAATGTTTTGTGACGTCATAATATAACAAATACATCCAACACCTAGTACTAGACAAGTGTTGATCCATCGCAAGAACAATGAAAAATAGGTACTTAGCTAACAACGGAATGAAATAGAAGAACACGATAGAACAAGACAAGAAGCGTATGCAAGCGCGAGAACAAATAAAAATGGCACTGGCTATTGCTATCAGCTGTTTTGCACTTTATGTCTGTCAAAAGTAGTGTCAATTTCGGTTAATGTACCTATGCACGAAAACAAACAAAAATGGCGCTCACGTTTACTATCAGCTGTCAAAATTTTGTCTATTTATTTATCAATTTATGATATATTACTAATTTTATGTGTATTTCATCACAAAACTAACAATATATGTACTTAGTGTGTTATACATATAGTTATCGTAAATACAATAGAAGCAATACATCCCGAATTCTTTCAGCCACATCTAGTCGTGTTCTGGTACTGACATCGCAGCTATTTTTTTAATTTATAATTGTCTATGTAAATTTATACGAAAATTTTATTAGACGTTTACGTCACTTTGTAATCACATTTTATTAATTTTTCTGAATGCGTTGTATACTTAGTACATTTTTTTGAATATTTAACTCAACATATTTATTCTTCCCTGAAGCATGTTTGCAACTTTGAAATGCACACATGTGCATTTACTGTACGTACTTCAAAAGTGAGTAATAATTATAGTAAATTAATATTTCTCTCTCTGTCTCTTTGTCTCGCTCTGCCATTTTACCCCTTACTTATATACTTACAAATCAAAGTTTAGATTGCTAAAGAATTTTCACTTCCGTCAGGTGTATTGAGTTGCACGCGATTTTTTTTTCTCTTTTTTACGTGAAATTAAACGACGTTAAGATAAGATATCCTGGATAATTAACGCATATTGTTTATCAAATGACCTAATTAAACATTTTATAGGACCTTGGTAGAGTAAGGTATGAATAAATCAGTCTACTTGTCAGAAATAGACTTTTAATTTTAATAAATTAATGCGATTTAGTTAATTGTTTGTGATATGTAATATTAAATTATGTAGTCATTTGTTATGTTTCTTAATAATATAGCAAATAAATTTAACCGCATTTTTCATCAATAGGAAACAAAATTATTTATCACATCAAATTTTATGTATTAGTTTCACAACCTTTTAATTACCAAGAAAATAATACATTTAATGAAATATAGTACAAAAATTACAATTGACATGAAACATTAGTGTTTATTTCAAATAAATATTAAGCGAATTGTGCAAGGAAATTTATTGAACACTATAGAAATTAACACTACCCACAAACCGTCCGCCACACACACCCCTGTCCTTCACTTATCCGAGACTTATCCCCACCCCTCTACCCCCCACCCTCCCCCCGATTGAATTCCTTCAATCTAAAGACAAAAATATAAACCAATTTTAAATTGAAAAAAATAAAGTAATCAACTCAAACTATTCAATATAGTTTAACTCCAAAAATTATGTTTCTAGGAAGAAAGGGTTAATTTGAAGGCTGTGACTTCCTTGCTCATCCATCACTATATGCGTCCATATGATTTTGGGCTCCATTTCTTTTGTGGCTCCATGCGGAATCAAAACCAATGCCTGTTTAGAAATATCATCGATAGGATGTCTTATAATATATCCCAGCCGTTCCCATTTTCAATTTCCGATTTGGATATGTGTCAGATCTTGTTTTGTTATTTATGAAAGTCACAAAACAGATTAAACCAGGCCTACAAATAAGTGTGTGTCTTGCACGATTATATTCACATAATTATCCATAAATTTTAATTTGCCCAAATGTAAATAAGGAAGAGAAAAAACAATTATAGAATCTTAAATATGGTAGACGGTAATAGCTTTTTAGAATAAGGCATCACAGGCGAAAATGTATTTATGTCCAGGATTAACTTATTTATAAAAAAAAATTATCGGTACAAAATGCGTAGATAACTAACTAATCAAACGAAAACATTTTCTTATAATTGTAAACCAACAAGTGTAAAAATTAGTGTCACGATTTATTATAACTTTCTAACAGAAACTGATCTTCAACTTGCAACTTAATGGCTACCAAAAAAGTTATCAAAAAGTTATAATAAGGGTAACAATGCGCTCAACGCATACCAGGGACCAGCAATGAGTTGAAAGGACCGCCGTCGGAACAAGTGCACTTTGAAAAAGTTATTTCTGCATTGTTTTCTATTAATTAGTTGAAAGAAAGCTTACCTTTTCTAAATCTTAAATTAATTATATTTACGACAACTATATGTGTGCGTTCATTGCGGATTTACAGATAAATTGAGTACATATATTGTCAGTCTTGTTATAGATGTAATACACGCAAAGTTAGTAATAAATCAATCTTAAATATATACATAAATCGACAAAATTTTGACAGTTTACTTTTGACATACATCACATACAAAAGTAGTAAAAGCCTCTTTTATTTTCATCTATCTCTGTCGGTTTTTAACTAAGTACATATTTTCCATCCTTCTCGCAAGAGATTCGTTACATTCAGACGTTGCAAAACGTTGTATGACGGACGTTGAGTCCTAGACATTTACTCTCATGGCACCTAAAGAAGTTTCACTTCAAAAATGTTTGCAATTTAACATTTGACAGTCTTTTGGTGGTAATGATAGCAATTTTTCATTTTTTTTTCTTAATTAGTTTTAGTATTAGTTGCTGATTGTTATAACAGTACTCACAGGCATTGACTGTTGTAATTTGATTTAATAGACCGTCAGGAACTCGTCATAAAATTTTGTCCAGCCTTGAGGAGTCAGTAAAGTATCCTTGCTTTTTTTAATGCTTCACATATTGACTATATATGCATATAAGCATATGTTTAGGCTGCATGGTTTGCCTGTAATCAAAGAAATGTATGAGCAAAATGTCACTCAAAAACCATTACGTACCATAGACACTCCACTCCGTTGCGTACCATAGACGTACCATAGACAATGGCTCTCCATAGATTAACAGGTCCCTATCAATCATCTTCGTACCGGCAACTGACGGTGAACTAGTGTAACCGGCCAGTAATGAATGCTGTGCGATATGTTGAAATCGTTAATTACCGGTATATTACGAGTATTACGCCGGACGAGAGGCCTAACTCGATTTAATCGTTAGATTTATAGTAATGATCTTAAATTATGTTTCGTATATTAATATTGAAACAATTATGCGTGCTGAGTATACACTCAGCACGCACAATTGTTTATGTGTATATGAGTTTGCTTGTGCGTGTGTTGAGGAGGGTTCTGAAGAATGTTAAAAATTTTGTATAATCGATTATTATTATGTTGACAGTTAATAAACCCGCCCTCTCAGTTCATCAGTGTCAGCACATGTGGTAGATAAATAGAATTTTCCATATCTACCCCAAAGCGTGAAATTATTTTTCTATTGTTGCACGAGAGTAGCTCTTTCAGATAAAGTGAGATTAATTTAGGATCTATTTCAATAAGGCTTTTTATATTCACTAAACTTGTATAAGAGATTTCCCTGGATGAAAATTATTAGTAAGGGATGAAAATTTCCTTTTAGAGCTCTTGACAGTGTTAAAGGAGAATGCATTTTCACCGATCGTTGTGCGTATATTGTGTATTCCTTCCTTCGCTTTTCGCAATAAACGGAAATTATGAAGTACTTTCTAGTTTTATTCATCAAATTTCTATACATTATTTGCTCTTTACTCGTCGAAATTCAGTTGCTAACTGAATAGCCGATCGAATTCGCACTCTTTATATAACGTTCCGGAGATATCCGAAAAGGGAAAAAGAGGCGTGTGTAAGAATTTGGAATATCAAGGAAATATTTAACTTTTACTTAACGTTGACAAAGGTTTTCTCATCAAAATATTTACGGGCACCGCAATGAACAAAATGGAAGAATTTTCCACTACTGAGTGTACATTTTAAGTTAACCGATCAATTGCACAACATCTCAAAATATATTAATTTCGGAAAAATAGTTTCTTTTTTCATTGGAAATCGACATTATTTTCTATACTAAAAATAAAGCGGTTGGCATTAAACATTAAAATTTACTATTTTGAAACATTTCGTAAGTCTACACAGAATAGTAGTTTTCCAAACACTTTATATGTATATATCAAAACTGAATTGTGTATTTAAGAAGCTATATAAATCAAGAGCGCTCAATTTTACATGCGAAATGAAAAACTTTTTCCTGAAGAACTCTTTTTTTTCGCAAACTTAACAAATGTTAAGTTTCTCTTCTATTATACATCTCCTTCCAAAATTCTTTGACTTTTTTAGCGTTTTCTTTATTTATAATTTCTTCCAATGCTTTCTTACAAAACATAAATAAATTTCATTAATCAGATATAACTGATACAGTATTTTACAGTCACTAAATAATACAGTACTTTTGTTGTCACCGTCTTGACAGTACGCCAACATTCTTAACACCATAAAGTCGAAAAAAGTGACTACTGAAAGACCGATTTCGCCATTTTTCACAAGAGAAACACACTAAAATTGGAATTCAGTAAAGTAAGTCAGAAATGAATATGGTTAAAATGCATTGCGTCAAAGATAGGCTGACATTTCTTCGATTTCAAAAACACTTTCAAATTCGAATTAGACTTAGTAACAATAAGTTTGAGGATTCTCGGATACGTGTACTTGACACGTCGATTCCGAACGGCGAATTAAAATAATTTTATTTATTTTCATGTAGATCAGAAAACCAATTTAAAACATACTAGTTTCATAAAGGGAAATTTTTTCTTTGTTTAGTCCCTGTGTTTAGGGTTCCTTACAAAAAAAAAAAACAAACGCTTTTCATAACGATTTACACAAGACTTTCACTACCATAAGACTTGTGGTATTTAGATTAATAAGGTATATAATATATATTTAAGACCTGTGATTAATTGATGACGCTTCACAATGATTCAAATGAAGAGATTCGAACTGTGCCGATTTAATTTTTTAGGTTTTCGTACCTCAAATTGAAAAACGAAACACTTCGCCCGTATGCACCACACACGGTCAGGACCCTCAATCGGATTTATTGACAGTAAAAAACATATTTTGTATGGATACTTTAGGAATTGAATCGTGCAATAGGGCACGGTCGGTAAAGTACACTCTTGTTCCGACTCAACTGACAGTTAATGAGAAACAAAAATACGTTTTTAACTGTCAGTAACTCCGACTGACCGTCTTAACGGTTTGGTGTGCATATGGGCCTTAGATGAACACTCACCTGTTTGTATGTCTGCTAAAACCGTTTTTCCAATCCCCTTGACCTAGAAACTTAAAATTCATCATTGTAATAAAAAACCCCCACATAGCTCAGTAGTTAACATACAGAAATATTTATAAGGAAATTTGAGGTTAGGGGGCAATTAGGTACTCGATTTTTTTTTGTTACAAATGCAGTATGGCAGCATTTTCAAATGATACTCATTTGAAAGAGTTAAAAAGAACCTCAAAAATAATTTTAGGTAGTTTATTTTCAGTATACATTAAAACATATACAATAAAAATATATAACACCGCTCCTTTATTTCTGAAACTCACTCACTCCTCACTACTCAAACTAAAATTATGAAAAAAATGGGGTTTTTAGAAACCTATGCAAAATTTGTAGGAAAACAATAGAGATTATCCCAGATCTTACAATTTTTTAATTATGCGCCATATTAAAGAGATCGTAGTGTTTCTATAAAACCATTTACAAATATTAATTTTTCGCAACATAATATTTGTAAATGGTTTAATAGAACACTACGAACTCTTTTAAGTCATTCTATTAAACCATTTACAAATATTAATTTTTCACAACATAATATACTGCCGTCTATATTACAGGCGTAATATGACGGCAATATACTATGTTGCTAAAAATTAATATTTGTAAATGGTTTAATAGAAACACTACGAACTCTTTAATATTTAAAAGTATACAAATGTGTAGGAAACCCTTGGAGTAAGAGTTCTACTCATTCTTGTCGGTTTTCCCTTGGGTTAATCTTTTAAAGTAGTTTAGTCACATTAAAATAATCTACAAAAATATTATAGACAATACAAAAATCTACAAAAAAATCCATAATGTATATAGCTAATTACAATAGATTGTCTTCTATGAGCGTTTATATTTTACGAGATGGGGCCATACCGTTTATTATTCGACTAAAGCACAAGACAAATACTTGAAACGTTGAGATAATCGTTCATAAATTATCCGTAAAGTATTATTGCATAAAAAAGCGATTAAAATAAAATTAGGTCTTTTATATCCGGGCAAAGCCGCGATGGGTAGCCATCATTTTTTAAAATTATCGATTTAATACATACGACTATTCCCGCCTTTTCCATCCGGGTCGTTTCAGGGCCCCTCCTGGGTCCAATAACTTATCACCTCATACAAAAAGTTGGACCTTCCAAAGCCCCCTAATAGTGTCCCGTATCTACAATCTCAGCATTTCCACCCAACAGGGTTAGAATCGGTCCCTCCTCAATAAATCATTTAGGATCTCCATTTTTCAACAACGCATTTATCGAATGCTCTAAATAACTCAAAGATCGGTCCATTCTTAACCAAGTCTCGGTGACTAAAGATACTCACTGCAATGATACAAAATACGATTCCTGCATCTCAAAATAACAGGTACACGCCGGGCCACGGTAGCACGGAGTGCTCCATATCCCGTTAAAATCTGCAAAGTATAGTAATCGGTGACAAGCCAGTTCTTACGCAACCGCTCGCATACGTCGGAGAAATATAGCCTAGTCCTTTCCCCCTTTGAATCAGGGGAGGACCACCTAGGCTCCAAACGAGCATCGACGATCTCCATAATGCTCCTCTTTCTTTCAACTTGGGATTCATCAGCCAAAAACTCAAAGTGTAACGAACCCGCATTGAAACTCTTACTCGTGCCAATACAAAGTTAACCGCGCGTTCCGCAATCGCGAGGTCAGCAGGTAGGAGACCCGCCAAAACCGGCAGCGCATCCGTTGGCGTATTCCGTGTCAATTTGTATAGATTTGCCCTATATATGCAAAAAGGTTCATACGACTATATGACGGAACAACAGCGGAAATTGTTGTCTAGTTATGGATAAATTCGATTTATTATTTCGTTGCTATGTCGAAATTAGAAACTGCCATAATAATGAAAAAATATTTCTTGTCCGAGTTAGGTTAGAACCCGAGCTCTATCGGTCACGTTTCTAGTGATTATCTGTCGGGTTGCAGCAGCTACAGCTGTCACAGTGAATCATGTGTAGAAGAGTTATTAACACATTTCAAAAATTACTTGGAAAGTAACCCTTCATTCGTAAGTAGACATTTTATTTTATTAATTTTTTAAATTTTCATTAATTGTAATTCATCTTTACTATTTTGTCTTAGTAATATTGAAAGTCACTTATACAAGTTACCACATGCAAATTTAAAAAAAATTAAATCGGTTAACACGAATCGAAACGCAAAAAAATAGAGTCCAAACAAACTTATTAATTCCGGAATAATTTCAATTATGTACCCTACACTTTAATAAAAAATTCGGCTCCAAAATAAAAAAAAGAATGTATGTAGAAGTGAACGGTCCATTCTGATAGTAGAAGTGAAACTTAAATATTTATTGCGCCAGGAAGCTCATATTCGCGATACCTTATGTTAAATAAAATAATTTCACTTCAATCAAAGTACGGAACCCTAGATACTCGAGCCAGACTCGTACTCGACCGGTTTACAATTACGTTTATTTTCACTTGAAATCGTTCACTTACAAGAAACTAGATGTAAACATTTGTTACAACGAATTATTCATTAACGATTTTAAGTTACGTTTCCGTCATAGCGATGTTCAGACTTAGCTCGTAGCTTAAGGCGATGGCAGCTGAATGTCGTCACACGATGTAATTGGAGCAAACCGCCAATTATAAGACGAATTACAATGTTTACGGCCTGATTCACTATCACCTCAGTCTGCTGGCCTCCGATTCGAACGCAGCTTAATATTCAGCAAACGACGGCAATTGCAGCCGCTCGACCTCGACAATGAAATTCTAGAATACTGAATGAATATAAATAATAGTGCTTAATCTAAATACTTTCTAATTTCAAAAAGACTTGGGAAAGCGGAAACTGTTTAAGTAACATTTTGAAAAATTTTGTGACGCAATACGCTATGAGTACATAGGACAATGACCTATCTGGTCAAGAATTAACTTTAGAATTTAAATAAATTCTTAATTTGAACACGAAAAGTATAACAATAACATGTAATCTCATGTTTTTATTAATTCGAGATGTAATCCAACAAAGAGAGACGCACGCTATTATCACAGAATTTATAGCAATTGTTCAGAATGTAGTAATATTTTTTGAAACATTTGCTTTAATTGAAAAAATGTAAGAAGTAGAAGAAAAAAAATATTAATATAATAATTGCAAAGAATTATATTTTACACTAATTTTGTCAAAAAACGCGCCATTTAGGAAATATTTTCTAAGAGCTGAAACTCAGTGACGATCTTTCTTCCCTTTTCCCTTTTGTGTGACAATTAATAATCACATGAAGAGGTCCATCGCCTGAATAATTTTCCCACATTTTCCAAATAAAATCACCAATTATGGAATTTGGTTTCTTTCTTTTGTTGAAAATTATTGTGAGATAGGAAGAAACTTGAGAAAACATATCATTTTGGTTACCACGTTCCAAAACAGATATTATGGATTTGTTTTTTGTCTCTAAACAAATTCATATAACGATAAATCTGTGAAATACGAAAAAAACTTATATTGAGAGAGTTCCGTAAACATTTTGGCATTTATAAGCATTCGGGAGTACAGAGTATTTTAATTAAACTATTTACAAATATAAACTTTTCACTATGTAAATATACATTTAGAAGACATAAAAACATGGTGCCTATTTAAAAAATTATAAGATCTACGATAATCGTCATAGTTTTTCTACAACTTTTTCGCAGATTTCTGAAAGCCCTTTTTTTCATAATTTTAAGTTGCGTAATTTCGGAAATAAGGATATATATTTTTGCATATTTTCAGCATATCCCGGAATATATACTATCTAAAATAGTGAAAAAAAATTTTGATACCCCACAATATGTATGAAAATATAAAAAATTACCTAATTAATTTTAGTATGGACGTTTATAATTTTTAGCCACTAATATATATGCGGATTAATATGTATTATTATTGCGCCAAATTTCAAGTTTCTTCGTCAACCGGCTTCTGAGAAAAACCATGTGACAAACAGACAGACACGCGAGGGAAACTATAAGGGTTCCTTTTCCCTTTTTGATGGACGAAATCCCAAAAAGCTATTATAAACAAAAATACTTTTAAAAATAAGGTTATTTAATTTTTCTTAACTTCTTAAAAGTCGTATTCAGACAACTTGAAGGAATTTTAACAAAATAGTGAAATACTCAAAAAAAAAGAAATATAACATAGCAAAAATGTGTTCTAGAAATAATAGAAAAAAAACTAGGTCCCGCCTCATAAGGAGGGTAGAATTTTTGAAGCTGAACTTGTGGCAGGGAAACTAAGAAAATCAAATGCGCCTGAACCGAACCATGTGACTTCTGATTGCTTGTACGAGACTTTAGACTTTCGCAATTGTATAAAAAATATTATCCCGGTTCGAATACATAAATGTTATTGATTTTTTTATCCTAACTTTATTTCATAAGACTGTATATCCAATGGTTTTATTTCATAATATAATTTCTATATGGCTATGACCGTTTACGAAAAAGTTACATTAAGTAAGAAATTAGGTTTAAGGCTCATAATAAAAAATACTAGCCTATTAGGTTTGGATCCCGAACACGAACTCTTATCGAAGCTTTAATATCGAAAATTCTATCTTTTATCCCTCAAACAAGTTATTTTACAAATAATTGTTAAAACATCTCGTTCACACGAAGAAAGTTGCGGAAACAAATCTAGTATTAAATATTGCATAATGTGTTATTACGCAATAATCATACGAATACAGTATGAATCTAAAATTTATTTATTATTAACTTTTATGTATAGTGCATATGGCGGACTTGTTGCTACATGAGCAATCTCTTCCAGTCAACTATAACAATTTGTATTGAAATTTAGTTGGTAGACTGTAAGAGATTTTACAATGAAAATTCTTCATAGCACATTAGACAAAAAAAATACAAAAGTAAATTAAAAAAGAAAACAAAATATTGACATGATTTGGGATGGGAAAGACAGGAAAAGGCAAGGACACAAAGGAAAAGGTTTCAGGAGATGCAGGACTTTTTCACTCGATCTTTGAAAATATTTAGAGACGTGGTTTTCCTGATGTCAGGATCCAGGTGATTCCAAATTTTAGCTGCTTGGACAGTGAAGGATTTTTCGTAAATGGTAGAGGTATATTTAGGAAAAAGTAGGGTGTGTGAACTTTCAGATCGCAGCTCAAGGCCGTCAAATTTGCCACTAAGATAATTTGGGCTATGAGGATTTTTCAATATGTTAAAAAGAAGTGTAAGTATGTGAAGTTGGCGTCGATCACGGATCTTCAGCCATTTGAGAAGTGACCTGTATTCAGAAATGTGATCATATTTTCTGAGGCCGAAGATATACCGAATGATTACATTTTGAAGACGTTCCAACTTGCACAAATATTCGTCATTAAGATCAGGATAGCACACTTCTCCAATAATCGATTATTGGTAATAAAATTATTTGACAAAGGTAGATTTTCATTTTAGTCGGTAGAAAATTTTGAAGACGTTTAAAAGAGTGTATCATGTTGAAAACACGACGACTAACATCATTTACTTGAGGCAGCCAATTAAGATTTTGATCGATCAGTAGGCCCAGGTTTTTAACTGTTTTTTTTGTTTATTTGTTTTATTTCATAAAATTTCACAAAAAAATTTTGTACAGCGTTACCCAAACTGTTGGAATTATAAATATACTTCAAAATACAGACATGATAATAATATACCTGGTAATACAGTTCACAACACAACATAATGGATAATTAACGACATTCCTTTGTAATGTTCTGAATAATACAAAATTATCCCACAAATCTTAGAAGCAAATTCAGCCATTGTCATATAATCACTTTCCACGAAACGTCCTTGCCTGTCTATGCGCCAAAGCCTAGGAGGCAGTTGGATCATGACACCAAATACTCGCCATCTAAAAATAATTTCAAAAGTTGTCTGAAAAAGTTCTTTCTCTTTCGATTCCTTACCGTTCCTTAATTCTAGCTTACTCCTCTTTATTCTTCTTTCCTCAACCATGCTAGAACTATACTTTCTTTCTACAGCCAAGATATGTCATAATATTCTATAGATGTTTATTGCGATTTTAAGTTTTTTGATATGATTTTTTTACTGGGTGTATATTTTCATTTGTAAATGTTGTAATAAAACAGGACTATCAAAAACTTTACAGACTTCTGGATAACTAATTTTCAAATTTAACCTTTCAGTTTTCTAGAAGAGATTGCTCGTGTAGTTAAGTGTGTGTGTGTTTAATTATTTACGCATATATAATTAATTTTGAAAATATGTAATAAATAAATATCGTATCTTTAAAAAAAACACCAAAAAACTAAATTTAAAACTGAAAATTATATCATATTACGGCAATAGCTTAGCAGTTTACTAATCATCGTTGCATCGATCGATCATGAATCACCCAGAAACGCCACCGACCGCTTTCCGACGCAGTCAGTGAAGCAGAAAAAAATGACGCAGCACGCAACGATGGATTAAAAAGCGTAAGCATACGGAAAATGGATGAACCTTGTGGAGTATGTATTCATTCTTACATATTAAGCAGGCGAAATAAAATATGACTTCGCACCTATCAATAATTCATATGATTAAAACAGTGATACGCCACAAAAAATTAAAATTCGACCATTCGTCAGGACAGTATGTAATAAGCATTATACTGTAGTGATTGCCCTAACAATAATTAGGGATGAAGACGTTCTTTTGAAGCTCAATATTTTGCTAAAGGGATTTTAATAAATAGTTAATAAAACCAAAAGTGGACACACAGAGTTTTTTGCTGCTAATTACATAAATAATTGCAAGAAAAAGGTAAACATAAACAGCAAAGTGTATCGATAAGGGCAAAAGGGTAAAAATGTCAGTAAAAAACAGAGACCGACCACGAAAAAAGGTTAATAAAAATTAAACTATTTCACTAATAATTGTGAAAATCGATAGACCACAATAGGTCAAGAATTGCAATCTCTAACCTCACCTCATACAAACTTAGGTACATACATATGTATGTATACATATCAACGTACGTATCACATAAAGCATCTACTAGCAAAATTTCATACATTAAATAAACAATTATACGAAGGTAAAAATAAACAGCAGAGAGCAAAGAAAAGCGGCAAAAAGATGGCCGAGCATGAAAAAAGAGAGTTTTTGCAAAAAAACGTCGATAAATATTAAACTATTTATAATCAGTCGAGAATTGCGATCTGTGACCTCTCCCTATGCGTACATACGTTCATACGTATATACGTACAAACTAACGAACGTATGATATGAATCATCTACTACCAAAACTTCATACAGATTGGTCTAAAAATGTACCTCTGTGACAGATTTGTAAAGACACATTGTCACTTTTTAAGATTTACTCTGAAACCTTAAAAAGTGATCAATTGCTAGTATAGTTAATATCATATTACGACATTAACGGGCCAAGAACTGTCGGGATGCGCATGAAATATTTGGCAATAATAAATATATTGTGCGTGGGCGCCAATGAAATCATTAGCAGACGCTGATATTAAACGAAATCTTACACTTAAACTCAGTTTCATTGCCAGTTATATTTCCTAATAGAGTGTTTGTTGTAATTAGGCGTGGTACGTCGAGAAAGATGACCTTCTACATGCTTGTACTCCGCAATCGGCCGCTTATTACAGGTGGACTGTGTTATGAGCTGATAGAGTCATATCTGGTCACTATCGTTTGGCCTTTATAATTGTGAGCCATGACCAAAGACGAGATGGAAGATTGGTTGAGTAATATCTCTTTAGTCTTTCTTTGAAAGAAACTTTTTGTATTAACATATGAAACACCGATGAGTAATTAGCGTTTCACTGGACTGTAACGTTATCATAACGCCATCTATCGATGAATTTACGTATTGATAATAATATTTTTAAACAACGGACATCATCGTCTATAACAATCCGACATTATAGTTTAAAACGAGTTCAAATTTATAATATAATTCCAGTTTTAAGTGAGAAATATCTATAAACGTTTTCGTATTATTTTGAGGCCATATTAGATCTACCATATTGAATTTTGAAAATTGTTTCTAAATTAGTAGTAAGTGAAACTTATTTGCGTATAGTAAGGTTCGAAACGATTCAAATTGCGTAACGAAAATGTGTGATGGAAGTAACAAGGCGGAAGTGAAGTTAGCATATTATATTACCCTGAAGTATTAAAAAAATAAAACGTTTGGCAATTTCACGTAGAATGTTGAAAATATAGAAGATTTTACGAATTATCTTTGCGCTGAGACCATGCTAAGCATATACATTTAAAAAAAAGGAAACTTGTTGGTTGCTTGTTTGTTTTTAAAGTTTATCACTAATCCAACTGACTTGAAACATTCATCAAAGCTCATGGTGAGCAGATGGACAAAGAGTATATGATTTTAATAAGTGCGAGTAATGGTAAAAAGTCGTAAGGTGAATTTTTAAATCATTATAGTTAAAAATAATATAACATACAAATATATTGTAGACAATATGGCAATGGACAAATAAATTCAATGCAATATTTTGTTAATTATTGCAGACTCTCGCTTAGGACCCATTTTATGTTGTAAAATCTGAATATAAAAATAGTTTTACTTTGAAAAAACTACACGGCTGTAGTTACATAAAAATGATTGTTAAATAAATTTTACACGAGAATTAAATCTACAAAAAATCCACAGTGTTTATGACTAAATATTTTCCGTTAAGGTAGCTCGAACTTTAAATTAAAATGAAACAAGTTGTGTACATCATTTATTTTTTTTATTTGAAAGAGTATTTTATTACATTGAATATGGAATATGATATAGGTCAAATGATGGCGGCGGCTTCGCTGAGCGGCGCGTGTCTGAGAAGTCCAATTTTTTATGACTGGACTACATAAATCGGGTTCGAAATCATTGAAATCATTAAGGCATCAATCGTCTACGGCTTATTCGAATAAACCTGTGATTAACATAGACCCACAAGAAGAAGCAATAATGGCGTTAGGAGCCGTCGAATTTATCGTGCAGAAGATCCACTGTTGCATGCACTATATGGCTCGTAAGCACTGTCTTGTTGGAACCGCGTGTCGTTGAGATCCAATCTTTCATTTTACGCTACAAATTGGTTATCATCAGCTTGTACCTCTCGCCGGTTAAAGTTATGGTGTTACCAGCTTCATTTTGGAAGAAGTACGGACCAATGATCTCGCTGGATCAAAATCCCCACCAAACAATGACTTTATCTGGATACATTTACAACCATTGAATGTCATGTGAATTGTTATCAAATGCAGCAATTTTGCTGGTTGACATAAAAATGGGTCTTGTCCCAATCAGCGAATTCTCGACGCTGCATATATTGTACTAGTTCCTAGATCAATTAAATTTTGTACGGGTGCAAGCCCAAGTCCCAACACAAAACTCGCCTACTTAAAGTCTGCGAAAAGCCAAGTTCTTCGGCGCGACAAGGAATTCCCGCGCACTCTCGGCCACAGCAGCAACATTTTCTGCAGACCTTACATTGCTTTGAATTTGATCAAATTTTTGAACTAGTTGATACATATTTTCTACCAAACAACGGATAGTCAACTCAACAATTATATGTGCACTGTAAAAATCACGCAGCACATGTAGCGGTAGCTCAAACTGTAACCTCTTAATTTGACAGTTGTAGCTTCACCAACATGGTCGCTTGCACGCTGTCAAGGTTCGAGCACACCTATTAGAAAACCCTTTTTATAGATTGTTCGTTATAAACCTTTTTATAGTACAAGATTGAGCCGAAAGACTATTAAAACAAACAAGTAAATAAACCGTTGCGTCTACTATTATCGGATTAATATATTAATTATAATATTAAAAAAATCGCTTCTTTGCCCAGGCAACACTGGAACGGATGTACTAGACATAGTTCATATGTATCCGTAACAAATTTGCGGATTTCCACGCGCATTTTTTTTATCCTTTCCGTGTTACATAATTTCCTCGCACCAAAATTAATTTCATTATATGTATCGATTTACAGCTGCTATTTAATTAAGTTTATGTAAGTAAACTCAGCAAGGTCCATCTACACACACCCAAACCGTCTACGAAACTAAAAGTTATTCATTACCATTAAGCAATTAATATGCGCATTTCCATACGGAGCGCAGCTCATCAAACGGGTGGTTAGCAACGCGTGCCGAGTATTGAAATCGAGACAATAATTGGTGTGTGTAACGCCGCCTCCATCTTGCAAAACGTAAGAAAAACGTAAGCGCTCAGCAAGCATCGCTCTGTACTCTGTTATAATTATATTATTACGCTCTGGCACTTTGTAAATACCCTGTGTCTGTAGTGTGATGAGTGTAGTGATGGTTTGATTTTTGTTAAAATTATCGATATTACTTTATTTTATTTATCTTATGTTTAAATTATTTAATTTTTAAATATAATTATAAATTTTCTTTCTTTAATTAAAATATAGACATTTAACATTTGTTTTACTTCTATGGTAATTATTACTCTAAAACTACTATAGCTAGTTGATAAAAAGAATTAGTTTCAGGAGCAAGAAGTTATTCGTCTGTATACAGTCATATTGAATACATACAGTAGTATATACCGTAGTGATATTAGTTTATTAATTAATTTTTTAATAAGTAATAAAGTACAACTTTAATATAATTTCAATTAAACATCGTAGAAATAAATCATTTTATTGCGATTCTGGATTTCAGTATTGATTGTTTTTGGCGTCTTTTAAGGTTGAGCGACGAATATGTAAACCAATTTTATTTGTTTGCTTAATATTCATTATAAATTTGTATATATCCCAGTTGTTGTATACATAGGTGTACATATATAACTTATTTTTATTTAGATTAGGTATATAATACTTATGTACGAAGTATTTATTGAAACATCTTCCTCCAGTTTATCTCAGTTATTCATATTGCAGTAAATCAGGCAAAGGCCTTTTTTGTAATTTATATATAGTATTAAATTAAACTATTTATTATGTAACGAAAAAACTGAGTCTTCGATGATACGACTTTTACCGAACTTTTAAGAGTAACAGTTATTGCGGTAATGAAATAATTATAGAGTTTAGTGTATATATATCACTACGTAGTTAATCGTGCTCGATTTAAACATAAATACACTAAAATTGAAACGACATAAAAAAATTAAATTATTAACATGTGACGGAAGCAGTACAGTCGTACTACTTCCGCCATATATTTTCTACTCCTGAACGCTCCCGCTGAATAAGAAAATTCGGTTCCAAAAAGTGAAAAGGATAATTAATCATGAAATATTTTCATGCTTAGTCCGTGTAGTATTTACATTCTAATGCTATAATATAAAAAGAAACATAAAGCAATAGAAACTCGGACGAGCAAATAATCAAAATGTTAAGTCTGCGAGACTTATTCAATTCCCCTATTAAGGAATAAACATTTATAGCCTCTAATACCCTTAAAATAGAATTTTGAAATCATTAATCAGTAACAAAAATAAACTAATGAAAATCAGTTTTTTTTTCAATTAATCGTTAACATAAAACTACATTTGACATACTTATTACTACATGAGCATCCTCTTCCAATCAACCGAAACTCCAGAAGTTCAGAACTTAGTGTCGTGGAAGACTTCAGAAAGCAATCAGTGAGACATTATAAAATTTGCTGTTTATTACAATATAAAAATTAAAAATTTTAATATTTAGCAAAAAATTGCAAATAATTTAGGTATAAACATGGATAGCGAAGAGGGATAGGATAGGGGAAGAAGGAATAACGCAGTAATAGGGAATCAAGGTCAGAATGTACGTCTCAGATGCCTTTTGAAAACATACATCGACGATGCGTTTTGAATGTTAGGATCCAGTTTATTCCAGAATTTTGACAACTGTACAGTGAAGGCAGTCTTATATTTAGGGATAAAGAGAACGAAGAGAAAAAGGCCATATGCCCCTGAGGCTTTAATCTAGAAATAATATAAGACGGACTACAGGGATTCTTCAATCGAATGAAGGAAAGACACATAAGGTGGAAATATTGTTATATTTTATATAACACATAAACTTCGAAGTCGTTTTAGTTCATTGAACCTATATTTACATTCCTTCTTCTTGCTACATTTAAAATGCATTTAAAAAATAAAATACGTCCTTTGATAACAAAATACCACAAATGCTCGCTCGCACGATACAGTGAGTATTTTAAAAGTCCTTACAACAACGTAATTATATTTACGTCGATCTAAATAAAAAAAGTTTTTACCACCTAGATCCATCTTCGAGTGGGTACATCACTAGTCCGCTGTTTACCAACAAGCAGATGAGTTGATACTAATTGAGATTAATATAACTCGTGGCGTATCGCTCGTGAAACAATGCTTCGAGCGCGAGCATGGTACGCCAAGGTCGGCACGTGCGTTACCTGTCGTGCAGGATAGCTAATCCTGTTTTTTTATAAAACTTTCAATAACAAATAATCGTGCAAGTGATCCTCTCAGATTCCGCGGTGAACATTTTAAATTGAATATATTAAATTAGAATACTATTACGCTTCTGTTGCGCCAAGGAAAAATATTGTACAATAATTCAATGATGTGATCTAATGGCGCGTTTGAATGGATGTTAAATCGTTCCAATGGCACGTCGCGACGTGTACTTTCGCCAGCTTCACGTCTTGTCGGCTAGCAGTATTATAAAATTAAAAATATATTTTCAATAGATTGCTAAAAATATTTCACTGATAAATTATTTCATAATAACATTAAGTTAATGTTTTATTAATAATAAATATCTGAGTATTTATTAATAATAAAAAATTAATTTCATTTTATTATTTTATTTTATTATAGTATTTATTTTTCGTTTTCAATTCGTTCAAATAAAAATATTTCAATATAAAAATTTTAGGTAAAATAAAATCCTGTAATTAGAGGCTTCGCTTCTGCCAGGTGTCCCATGACGGCTCCCAATTTTTTGTGGTGTTTTTTTCAATTTTGTCAGGTTGGTAACTAATAATCCCACCACTTTTTTCAATGATTTTCAAAATGTTAAAGAAACTTCTCGAACTTCTGTATTAGAGCAAATGTAATTCATTTTTCAGTTCAATCAGCAAATATTATTCGACCAGCAAAATAGAAATAAAATATGGAAAAGAAATGAAAATAAAAGAATTTAGAGTACTCCTGTTTCATAAATTTCGTTTAAGACTAAAACTGAGGCAAACAACATGCAATGTATGTACGATGGTGTCTGAAGGTGTACACTCCTATGACACAGTCAAATATTAATTCCAAAGATTCAAAGAAGGAAATTTTGATCCTTCCAATAAATCTCATATAGACATCCTGCATTAAATTTAGAAAAATCAAAATACATCATTGAAATAAATTTTGGACGAATTTCGCGTTATCTGGTGAAAGTTACACTCAGGTTTTTATGCTATAAAAAAGAACAACAAAAAACCACTTGCTGCTCCGGATAAAAAGTGGAAGTATTCTGTTTGGCTAGCGCATGAACTAAAAATTTCCACTTCAGAAGAGGGCCGCCATAAGTATGAAACTATTGAGTTGGCATCATACAAATGATTGGCTGAAGTATCGTATTATATAAGATGAAAAGAGGGTGTCATGTTGATTTTCTGCATAAGCGCCAGGAACTAGAAGCTGGAGAAAAAGACGTACTTTCTCCAAAATATGATATCAGCCGAAAGGCTCTTTTAAATATGTGGCAGGATTTAAATAGAATCCCTTATTAGAAATTCATTCACACTAAGAAAAAAACTACCGCCATGAAAAATTAAGCAATCGCCGCTAAACTTACTACAAATATATTTACAAAGCAAAGCATACCTTATACATGACATTTCTCAACCACATATAGCAAAAATGGTGCATGAAACAATTTTTATACTTGCATAGACTGTATTCTCCTTGCCTACCATACTCTCCACACCACTCGCCCTTCGACTATCATTGTTTCGTACGTCTGTGTCCGTTTATTTCGTGTCTAATTATTTACGTAATAAAAAAATTAAAAAACACCGACGTCTTAAAGTTGAACTTACCCAATTATTCAATCTAAACCTCCTCTCTTCTTTTTTCAATCTAAACCTTCCCTAAGAATTCGGAAAGAAAAGAATTTTATCTTCGCATATGTGCTGGTGACAAGGAGTGATATAGTCCGATGGTGCTTATTTAATTGATTTTATTAATTATATATCAAAAAATTTCATTACTTTTTGAACTGAGTTGGAGATTTTCTATGTTGCCAATTTAATATAATTGAAATAAATCGTCATAATTGAATCCCCACAAATCTTCTAGTGTTAATTGTCTATATTTCCCCAATTGAAACATTTTATTATTCACACGATACTAAAAAGCAAACAGTGACTTAACAATTGTTGTCTGTCTTTCAATCTGTTCATACGAAATATTCTCCGAGACAGTAAACGGAAACAATTAATATTTCTTACTAGGTTTATAAAGATTATAAATATATACAAAATCATTTTTGGTTCACCAGAATATCTCTAAGAATTCCAAGAAAATTACGTGAAAACCTCTACATATTTCCTAAAACGATCAAAACCAACATTTCATTAAAGAAAACCCGCAGGTGTAGCTAACACGGCCAGAAGACGGGGGAATGGAGGCTAGCAAAAGTTCATGTGGTTATGGACCCAGATGTTTCAAAAATAACAATGACACCCTTGTAGAGAAAATAAAAATAATAAGCTCCTTATAAGTTCTATCTAAATCGACAATCACACAAATGATAAATATTATATTTCTTTACAAAAAGTCTGGTAAATTTTCATAATAATTTGTAAATGTTTTTTCTACGGGACTCATTGAACTGAAATGAGATGAAATAAAGATCATATTATGTTTCTTTGTATCCTCTGTCCATAATAATTCATGAAACTCACAAACTCACAGGGTCGTGAAAAAATTCAGATAAAACGAGAAAAAAGCGAAACAGAACTTCATTTTGACAACAACAGACCCACTGTCAATGTCGGTTAACTGTTTATATAATTCATTTAGACAATTGTTCACGTATTTGAAAAAACAAGCATAGGGCTTTTTAATATATTTTTTTGTAATCATTTCTAAAAAGTTATTATTTATTTAATTCATATTCATTTTCTTTGTGATTATTATTTCTCATTAACAATTCTTTTTATTTTATAAATATAATACATGCGTATTTATGAACGTAGCTTTTTTGTTTCCTATTGTGATCACAAATTGTATTTTATTTCTTGGTCTTTCCGTATTGTCATTGATGATTTTTTTAGTTTTTGTCTACGAAATAACAGCTTTTAAAAAAAATATATTTTATTTCTCTAACGTCAGGCCTATTTTCGCCGGTCTTCTTTCGGCTGTCGGGTAGTCTGCTGTATTAATTTAATATAAATTAATGTAAAGGAATTTAATATAAGTAATTTAATTTAATATAAAGGGAGTAATTTAATATAAAGGGAGTAATTTAATATAAAGGGAGTAATTTAATATAAAGGGAGTAATTTAATATAAAGGAAATAATGAGCTATACAATAAGAGTTATTGAGTCATTATTACGATTGAAATTGATCAGTTTAAACCAATTACTATAACTAATGGTTATATAATGACAAACATTAAATCGTCAATAATAGCTTGTATTTGCAATCGTTAATCGGACGTTAATAGTTCTTTGTAATCGTTGGGCGAAATAAATTTTGCCAACACTGATCATGGCTCGTTAATAATTGACCACAGCTGAGATAAAATAGGAGCGTCATTTTTTTCTGTCACAACCTATCTAAGCTGACCAAGGGCTGCCCGCAAGGGTATCCTCGCGATACCCCTTCAAAAATACGGGACCATCTCATATGCGGGTGACAGTTTGCTTATGGTCGGCGGAGGGATCTGAACTGAGATATAAAATCGGGCAGCAGACTTCCTCGTCAGGTTACACGACTGGGGCACGAAGAACAAGATTAGCTTTGCCCCACAGAGCTCCCTGGCGAGGGAGCCGACTATCGGATAAGATCTAGAATCGGGCGGATCTAGAAGTGTTGTGCGGAATCCGGTCTTATACCTGGGCGTGCTACTCGATTCAAAATGGAGCTTTGTGTGACACAGTGCGTCGGTGAGAGAGCCAGGGTAGCCTTTCATGCCATGATCCAGCTTGCCAGAGCTTACTGGGGACTGAATATTTCGACTCTCAAATTGACGTATACGGCGTTATATCTGGGTATATTGACCTATGGCGCCATCGGTATGGCCTTCAGTTTGTGTTGAGGACCAGCAAGATAGGAGGGTTGTAGGGAAATAATAGCCGCTTATGGCTTAAGAGCCATAAGGGGCGCACGCTAAATTGTGGTAAGCCAAAGCTTATATAATCTTTTAGACGGATGCTTGCCTGTATTGGCGGGACTTCGGCCAGCTGATCTCGCTATCGCGGAAGGTGCGGCTAACTTCATTTTGGCAACGGGTAGGTATTTTAGCACTGGTGTTCCATTTGCGCTTTGCTTTCTTAGAAGATGAATCCCTTATCGAAAATAGACGTATTTTCGAGATTGTCTGTGCTCATTGGCAGTCTAAGTGGGGTCCCGCGAATTCTAACGGCTGGACTACATGATTATTTTTTTCCCGATGTATCTGAGTGGTTGAATAAAACCTGGCTCAAAAGTGACTGTTACACTTCACAGTTTCTTATAGAGTATGGCGCTTTCCGAGCTAGCTTATTTAGATTTGTTTTGAGAGACAGCGCAGCATGTTCCTGCGGTTTCGAGATACAGGTCATGAATCACGTTTTATTCCACTGCAATGAGCACGAAAATATGCGTAGAGTTTTGATAGAGAGCATGCGTCAACATATCAATAGAGCAGTCACGCGATTTTTTAGAACTCGGTATTTTTAGTCACCGTGAATTGGTTGAGAGTGGATCGATCTTTGTGGCATTAAGAGCGTTCGCAAAATGTATTCTTGAAAGAATGGAAGTGCTAAATGGCTCATTGATTAGGGACAGTTCTTAACCCTGTTGTATGGAAGCGCTGGATGGTAATAAGGGGACATTATTAGGGGATCTTCGGTGGTCCCCACTTTTTATGAGGGAGGGTGTTACTGGTCTCTGGAGGGCCCTGAGACAACCCGGGTGGAAAAGGAGGGAATAAGGCAATTGAAGATATTTATAAAAAAAACGAGTGTGCTTTAGACCACACGACTGAAGTAAAACTTCAAATTCGCAAAATATGAACTTTAAAATTTATTTACAATTTTATTCACTTTAAACGTAGAATATTTAATATATTGAACAAAATAATATTACAAAATAATAAAAAAAATCACAGTTCACGTAACGCTAGCAAACTCGCATATATATATATATATATATATATATATATATATATATATGTATATATATATATATATATATATATGTATATATATATATATATATTTCATGCACTGGCTATGAGAGGGAGAGAGATAGAAAATGTGCGCGCGCACTGCTCACTCTTGCTCCTACGGTGTGATACAGGCAATAGGCTTGCACTGTGTCTTAGATATACGAAACAAAACTGGCTATGAGAGAAAGAGAAAAAGAAAAGGTGTGCTCGCACCTCTCTCTCTTGTCCCTAGAGTAATATACGAAACATAACTCTCTCTCTTTCTGTCTTCACTAACTTATATCTCCCTCTCAACTTCCCTTCGCCTCGCCAGATCACACTTTTCGTAACGCTCTCGTCACGCATTCACCAGCTTACTCCCCAAGTCAAGCGTGCGTAAAGAAGTTTTACTTCAAAAATTATTTAAGGAGATATAATAAGTGTGGTCGAATATATAAATATAATTTTGAAATTGTTGTTTGTTTGTCGGTGAGTTTTTATTTGTCCAGGTATCATGCAAGAACCTCTGAATGTGTTTTGATATGGTCTACATAGGTAGACTCCATAAAGCCTGGAGTATAATGTATATTTTTATTTCATCATATTCAACCTACTAAAAGGATAACTTGTTAATTTAAAACTTAAATAGAAAGTGAATATACTTGGAAAAAAAGTTACGTAATAATTATATAGTTATAAAACTTTAAGAATATGGGGGACGCGTGGACGGATATACGAAATTGTAAAGATATTAAATAAAATTATTACTTCACTATGGAATCCAAAAACAAAAACAAAATTTAAGA